>SJXQ01002876.1:0-145608 GCA_006408695.1 Aepyceros melampus
AGCAGTATCCTAAAGAATTCCTGTTTTCTGCATCTCATTTCCCTTGTAGGGAAAGGCACAAAGGAGTAATTACTCTGGGCTCTTGTAATTCAGCCACTTAAGATTCTTTCCCAAAACATATTCACTTGTCTATTCATTTCAATCCACAAACATTTGAATACCTACCATGTGCCAGGCTCTAGACTAGAGGCTTGGGCTCCATCTGAGAAAACAGGGTACAAATCCTTGCCCTCGTGGAGCTTACTATTTCACAGGATCAGGGTGGGACATGGAGGAGGAACAAAGTTACACATTATGCCCTGGGAAGTTGCACAGTGTGCCGCGGGGGGAGATGAATGAATCAAAGAGGACATGCAGTTTGCGGTGGGATGCACTCTTCTCAAATAATTCAAGCAGCTCTCCTGAGAAAATAGCATCTGAGTGGAGATTTAAAGGTGGAGGAGGAAGGCAGGTGGAGCCCCCACCTGTGCAGGAGCCCGGGGCCTACTTGCCTCCTTCCAGAGAAGAGCAGAAGTCAGCTTCAAACCATCTTGGAGACACAGAGGCAAAAATCTCAGGGTAACCCCTGGGGGAAGCAAGGAAGAAATGGAGGAAGGACCTTGAGCTTTCAGAGTAAGTAGCAAAGAAAAGACCCAACTGGGTTCTCATTATCTGGAATGAGACAATGTGACAATGGTATTGCACTGATTCAATGACAGCCACAGAAAATCAGCCTCTACCCCAGCCAAACAACAGAGGAAAGGGGGCTAGAGGAAGTGAAGCCCTTGAGCCAGACGCCAGGGAAGGCCCCTCCCCACTGCCAGGCCCATGCAAGTCCAGCAACTCTGGACAGAGTGTCCAGACGCCCAGCTTCCAGCCCAGGCCCTCTCACTGCTCCACACTGGTCCTGGCACCTCTGATGGGCAGTCCACATCACCTGCACTCTCCCTGTGTTCCCTGAACTCATCAAGCAATGCACTGATTCAATGACAGCCACAGAAAATCAGCCTCTACCCCAGCAAACAACAGAGGAAAGGGGGCTAGAGGAAGTGAAGCCCTTGAGCCAGACGCCAGGGAAGGCCCCTCCCCACTGCCAGGCCCATGCAAGTCCAGCAACTCTGGACAGAGTGTCCAGACGCCCAGCTTCCAGCCCAGGCCCTCTCACTGCTCCACACTGGTCCTGGCACCTCTGATGGGCAGTCCACATCACCTGCACTCTCCCTGTGTTCCCTGAACTCATCAAGCACTGTCCTGCTTGAGGGGCTTCGTCCTTGTTTTTGTCTCTGCCCTGAATCTCTGCCCCTAGGCACCTCAGTTTTACTCTCAAATATCACCTCAGAGTGGTCTCCCCTGCTCATCCCATCCTATAAGAATATCGCAGCATATCTACCACTCTGTTTTTCTCTATCCTTCCGCCCTGTTTACCACAACCTGACACCATGTTATGTACTGATGCATCAGTTGTCTGTCTCCATCACTAAAAAGTGGGTTCCATGGACAAAGACTGTGTATATTCATCACTGTGTCCCTGGGGTCTAGACCAGCGCCTACCACACGCTAAGTACTCTGTTCTGCCCTATTTTAAATTTCTTAAGATTTTTTTTAAATATAGTTGATTTACAAAGTTGTGCTGATTTCTTCTACACAGCTAAGTGACTCAGTGATGTATATAAAGGAACATGAAAAGGAATATATACACTTTCCTCTACGGTTTGTCACAGGATATTGAATCTAGATCCCCATGCTATTCAATAGGACCTTGTTCTTTATCCATCCTATATATAATAGTTTGCCTCTGCTAATCCCAAATTCCCAACCCCTCCCTCCCCACCATCCCTTGGCAACCGTAAGTTTGTTCTCTATATCTGTGAGTCTGCTTTTGTTTTGTAGATCTGTTGATTTGTATTGTATTGTAGGGCCCACATGTAAATAATATCATGTGGTATTTGTCTTCCTCTTTCTGACTTACTTCACTTAGTATAACAACCTCTAGGTTCATCCATGTTGCTGCAGATGGCATTATTTCAATTTATTTTGATGACTGAGTAATATTCATATATATGTGTGTGTGTGTGTGTGTGTGTGTATATCTATATATATATNACTCAAATGACCATTATATTTACTACTGTGGGCAAGAATCCCTTAGAAGAAATGAAGTAGCCATCATAGTCAACAAAAGAGTCCAAAATGCAGTACTTGGATACAATCTCAAAAATAACAGAATGATCTCTGTTGATTTCCAAAGCAAACCATTCAATATCACGGTCATCCAAGTCTATGCCCCAACCAGTAATGCTGAAGAAGCTGAAATTGAAAGGATCTATGAAGACCTACAAGACCTCCTAGAACTAACACCCAAAAAAGAAGTCCTTTTCATCATGGGGGACTGGAATGCAAAAGTAGGAAGTCAAGAGCTACCTGGAGTAACAGGCAAATTTGACCTTGGTGTACAAAATGAGGCAGGTCAAAGGCTAACAAAGTTTTGCCAAGAGAATACACTAGTCATAGCAAACACCCTCTTCCAAAAACACAAGAGAAGACTCTACATATGGACATCAAAAGATGGTCAATACTGAAATTAGATTGATCATATTCTTTGTACCCAAAGATGGAGAAGCTCTATATAGTCAACAAAAACAAGACTGGGAGCTGACTGTGGCTCAGATCATGAACCCCTTATTGCCAAATCAGACTTAAACTGTAGAAAGTAGGGAAAGCCACTAGACCATTCAGGTATGACCTAAGTCAAATCCCTTACGATTATACAGTGGAAGTGACAAATAGATTCAAGGGATTAGATCTGATAGACAGAGTTCCTAAAGAACTATGGACAGAGGTTCATGACATTGAATAGGAGGCAGTGATCAAGACCATCCCCAAGAAAATAAATGCAAAAAGGCAAAATGGTTGTCTGAGGAGACTTTACAAATAGCTGAGAAAAGAAGAGAAGCTAAAGGCAAAGGAGAAAATAAAAGATATACCCCATTTGAATGCAGAGTTCCAAAGAATAGCAAGGAGAGATAAGAAAGCCTTCCTTGGTGATCAATGCAGAGAAAGAGAGGAAAATAATAGAATGGGAAAGACTAGAGATCTCTTCAAGAAAATTAGAGACACCAAGGGAATATTTTATACAAAGATGAGCACAATGAAGGGCAGAAATGGTATGGACCTAACAGAAGCAAAAGATATTAAGAAGAGGTGGCAAGAATACACAGAAGAACTGTACAGAAAATATCTTCATGATCCAGATAACCACAATGGTATGATCACTCACCTAGAGCCAGACATCCTGGAATGAGAAGTCAAGTGGACCTTAGGAAGAATCACTATGAACAAGGCTAGTGGAGGTGATGAAATTCCAATTGAGCTAATTCAAATCCTAAAAGATGATGCTGTGAAAGTGGTGCACTCAACATGCCAGCAAATTTGGAAAACTCAGCAGTGGCCGCAGGACTGGAAAAATCAGTTTTCATTCCAATCCTAAAGAAAGGCAATGCCAAAGAATGTTCAAACTACTGCACAATTGCACTCATCTCACATGCTAGCAAAGTAATGCTCAAAGTTCTCCCAGTTAGGCTTCAACAGTATGTGAACCGTGAACTTCCAGATGCTCAAGCTGGATTTAGAAAAGGCAGAAGAACCAGAGATCAAATTGCCGACATCCATCCGCTGGATCATCAGAAAAGCAAAAGAGTTTCAGAAAACATCTGCTTTACTGACTACACCAAAGCCTTTGACTGTGTGGATCACAACAAACTGTGGAAAATTCTGAAAGAGATGGGAATACTAACCACCTGACCTGCCTCCTGAGAAATCTGTACGCAGGTTAAGAAGTAACAGTTAGCGCTAGACATGGAACACAGACTGATTCCAAATGGGGAAAGGAGTACGTCAAGGCTGTATATTGTCACCCTGTTTAACTTTTATGCAGAGTACACCATGCGAAATGCTGGGCTGGATGAACCACAATCTGGAATCAAGAACAGAGATCAAATTGCCGACATCCATCCGCTGGATCATCAGAAAAGCAAAAGAGTTTCAGAAAACATCTGCTTTACTGACTACACCAAAGCCTTTGACTGTGTGGATCACAACAAACTGTGGAAAATTCTGAAAGAGATGGGAATACTAGACCACCTGACCTGCCTCCTGAGAAATCTGTACGCAGGTTAAGAAGTAACAGTTAGCGCTAGACATGGAACACAGACTGATTCCAAATGGGGAAAGGAGTACGTCAAGGCTGTATATTGTCACCCTGTTTAACTTTTATGCAGAGTACACCATGCGAAATGCTGGGCTGGATGAACCACAATCTGGAATCAAGATTGCCAGAAGAAATATCAATAACCACACACCTACCTACTACGAGGGCTTCCCTGGAAGCTCAGCTGGTAAAGAATCTGCTTCCAATGCTAGAGACCCCAGTTGTATTCCTGGGTTGGGAAGATCCCCTGGAGAAGGGATAGGCTACCCACTTTAGTATTTTTGGGCTTCCCTGGTGGCTCAGATGGTAAAGAATCTGCCTGCAATATGGGAGACTTGGGTTCAATTCCTGGGTTGGGAAGATCCCCTGGAGAAGGGAATGGCAACCCACTCCCATATTCTTGCCTGGAGAATCCCCATGGACAGAGGAGCCTGGCGGGCTAACAGTCCATGGGGTTGCAAAGAGTTGGACACGACTGAGCAACTAAGCACCTCACAACACATATACACATCTTCCTTATCCATTCCTCTGTTGATGGACACTGAGGTTGGTTCCACGTCTTGGCTATTGTGAACTGTGCTGCTATGAACACAGCGGGGTATGATGTATCTTTTTAAAGCAGAATTTTGTCTGTGTTCTGCCCTTTCTTGAATTAGAAGATGCTGGGGGAAATATACCTGATCACTAACCAGATTCTTTGGAAATGTCTTTACCACAAACGCTCACCAGTTGTTTTGGATTGAATAGTGTCTCCCCAAAATTCATGTCTACCAGAACCTCAGAATGTTACTTTGCTTGAAAATAGAGTCTTTGCAGATGTAATTTAGTTAAAATGAGGTCATACTGGAGAACCCAATTGTCCTTATGAGAAGAGGACAATTTGGACACAGAACAAAGAAGAAGATGCTAGACAGAGGGAGAAGGGCCCAGGACTGTGGTGGCAGAGACTGGAGTGATGCATCTACAAGCCAAGGATTCCTGGCCACTACCAGAAGCTAGGAAAAAGGAAAGAAGAATCCTCCCCTAGAGCCTTCAAAGGGAACATGATCCTGCCCGCAGCTAATTTCTGACTTCTGCTCTCCAGAAGTAAGAAAGAATAAAGTGCTCTCTTATATCAGTTTGTAGCGCTTTATTAGGGCACCCCTAGAACAATATATCATTGTTACCTGAGAATCTGGTGTCTTAAGTGGCCAAAGATAAATCACTCCATTTGCTGGGTTACCCTCCCTGGAGGGACCCAGCAGCATTAGACATGCCCCTGCCCTTAAGGAACTTTCTATCTAGTTGGAAAGACATGACTTACAGCTAGTGCTTGCCAAGATTTCTCTGCCAATTCTTGTAACTGCATCTTCCAGAAAGAGGAAGTGATGGGTTGCAGTGAAGCATACATTGTGAAAAGCATGCAGTGATTGAGTGAAAAGGGTGAGGAGCCTCTGCTGACAGGATCGCATCACAGGGCAGCGCTTCCCAATAGACACATACCACTCCCAGGGGTCATTTCATATGTTCTAGCAACACTTTAAAAAGCTAAAAAGAAGTAGGTGAAATTAGTGTTAATAAAATATTTTAAACCCCAAATATTCAGCTTTTCCAGGGGATCTTCCTGACCCAGGATCAAACTCATGTGTCCTGCGTTGGCAGGTGGATTCTTTACCACTTTGCTACCTTGGAAGCCCTCTCTTTTAATATATCATCCATATAAAAATTATTGAGACACAGTCACTCTTTTTTCATACAAAGTCTTCAAAATCCAGTGTGTATTTTATACTCACAGCACTCCTCAATTCAGACCAGCCACATCTCAAGCACTCAGTGGTCATGTGTGGCTAGAGGTTGCCACACCAGACAATTCAGTCATAGAGCTTTCAGACAGACTGGCAGAGTTTAACATGGACCCCTAGGGCTTCACAAATGAGCTTTGGAAAGTCCATGAGTTTCCCTGAAATTGCTAGCCAAATTTTGAGTGCATGAGGTTTTTCCTAAAGAGATAGTTTTCTAGATTTTCAAAGAAGTCTGGGCCAAAGATTAAGAACTCCCACAGTAGGTCCAGTTTTATAGGCTAAGGACCAAGTCCAGCATCTTCATTTTGCAGCACAGGAAGTCTGTGAACAGAGAGACAGGGGGTCCTTACTCAGCGAACACAGCATGGACTAGAAGCCATGCCCGGGACTGTTCATTCCCCCTCGCCTCTGCCCAGAGCACAGTTCAGATTCTTGGCATGACACCAGCAGTGGGAGGGGGTGGCGGTGGAAGCTGAAGTCAGTGAGCAGTAGTTTCCACAGCTTCTTGCGGGACAAGTGTGACACATTCTTCTGTACTCATCTCAGTTCTCATGCAAGTTTCCACGGAAAGAACAGCTTCCTCTTTTTTTGCTCTTGCCCCATCTTCCTCATCAAAAGCCATCATCTGTGAGTCTCCACCCTGCCGCCTGAAGGGAGGCTCCCAGTAGAAACCCTTCACAGCCTAACCCAGGGCAGACCTACAGTGAAGACTCTTTTACAGGAAGGGTCTCCAAATCTGGCTGGTCATCAGAAACACTTGGGGGCAGTGTTAAAAATGCAGGTGCCTGGGTCCCAGACTCATTCCACCCAAAGCTCTGGGAAAAGGGCCCAGGAATCCTCTACTGAGAGAGTCTCCTAGTGATTCCACGTGTAGTTGCCTTTGGATTGCCTTCTCCTAAGGAAAATGGCAGAGCAGAGCTGGACTTTGCAGTGGTCTGAATTTTGAAGTTGGACTCCTGCTACTTTCTAGCTCTGTGAGCAAATTTTTATTTTTACTTCTCTGAGTCTCCATTTCCTTACATGCAGGATAGAGATAATATGAGATTAAATCATTAGGCGGTATAACAGCACTGCAGATACAACTTTCTGAGCCCAGCACTTCCCCTTCTGCTGCTAAGTCACGTCAGTCATGTCTGACTATGTGCGACCCCATAGACGGCAGCCCACCAGGCTCTGCCATCCCTGAGATTCTCCAGGCAAGAACACTGGAGTGGGTCACCATCTCCTTCTCCAATGCATGAAAGTGAAAAGTGAAAGTGAAGTTGCTCAGTTGTGTCCGACTCTTAGCGACCCCATGGACTGCAGCCCACCAGGCTCCTCCGTCCATGGGACTTTCCAGGCAAGAGCACTGGAGTGGGGTGCCATTGCACTTCGCCCCCAACCCCATCTAAATGGGAACTTTCTTTCAAAAATGTAGTCTAGTGACTTGAATGTTTCAGACACCAGCACACTGGGGTCAAGACACTTCCTTGATCTCCTCCCAGAATGCCAAAATAATCATACAGTTATTTCCATCCCCTGCCCCCAGTGAAAAGAACATTCTTGCAACCAATTTCAGAGTCTTAACATGGTCCCAAGTGATCCTGCAGATTTCCCACACGTCCAGAGGCTAGGGTCCTGCAATTTCCATCAACAGAGGCACACTGCCTTGGAGATAAGGTTTATTAGATTTTTTTCCTTTGAGACCGTGTGCTTTTTTTTATTATTATAAAAGTATGGTTTATTTATAGCATTGTATTAACTTCTGCTGTACAGCTAATTGATTCAGTTATACATATATGCACATTCTTTTTTTAGTCTTCTTTTCCATTATGGTTTTTCATAGGATACTGAATATGATTCTCTCTGCTGTATAGCTGGCCCTTGTTGTTTGTCCATTCTATATATAAAGACTTACATCTGCTAATCCCACCCCCCTCTCCACCCCTCCCCCAATACCTCCCTCCTTGGCAACCACAACTCTGTTCTCTGGGATTGTGCTTCATAGACAGGTTCATTTGTGCTGTATTTCAGATTCCACATATAAGTACTCTCCTATGGTATTTGTCTTTCTCTTTCGGACATGACTTCACTTATTATGGTCATCTCCAGGTCCATCCATGCATTATTTTGTTCTTATTCATGGCTGAGTAGTATTCCATTATATGTATGTACCACACCTTCTTTATCCATTCATCCATTGATGGACATTTAGATTGTTTCCATGCCTTGGCTATTGTGAATAGTTATGAACATATGGGTGCACGTATATTTTGTATTATAGTTTTGTCTGGATATATACCCACAAGTGGGGTTGCTGGGTCATATGGTAATTCAATGTTTAGTTTTCTGAGGAACCTCCATAATGTTCTCCATGGTGCCTCCACCAATTTACAGTCCCACCAGCAGTGAAGGAGGATTCTCTTTTCTCCACATTCTTCCCAGCATTTGTTATTTGTAGGCTTTTTAATGGTGACCATTCTGACTGGTGTGAGGTGGTATACCTCACTGTAGTTTTGATTTTTACTTGTCTAATAATTAGTGATGTTGAGCTGGCCATCTGTATGTCTTCTTTACAGAAATGTCTAGTTAGATCTCCTGCCCATTTCTTGACTGGGTTGTTTGTTTTTTGTTTTTGTTGAGCTGTATGAGATGTTTGTATCCTTTGAAAATTAAGCCCTTGTTGGTCACATCATTTACAAATACTTTCTCCCAATTTGTAGGTTGTCTTTTCATTTTGTTAATGGTTTCCTTTGCTGTGTGAAAGTATGTAAGTTTGATGAGGTCCCATCTGTTTATTTTTATTTCCGTTGCCTTGGCAGTCTGATCTTAGGAAACACTGGTACAATTTATGTCAGAGAATGTTTTGCCTATGCTCTCTTCTAGGAGTTAATGTTTTTTAAAGTATATATACATATATATACTTAAATAAATATGTATATACTAAATATAATATATATAACATATAATATACATTTTAGTATATATTTATTTGGTTGTACAGGATCTTCGGTTTTCATTGCCGGATGAGAGATTCTTTTGTTGCGACGTGTGGGATCTAGTTCCCAGACTAGGGACTGAACCTGGGCCCCTTTCTTTGGGAGCATGGAGTCCCAGCCACTAGACCACCAGGGAATTTTCTTCTAGGAGTTTCATCATGTCATGTCTTATGTTTAAATCTTTAAGCCACTTTGAGTTTATTTTTGTGTATGGTGAAGATGGTGGGTTCTGACTTCATTGATTTACATGTGGCTATGAGACCATGTATTTCAAAAAGTCCATAAACCTCCCAGTAACAAATTGCTTCAGAAAGTCCCATATTAAGATTACTCTGAAAGATCCCCTGGGAGAGGGGGTACCATGAGGAACAAGTATCTATCACCCTCTGCCCTATGCTGGGTGGATGATGGGGGGCAAGGAGCAGCTTGGGCAGGCTTAGCCGCACAACATAGCCTGACATCCACACTCTCGTCCCCTTTCGCCCATCATGGACCTCCACTCCATGTAGGCAAACCTCCTCCTGGTGTTCAAACACCTCTGGACCAGCCTAGCCTGAGTCCTCATTATCACTTGTGCCCTCTTTACCTTTCTGCCCCTTCTCATCCTTCTAGTCCCACTTTCTCCAAGAATTTTCCAGGCCTCTCCAGTTCCCTGAGCTTGCAGACCCCCTCTTCTGAGTTCCCAAAGCCTTGATTATCTGCGCTTCCTCCTTGACCTCTTTACTGGAAGCCTGGATTGCCAGGCATGGCCCAGTTGCAGGGACCTTACAGAAAAGAAGTGCTCAGTAAAGCTTTGCCGGTAGTCGAATGAGATAAGCCCGCCAAGGTGTGGAAGTGGAAAGTCAAATTAACTTAGGACCCAGATATAAATTATATCAATCTCAGACCTGGGTCTCCATGACTCATATTTAGGCTGTTTCACGGAACCAGCTGTTGCAAAAGAGAGGAAACAGGAGTAGTTACAAAACAACCTAACCACAGTGTGCACATATCTTGTTTTTACTGCGTGTGACGCTTTTGGTTTCAGAAACAAAGGCCTATTGCAAGATTAGCTCCCTGGGCTAAGCACTAGGTCCCCTCTCTTGAATCCTCTGAAGACAGTCAGGGGTGGGCCTCTACTCAGGGTTAGAACGTATATCACATTCAGAAACACTTTTCCATAAAAGGGCTTCCCTTAAGCAAGTCAAGGGGGAAGGATGTTGAGAAGGAAAAAAATCCTGCCCAGAGTGTGTTTTTCCTGAGTCATTAGCTTATTTTATTTCACGGACACAGTGTTGAACTCTGTAACTGGTTTAGTTTCCCTTTTCTCATTGGTTGTTAAGAAGCTCAGGGTCAATCCTGTGACCCACCAAAGTGAGAATGTCCATTTCTGTATTGGTTTCCTGACAGGCTTCATTTTATTGTCACATCTTCATTTTTTCCTCTATTTTTCTCACCTGCTGAAATTTGCCTTAAGTACTATTTCAAATAACGTGGAGGGTAAAAAGAGAAGGGGGGAAAAGTAACAATGAAGGGGAGATAGATAACAATGATGAAAATAATAGTATGGAAACTTATTTATTAAATATGAAACAAAATATTTAGGAAATATGTATTTAGTATTCTGGGCTTCCCAGGTGCACTAGTAGTAAAGAATCGGCCTGCCAGTGCAGGAGACACAGAAGATGAGGGTTCAATCCCTGGGTCTGGAAGATCCCCTAGAGTTGTAAATGGCAACCCATTCCAGTATTCTTGCCTGGAAAATTCCGTGGACCGAGGAGCCTGCAGGCTACAGTCCAAGGGGTCGCAAAGAGTCAGACATGACTGAGCATAATGAGCATGTTTATTAATCAAGCAATGTACTGTAGTATATAGCATAGCCTATATATCATATTACTATATATAGTACATATCATCTCACTCAATCCCCAATAGGCTCACTAAGTAGATACATAACTGTTATTTTTCTCAGATTAGTATTATAGATGAAGAAAGAGAAGCTGAGAGAGGTTGAGTCATGAAGCAAAGATGACACAGAGGGCAAAGGTATGGCTGGGACCCAAGCCCAGATCTGGGTGATGGCAACACATGGACTCATAGGCATCACATCTACAAAAATCACATGTCAAGGGCAGAAAGTGAAGGTGCCATAGTGAGTCTTCATAAAGAGTTTGTGGAATTAATGGTTAAGGACATGACCTTTAGCCAGCCTGCTTAAAATAACGCTAGTATCTTTTTTTAAAAACTGAAATATAGTTGATTTACAGTATCATGTTATCTTCAGGTATACAGCAAAGTGATTCATTTATATATATATATATTCAGATTGTTTTCCATTATAAGCTATTACAAGATATTAGATATAACTCCCTAAATTATACAGAAAATCCCCGTCGCTTATCTGTTTTATGTATAATAATTTGTATCTGTTAATCGCAAACCCCTTTGGTAATTACCCCTCCCCTTTTGTTAATTACCCTTCCCCTTCTGTTCCTCCCCCCTTTGGTAACCATAAATTTGTTTTCTATGTGTGTGAGTCTGTTTCTGTTTCATATATAGTTCATTTGTATTACTTGCTAGATTCCACAAAAGGATTTGTCTTTCTTTCTGACTTACTTCACTTAGTGTGATTACCTTTAGGTCCATCAATGTTGCTGCAAATGGCAATATTTCATTCTTTCATGGCTGAGTAATATTCCATTGTATGAATGTACCACATCTTCTTAAACCAATCATCTGTCAAAGGGCACCTGGGTTGTTTCCATGTCCTAGATGTTGTAAATAGTGCTGCTGTGAACATTGTGGTGCTTGTATCTTTTCAAATTAGATTTTCATCTTTTCTGGATTTATGCCCAGAAGTAGAAATACTGGATCATATGATATCTCAGTTTTCACTCTTTTAAGGAATCTCTATACTGTTTTCCATAGTGGCTACACCAATTTACATTCCCACCAGGAGTGTAGGAGGGTTCCATTTTTCCCAGCATTTATTAGTTGTAGACTTTTTGATGATGGACATTCTGACTGGCGTGAAGTGATACCTTGCTGTGGTTTTGATTTGTATTTCCTAATAATTAGTGATGTTGAGCATCTTTTCACTTGCCTGTTGGCCATCTGTATGTCTTCTTTAAAGAGATATCTGTTTGGATCTTCTGTCCATTTTTTTATTGGGTTGTTTGGTTTTTTGATATCGACTTATGTAGGCTGTTTGTATAAAAAATTCCAATATCTTTGATTCAAATGAAGACTATTACTAGCTTCATTGTACCTTGGATGTAATGACATATAGCTTGGTCCCAACTGCTCCTCATTTCCCCTCAAACCCAGGCTTCAGGGTGCATTGAATTAATAAATAAATGAATGGGTTTGCAGATGCTTCACAAGCACTGCTGACACTGTACAGATGGAAGCTATACCCAAAACCACACAAAAGTATTCTGATTATGCACATTACACAGACACACGGATATAGATGCAGTCAGACCCCACAGCTTCCTATAGAGGCATCTGACTTTTCCAGTTTATACTGCTCACATCTAAAAAGCAAAAGAGTTCCAGAAAAACATCTGCTTTATTGACTATGCCAAAGCCTGTGACTATGTGGATCACAATAAACTGTGGAAAATTCTGAAAGAGATGGGAATACCAGACCACCTGACCTGCCTCCTGAGAAATCTGTATTCAGGTCAAGAAGCAACAGTTAGAACTGGACATTGAACAACAGACTGTTTTCAAATCAGGAAAGGAGTACGTCAAGGCTGTGTATTGTCACCCTACTTATTTAACATATATACTGAGTACATCATGCAAAATGCCAGGTTGGATGAAACACAAGCTGGAATCAAGATTTCCAGGAGAAATATCAATGACCTCAGATATGCAGATGACACCAACCTATGGCAGAAAGTGAAGAACTAAAGAGCCCCCATGAAAGTGAAAGAAGCAAGTGAAAAAGTTGGCTTAAAACTCAACATTCAGAAAACTAAGATCATGGCATCTGGTCCTATCACTTCATGGAAAATAGATGGGGAAACATTGGAAACACTGAGAGACTTTATTTTGGGGGGCTCCAAAATCACTACAGATGGTATTGCAGCCATGAAATTAAAAGATGCTTGCTCCTCGGAAGAAAAGCTATGACCACACTCGACAGCATATTAAAAAGCAGAGACATTACTTTGCCAACAAAAGTCCGTCTAGTCAAGGCTATGGTTTTTCCAGTGGTCACATGTGGGTGTGAGAGTTGGACTGTGAAGAAAGCTGAACGCCAAAGAATTGATGCTTTTGAACTGCGGTGTTGGAGAAGACTCTTGAGAGTCCTTTGGACTGTAAGGAGATCCAACCAGTCCATTCTGAAGGAGATCAGCCCTGGGATTTCTTTGGAAGGAATGATGCTAACTAAAGCTGAAGCTCCAGTACTTTGGCCACCTCATGTGAAGAGTTGACTCACTGGAAAAGACTCTGATGCTGGGAGGGATTCGGGGCAGGAGGAGAAGGGGATGACAGAGGATGAGATGGCTGGATGGCATCACCAACTTGATGGACATGAGTCTGAGTAAGCTCCAGGAGTTGGTGATGAACAGGGAGGCCTGGTGTACTGCAGTCCATGGGATCACAAAGAGTCGGACATGACTGAGCGACTGAACTGACTGCTCACAAAAATGGCACACAATTTTTCAAATTTCAGTGGAAAGAAAAAAATGCATAGTAAACTGCCTGCTCTATATGTAGATGTAACATTTAAAAAAAAAAAAAGTCTGGAGGATTTCCCTGTCAGTCCAGTGGTTAGGACTCCAAGCTTCTGCTGCAGAAGGCACAGTTCTGAACCCTCGTCAGGGGACTAAGATCCCACAATGCTGTGTGGCACAGCCAAAAACAACAACAAAACAGGTCTGCATCCAAAGTAAAGCAGAAGCATCAAGGGTCCTAAGGAGGTACTTCACACTGGATATCTGGGACATTAATTTCTACCGTCAAGGAAAGCCAATGCTGATATGGAGTCATTAAGACATGGGGCAGAGCCCCCAGGTGCCCCTCACCAGGCAAGGCCATGATAATCTCTGGACTTTATTTTCTTAGTCTCTAGTTCCTAGTTCATGCCTTAGGAACCCATGAACATATGAAAAGGAAAGAAATATGACACTGAAAGATGAATTCCCAAGTCCAATATGCTAATGGAGAAGAGTGGAGAAATAACTCCAGAAAGAATGAAGAGATGGAGCCAAAGCAAAAACACCCAATCGTGGATGTGACTGGTGATGGAAGTAAAGTCCGATGCTGTAAAAAAATAAAAAAAATTGTGTAGGAACCTGAAATGTTAGGTCCATGAATCAAGGCAAATTGGAAGCAGTCAAACAGGAGATGGCAAGAGTAAATATCAACATTTTAGGAAATCAGTGAACTAAAATGGACTGGAATGGGAGAATTTAATTAGATGACCATTATATTTACTACTGTGGGCAAGAATCCCTTAGAAGAAATGAAGTAGCCATCATAGTCAACAAAAGAGCCCAAAATGCAATACTTGGATGCAATCTCAAAAATGACAGAATGATCTCTGTTCATTTCCAAGGCAAACCATTCAATATCACGGTCATCCAAGTCTATGCCCCAACCAGTAAAGCTGAAGAAGCTGAATTGAATTGATTCTATGAAGACCTACAAGACCTCCTAGAACTAACACCCAAAAAAGAAGTCCTTTCATCATGGGGGACTGGAATGCAAAAGTAGGAAGTCAAGAGCTACCTGGAGTAACAGGCAAATTTGGCCTTGGTGTACAAAATGAAGTAGGGCAAAGGCTAACAGAGTTTTGCCAAGAGAATGCACTGGTCATAGCAAACACCCTTTCCACAAACAAAAGAGAAAACTCTACACATGGACATCACCAGACAGTCAATACCAAATTAGATTGCTTATATTCTTTGCACCCAAAGATGGAGAAGCTCTATACAGTCAGCAAAAACAAGACTGGGAGCTGACTGTGGCTCACATCATGAACTCCTTATTGCCAAATTTAGACTTAAATTGAAGAAAGTAGGGAAAGCCACTAGACCATTCAGGTATGACCTAAATCAAATCCCTTAGGATTATACAGTGGAAGTGACAAATAGATTCAAGGGATTAGATCTGATAGTAGAGTTCCTAAAGAACTATGGACAGAGGTTCATGACATTGAATAGGAGGCAGTGATCAAGACCATCCCCAAGAAAATAAATGCAAAAAGGCAAAATGGTTGTCTGAGGAGGCTTTACAAATAGCTGAGAAAAGAAGAGAAGCTAAAGGCAAAGGAGAAAATAAAAGATATACCCATTTGAATGCAGAGTTCCAAAGAATAGCAAGGAGAGATAGGAAAGCCTTCTTTGGTGATCAATGCAGAGAAAAAGAGAAAAATAATAGAATGGGAAAGACTAGAGATCTCTTCAAGAAAATTAGAGACATCAAGGGAACATTTTTTTAAATTAATTTTTATTTTTTAGTTTGTTTTGCTTTACAATACTGTATTCATTTTGTTATACATTGACATGAATCAGCCACGAGTGTACATGAGCTCCCAATCCCGACCCCCACCTACCTCCTCCCGCCCCACACCATCTCTCTGGATTATCCCCGTGCCTCAGTCCCAAGCATGCTACCTACCTAGACCAGTGATTCATTTCACTTATGATATCATACATGTTGCACTGCCATTTATTTTATACAAAGATGAGCACAATGAAGGGCAGAAATGGTATGGACCTAACAGAAGCAAAAGATATTAAGAAGAGGTGGCAAGAATACACAGAAGAACTATACAGAAAATATCTTCATGATCCAGATAACCACAATGGTATGATCACTCACCTAGAGCCAGACATCCTGGAATGTGAAGTCAAATGGGCCTTGGAAAGCATCACTACAAAGCTAGTGGAGGTGATGAAATTCCAGTAGAGTTATTTCAAATCCTAAAAGATGATGCTGTGAAAGTGGTGCACTCAACATGCCAGCAAATTCGGAAAACTCAGAAGTGGCCACAGGACTGAAAATGGTCAGTTTTCATTCCAATCCCAAAAAAGGCAATGTCAAACGATGTTCAAAATACCATACAATTGCATTCATCTCACACACTAGCAAAGTAATGCTCAAAATTCTCCCAGCTAGGCTTCAACAGTACATGAACGTGAACTTCCAGAAGTTCAAGCTGGATTTAGAAAAGGCAGAGGAACCAAAGATCAAATTGCCAACACCCATTGGATCATGGAAAAAGCAAGAGAGTTCCAGAAAAATATCTACTTCTGCTTTATTGACTACACCAAAGCATTTGACTGTGTGGATTACAACAAACTGTGGAAAATTCTGAAAGAGATGGGAATACCAGACCACCTGACCTACCTCCTGAGAAATCTTTATGCAGGTCAAGAAGCTACAGTTAGAACTGGACACAGAACAACACATTGGTTCCAAATCGGGAAAGGAGTACATTAAGGCTGTATATTGTCACCCTCCTTATTTAATATATATGCTGAATACATCATGCAAAATGTCAGGTTGGATGAATCACAAGCTGGAATCAAGGTTGCCAGGAGAAATATCAATAACCTCAGATATGCAGATGACACCACCCTTATGGCAGAAAGTGAAGAAGAACTAAAGAGCCTCTTGATGAAAGTGAAAGAGGAGAGTGAAAAATTTGGCTTAAAACTCAACATTCAGAAAACTAAGATCATGGCATCCAGTCTCATCATTTCATGGAAAGTAGATGGGGAAACAATGGAAATCATGACAGACTTTCTTTTTGGGGGCTTCAAAATCACTGCAGATGATGACTGCTGCCATGAAAGTAAAAGATGTTTGCTCCTTGGAAGAAAAGCTATGACCAACCTAGACAGCATATTAAAAAGCAGAGACATCACTTTGCTGACAAAGGTCCATCTTGTCAAAGCTATGGTTTTTCCAATAGTCATGTATGGATGTGAGAGTTGGACCATAAAGAAAGCTGAGCACCAAAGAACTGACGCTTTTGAACTGTGGTGCTAGATAAGACTTTGGACAGAAAGGAAATCAAACCAGTCCATCCTAAAGGAAATCAGTCCTGAATATCCATTGGAACGACTGATGCTGAAACTGAAATTCCAATACTTTGGCTACCTGATGTGAAATACTGACTCACTGGAAAAGACACTGATGCTTAGAAAGATTGAGGCAGGAGGAGAATGGGATGACAGAGGATCTTGTCCTCTGTCTTGCTGCTCCAGAGCAAGCTCCAGGAGTTTGTGATGGACAGGGAAGCGTGATGTACTGCAGTCCGTGGGGTTGCAGAGTCAGACACGACTGAGCAACTGAACTAAACTTCAGTCAGGCCCTGGACTTTTCTTCTCATTGATAGTCAATAAGCAGTGCTGACAGATCATGAAGGTAGAATGGGGCCATTACTAAACTCCAGGACTTTGGAGTCTAAGTGAAGTGAAGTGAAGTCGCTCAGTCGTGTCCGACTCTTTGCGACCCCATGGACTGTAGCCTGCCAGGCTCCTCTGTCCATGGGATTCTCCAGGCAAGAATACTGGAGTGGGTTGCCATTTCCTTCTCCAGGGGATCTTACCAACCCAGGGATTGAACCCAGGTCTCCCGCATTGGAGGCAGACGCTTTAACCTCTGAGCCACGAGGGATCTTAAGCACTGTGTGAGGGTTCTCACAAGTATGTATACATACACATAATTAGACAGAGATTGAGATTGTTGGGTAAGTCCCAAGTCTGCAGGAAAGGCAGGTGAGCTAGAGATTCCCACAGGAGTTGATGTTGCAGTTTTGAATTCAAGGATGTCTAGAAACATAATTCCTTTTTCCTAGGGGATCCAAGTCTTTTCTTTTAAGACCTTCAACTGATTGGATGAAGCCCTTACTCATACGGGAGGCACTCCGCTTTACTCAGTCTATTGATGTAAATGTTAATCTCTTCTGAAATGGACTGTTTGTGCCCTCCATCAGATTCATAGGTTGAAACGCTAACCCCAGTGTGATGGTACTAGGAGGCAGGCCTCTGGGAGGTCATTAGACCCTGAGGGTAGAGGCTTCTTGAATGGGATTAGAAGAGACCAGAGAGTTAGCTCAGTCTCCATCCACCCTGCAAGGACCCAGGGAGAAGACGGTCATCTGCAACCTGGAAGAGGATTCTCACCAGAACCCAACCGTGCTGACCCACCCAGGCTCAGAATCCCAGCCTCCGAAGTGTGAGAAATAAATTCTGCTGCTTCCAACCCACCCAGTCTCTGGGTGGTACTCTGCTACAGCATGCTGAAAGGACTAAGACATCATCTAAAAACTATTTTTCCAATGACATCTAGGTTGATGTTTGACCAAACAGCTGGACACGGTAGCCTCACCAAGCTCACACATAAAATGAGCCATCTCAGGCACTTAACGGCTGTGACTTGGGCCTCGGTGATGACATCTATGTCATGGAAGTGTGAGGAGGGTCACGTAGGGTGCACACCTGAGCACTTAGCACAGTGTCTGGCTCATGGTAAGTGTGGTCAGGTTTGGGTGGGATCCCTGGGAGTGGTGTATGGCAGAGGTGGGGGGGTGGATTCAGACTGCTGATATGAGTTGCAGGGGCAGCTGATCCACCTTTCCAACCAAGTACGTGCATTCTGCCAGGTCAGAGAGCAGCTCGGAGCAGAGACCCATTCTCATTCCTGAGGACCACGGAAGCACAGGTGTCAGCTGCCTCTCTCTAGATGGCCTGACCCTGAACTGGACCTGGCTGGGCTTGGCTAAGTTATGGTACCCAGTTGTTTAGTCAAAGGCCAGTCTAGATGTTTGGGGAAGGTATTTAGTCCATTCAGGGTCACTTTCAAGCTTCTTCCTGAGGGCAGTGATGCCAATGCCCTAGCTGAAGGGCCAGCTCCAGTGACCTGCCTCTGTGTCTCTTTTCACCCTAGAGGAAGGATCAGGCCATCAGATACATTCATCTAAGAAAGGATCCCCGGGAGACCCGCAGCAGAAAGTTCATCTTGTATGACAAAGTTGAGCCTGAAAACACACAGCTTATAGCAAACACACATGTTAAAGGGAAATATTTCCCTCAGAATTAAAATCTCAAAATCTAGACAGGTTCCCACATTTCCATTATCCAGTCATTTTAAACTACTGACATTGCCCTAAGATGCATGAAATAAAATTTGAAATTAAGAAAGAAAGACTTTTTACAAATCATACTGATCTCAAAAATATCCATCCCAGCTTTGTGGAAAATTTATGGAAATATACATCTGCTGCCTCCAAGATGGTGGACTATATGCATATTCTGGAAAAGGAGCGCATTGGGCCAAGGTGAGGGTGAATACAGAAGGCTCCCATTCCCACACGCTATGCACGTCTGTGACAGGAACAGATGCAGGTGGCAGAGATGTGAGAGTCCATCCTGTACCTTCTCTTTATTCTCCTGTGAAGAGGAATCACGGGAAGACTAGAGTGTCAATGACCTTCTACTATAAATCTCAAGTTCAAGAATCTCATGACGGGACTTCACTAGATTAAAAATCCGCCTTCCAAAGGAGGGGACATGAGTCTGACCCCTGATTGAGGAACTAAGATCCCACATACTGTGGGGCAACAAGGCCTACGCGCCGCAATGGAACACCCTGAATGCCGCAGTGAAGATACCACACCCTGCAACTAAGACCTGATGTAGGCAAATAA
This sequence comes from Aepyceros melampus, assembly GCA_006408695.1. Taxonomy (NCBI): domain Eukaryota; kingdom Metazoa; phylum Chordata; class Mammalia; order Artiodactyla; family Bovidae; genus Aepyceros; species Aepyceros melampus. Next base: position 19,600 of record SJXQ01002876.1, read on the forward strand.
ATAAACATTAAAAAAAAAAAAAAAGAACCATATGAGGGAACTTCTCTGGCAGTCTGGTATTTAAGGCTTTGCCTTCAAATGCAGAGGTTGTGGGTTCAACCCCTGATCTGGGAACTAAGATCCCACATGCCTCATGGCCAAAAAACCCAAAACATAAAGCACAAGCAATATTGTAACAAATTCAAAATGACTTTAAAAACGGTCCACATCCAAAAAAAAGAATCACATGAAAACACACCTCTCCTTCCCACAACAGAAAGTAAGACAGCTCAGGGGCAAGGTAACCTATGTATGTAAAGGAACAACTAAATGTAAAGGGACACCTAGAGGACCAGAGCACAGCCAAGACCCCTTGCTGAACGTTGTTTGTTCAGGTCTGGAGTCTAGCTCAGTGGTCCCAATTTAACAGATGGATGTTTCAACCAAAGCTTCAGAGGATCCCTTTGTTGATTAAGAGCAAATGTTTTCGGAAGAGATCAGCATTCCTGTTCATCTCCTAGTGTCAGAGCCATTCCTTCCTCTCTGGAGCCCCAGCACTGACTATCCTTCCCTTTCCCTGGTTCATTTCACTTCCAGTCCAGAGCAGAAAATTTCCTCCCAGAGAGCATCAGCCACCCCACCAAACATTGACTGAGCGCTGCTTAGTGTCCAGTACTGTTCTCAGAGCTGGGGCCCCACAACTCTGTTTCTGCCCTGGCAGAGGTGGCATTCTTGGCCTTTGCTGCTGCTGCTGCTAAGTCGCTTCAGTCGTGTCTGACTCTGTGTGACCCCACAGACGGCAGCCCACTAGGCTCCCCCGTCCCTGGGATTCTCCAGGCAAGAACACTGGAGTGGGTTGCCATTTCCTTCTCCAATGCATAAAAGTGAAAAGTGAAAGTGAAGTCGTATCAAACTTTGAGCGACCCCGTGAACTGAAGCCTGCCAGGCTTCTCTGTCCATGGGATTTTCCAGGCAAGAGTACTGGAGGGGGTGCCATCACCTTTGATTCTTGGCCTTTACACCTTCCATTTCCCTGTGTGAATCAGTGGCTCACTACCCTTGACCTCCAGCTGGGACCTGACCCAGGAGCTCCAGCTCAGCTGGTCAGTCTGTGTGGCCCAACTCACTAGGACCCTATCAAACTGGTCTCACCCTCCTTCCCCCACTTCACCCTTTACATCCCTATTCCTGCCAATTACACCACGACTTGCCCGGTCACCCTGGCCCCAAACTTCAGTAACAACAGAAATGGATCACATCAACTGAGTGCTAAGTAAGTTCCTGGCTCATTTTTGTTGTTGCTCAGTCACTCAGTTGGATCTGACTCATTGTGACCCCATGGACTGCAGCACGCCAGGCTCCCCTGTCCTTCACCATCTCCCTGAGTTCGCCCAAACTCTCGTCCATTGAGTCAATAATGTCATCCAACCATTTCATCTTCTGTCTTCCCCTTCTCCTCCTGCCTTCCGTCGTTCCTAGCATCAGGGTCTTTTCCAGTGAGTTTGCTCTTCGCATCAGATGACCAAAGTATTGGAGCTTCAGCATCAGTCCTTCCAATGAATATTCAGGACTGATTTTCTTTAGGATGGACTGGTTGGATCTGCTTGCAGTCAGGGGACTCTCAAGAGTCTTCTCCAACTCCACAGTTCAAAAGCATCAATTCTCTGGCGCTCAGCCTTCTTTATGGTCTCACATCCATGCGTGACTACTAGAAAAACCACAGCTTTGGCTATCCAGACCTTTGTCAGCGAAGTCTCTGCTTTTTAATATGCTGTCTAGGTTTGGCTTTCCTGGTGGCTCAGCTGGTAAACAATTGGCCTGTCAATTCAGGAGATGCAAGAGACACAGACTCGATCCGTGGGTTGGGAAGATCCCTTGGGGAAGGAAATGGCAATCCACTCCAGTATTCTTGCTTGGAAAACTTCACGGACAGAGGATCCTGGTGGGCTCCAATCCATGGAGTCACAAAGAGTCGAACATGACTGAGTGTGCAGGCTCAGGTTTGTCATAGCTTTCCATCCAAGGAGGAAACATCTTTAATTTCATGACTGCAGTCACCATCCACCATGATTTTGGAGCCCAAAAAATAAAGTCTGTCACTGTTTCTATTGTTTCCCCATCTATTTGACATGAAGTCATGGGACCAGATGTCATGATCTTAGCTTTTTGAATGTTGAGATTTAAGTCAGCTCTTTCATTCTCCTCTTTCACTTTCATCAAGAGGATCTTTAGTTCTTCACTTTCTGCCATAAGGGTGGTATCATCTACATAGCTGAGGTTATTGATATTTCTCCTGGCAATCTTGATTCCAGATTGTGCTTCCTCCAGACTGGCGTTTCACATGATGTGCTCTGCATATGAGTTAAATCAGCAGGGTGACAATATACAGCCTTGATGGACTGTAAGGTGGTCTGGCCACACGGTCAAAGGTTTTAGCATAGTCAGTGAAGCAGAAGTAAATGTTTTTCAGTAATTCCCTTGCTTTCTCTATGACCCAACAAATGTTGGCTATTTGAGCTCTGGTTCCTCTGCCTTTTCTAAGCCCAGCTTATACATCTGGAAGTTCTCAGTTCATGTACTGTTAAAGCCTAGCTTGAAAGATTTTGAGCATTACCTTTCTAGCATGAGAAATGGCACAGTTGTGCAGAAGTTTGAACATTCTGTGGCATTGCCTTTGTTTGGGATTGGAATGAAAACTGACCATTCCCAGGCCTGTGGCCACTGCTGAGTTTTCCAAATTTGCTAGCATACTGAGTGCGGCACTTTAACAGCATCATCTTTTAGGATTTGAAATAGCTCAGCTGGGATTCCACCTCCTCCACTAGCTTAGTTCATGGTAATGTTTTCCGAGGCCCACTTGACTTCATACTCCAGGATATCTGGCTCTAGGTGAGTGACCACACCATTGTGGTTATCTGGGTCATTAAGACCTTCTTTTGTATAGTTCTTCAGTGTATTCCTGCCACCTCTTCTTAATCTCCTCTGCTTCAGTTAGATTTTTACCATTTCTACTCATTATTGTACCCATCTTTGCATGAAATATTCACTTAATATCTCCAGTTTTCTTGAAGAGATCTCTAGTCTTTCCCATTCTATTGTTTTCTTCTATTTCTTTTCATTGTTCATTTAAGAAGCCCTTCTAATCTCTCCTTGCTATTCCCTGGAATTCTGCATTCAGTTGGGTATATCTTTCCCTTTTTCCTTTGCCTTTCACTTCTCTTTTTCCTCAGTTACTTGTAAAGCCTCCTCAGACAACCACTTTGCCTTCTTGCATTTCTTTTTCTTGGGGATGGTTTTAGTCACTGCTTCTTGTACAGTGTTACAAACTTCCATCCGTAGTTCTTCAGGCACTTTGTCTATCAGATCTAATCCATGGAATCTATTTGTCACTTCCACTGAATAATCATAAGGGATTTGATTTAGGTCACACATGAATGGCCTAGTGGTTTTCCCTTTGTTGTTTAGTCGTTAAGTTGTGTCTGACTCCTTTGGGACCCCACAGACTATAGCCCCTCAGGTTCCTCTGCCCATGGAATTTTCCAGGCAAGAATACTGCAGTGGGCTGCCATTAACTCTCCAGGGGATTTTCTCAACCCAGGGATCAAACTCGTGTCTCCTGAATTAGCAGTCATATTTTTTTTACCACTGAGCCACCGAGAAGCCCAGTGGTTTTCCCTACTTTCTTCAATTTTATTCTGAATTTTGCAATAAGGAGCTCATGGTCTGAGCCACAGTCAGCTCCTATATAGAGCTTCTCCATCTTCGGCTGCAAAGAGTATAATCAATCTGATTTTGGTATTGACTATTTGGTGATGTCCATGTGTAGAGTCATGTTTTGTGTTGTTGGAAGAGGGTGTTTACCATGACCTCCTGGGGCTCAAGAATTCCAAGACCCACTCCCTTTCTTATTTAAAATGCCACCTGACTAGTTGTGCTTGTGGGCAAGCACAGAATCCGGGCAGTGTCCATGCAGGTCAGAAGCAGGATCAGAGGCCTGCTCTCCTGCTTCTGAAGCCTTCCTCCATTTTAATTTCCATGAGTGGGTGCTTGTGTGCTAGCTCGCGTTCAGCTCTTTGCGCCCCCATGGACTGGAGCCCGCCAAGCTCCTCTATTCATGGGATTCTCTAAGCAAGAATACTGGAGTGGGTTGCCATGCCCTTCTTCAGAGGATCTTCCTGACCCAGGAATCAAACCCCTGTCTGCTGCCTCTCTTGCATTGGCAGTCGAATTCTTTACCACTGAGTCACCTGGGAAGCCCCTTCAATTTCCCTAACAGCATTTTAATCATTCTAATCCCTGGAACCTGTTACCTTACTCGGCAAAGGGAAATTAAGGTTGCAGATGAAGTTAATACATAATCAGATGATCTTACAATTGGGCATGGCCTGGGTTATCCAGGTGGGACCAGTGTAATCACAAGCATCCTTTAAAAATGGAAGCCAGACAACAAGGTCAGAGAGATGTGGTCTGAGAAGGACTCAGTTCACCTTTGCTAGCTGTGAAGCTGGGATTAGGGACCACAAGCCAGGGAATGCAGAAGCTGGAAAAGGTGAGGAAGCAGATTCTCCTCTAGAGTCTCCAGAAAGGAACGCAGCCCTGCCAACACCTTAGTTTTAAGCCCAGTGAGGCCCATGTCAGACTTTCAACCTATAGAACTGTAAAATGATATGTTTGTGTATTTTAGGCCAGCAAGTTTTTGGTAATTTGTTATAGCAGTCATCAAGTATGTGCTAATTTGTTACAGTTTGACTTAGAAAACTAAAACACCTTGTATTTTATCTGTTGCCTAGCCTGTAGTTATCTGTTGCCTCAGCGGCAGGCCAAGTCTCCACCTCTCACTGGAAACTGAGGTCCTTCATGGGCCACCTGGCAGCCCCAGCCTATCTTTCCAGCTTCACGTCTCTCCTGGTGTTTCTCTCAATATCTTCATCAGCCAGTTCCCCATTTTTTTCCCTGGGCACTTGGTGTTAAGACTGACCCACCCCTCCTTTCCCACTCTCCCTTCTGCCACTGCAACATACCTGTCCCTCCCTTCAGGGCTCAGCTCTCATCCCACCTCCTCTAGGTGACCTTTATCCTCAGCGGCCTACAAAAACCCTCATTTGGACGTGGACACCCCTGCCTAAAGCTATGACTGTTTCAGAGCTGAGGAAAATGGCTTGTCCCACTGGTGCTGCGTTCTCAGTCCTAGAGGGCTGCCTCCTTCCCAGGCTGGGCATCTGGTGCTTCCAAGTGCTTCTTAGGAGGAGAAAATAGGCTCTGAGAGGGCAAGCAATGCCCCCCAAAGCCTCCTGACTTTCACTCCACCAGTCTTTCCACTTGTGTTTGTGGCCTTCAGGCCCTCAGTAGACATGTGTTGCGTATGATGCTTTGATTTCTCAGCCCAGCTGGATGAGTTGCCTACCTCCACAGGCCAGCCAGCGAAATGTGCGTGGGGTGGTGATGTGGGGGCTTCGAGGCTGGCTCTTTATGTTTTAATGCAGAAATAATTCAGCAAGAGGCAAAGTGATAGATAAGAAGTGATTTATTAGAATAGGATGCTTGTGAGGCTGATAGGGTGGTGGACAAAGGGAGTGCTGAACCCTGAGAATTTAGTGGGCCACAGTTTTATAATCAAAGGAAAAGTGGGGAGGGGGAGAAGATCTGCTTTCATCATCAGCTCCTCCTCCATACCGAGTAAGGAAGTTTTCTTGTCCCTAATGGTCAAATTAGGAATATTGAAGTGCAGTGGAAGTGAGCAAAAAGATGGTAACATATACTAAATGTGGTAAATCATCTCAAGTTTCAATATAACATCTTTTCCTTACATTTTTGTTTTCAGTGTGCAGAGGAGCATGTCCTGGGAATCATCTTACTGAGCTCACTGGGCAGGATGTGGGTCTCATTCCACTGTTGCTTTATTTGAGAGGAGGCCTATCTCATACTTTTGTTGCATGGGTTTGTGGTGAAGTAGACTGTAAGTGAGCAGTCATTCACTTACAGGGGTCTCCCATACTTTTTTCTCACAATCCCCTAGTGGGATGACCTATTTAATCACCTATTTTGTCCCATTACTCTGTCCCTATCAGAACCAGTCTTTGAGCCAAGTCTACAAAATCACAGGAGATTTGTAGGAGCAGAACAATGTTTGTCTCCTAGCCCAGCAGAGTAAAGTGGGGTGTGCATGCGTCCTTTACTCTGCTTTCCTTTACAGTGTGAATGAGGTGTGCTTAGGGAACTTTACTGATGCAGGAGGGATCTATCTCTGATTCCTTGTTGAGCCCCGAGGCACTGTGCTAAACACAGAAATGAAGCGAGTGTTAAATTGACTTGGGCAACATCAGTGCTCTGCTCTGAGCCTTGGTTTCCTCATCTATATGTAAGGAATGTGTGCCATTGTGCTCATCCTCACTGGTTGGTCAGAAAAATGCAGATTATAATAACAGCAAGATACCATTTTCACCCAGCAGGTAAACAAAACACTGTAAAAAGCGATTTCTAATGTTAGAGGGAAAGTTGTACATTTGTGCATTACTTGTGGGAATATGAATTGCTACAATCCTTGGGGAGAAGGGTGTTGCAGCATCTTCAAATGAAAAATATGCATGCCATCAGCAGTCAGGGGAGAGGGCACCCTTGGGAGTGAGTAATATACACCCTTGGGAGTATTGACCAAAAGCATGTAGAGGGCGGGCTTTTCAGGTGCTGGTAGTATTCTATTTCTTGACCTGGGTTCTGGTCAACTGTGTTGTATTGGTGAGAATTCAATTATGAACAACTGCAGGAGAAGGCAATGGCACCCCACTCCAGTACTCTTGCCTGGAAAATCCCATGGACAGAGGAGTCTGGTAGGCTGCAGTCCATGGGGTCGCGAAGAGTCGGATAGGACTGAGCGACTTCACTTTCACTTTTCACTTTCATACATTGGAGAAGGAAATGGCAGCCCACTCCAGTATTCTTGCCTGGAGAATCCCATGGATGGGGGAGCCTGGTGGGCTGCCTTCTATGGGGTTGCACAGAGTCGGACACGACTGAAGTGACTTAGCAGTACATTTATGGCATACTTTCTGGTATGCTATATTCTGATAAACTGTTATATGCTTGTCCTTTGATCCAGTAATGTCAGTTTTAGAAATCTATCCTACAAAAATAAAAGCACCAACATGTATCATATATAAGGATTCACTCACAAGCATGTCAATTTGCAGTGACATAAAACCTGAAAGTAATCTGACTGTTCGTAGGAAATAGATGAATAAACAATGTATATACCCACTGTGGAATCAGAAGCAGATTATTCAAAAAGTTATGTCAGTCTGTATTGAGCTGCAGAAAGGTTTATGATAAATCATTAAATCAGGGTGGGGGAAGCAGGTTTGCAGAGTAAGATGTATAATATGATTCTCTTTTTGTGAAAGAAGAGAAGGAACCCATGTACACGTTCAGATGTTTGAGTATGTATTTGAGGGTAGATGAAGGTGTAGAAGGGCACCCACCATGCTGCTAACTTAGATTCCCTCCCCTGAAAGTTTGGAAGAGAGATTTTTATATATCTATATGCTTGTTTTTACAAGTGTAATATGGGGCTTCCCTTGTAGCTCAGTTGGTAAAGAATCTGCCTGCAATGCAGGAGACCCAGATTTGATTCCTGGGTTGGGAAGATTCCCTAGAGAAGGAAACGACAACCCACTCCATTTTTGCCTGGAGAATCCCATGGACAGAGAAGCCTAGAGGGCTACAGTCCATGGAGTCACAAGAGTTGGAACGACTTAGTGACTAAACCACCACCACAAGCATAATATATTTTAAAAATTAGAAATCTTCATAAACCAAGAAAAAGGAAGATACATGCTCCAGGAAAGAGTGGCTCCACACAGGGAAAGTAGAGGGGAGTCCCAGGACAGAAGAGGAGCATCTGACCTGGAAGGCAATCAGTGCAGGCTGGAGCAGGAGGAAGGGAGGGCTCCTGGAGGGAAGTCTTTGATGGGAAAAGGACGAACAGATAACTAGGATGATGGATTGGCAGCCAGTATATGTTGACAGGGCAATACTTAAGCGGTAGGAGCAGTTAGAAACTCTGAGATCATAAATCTGTAGTAGAGACTTCCCTGGTGGTGCAGTGGTTAAGACTCCATGTTTCTAGGGCAGGGGACATGGGTTCAAGATCTAGCTGGGGAACTAAGGTCTCACAAGCTGTGTGGTGTGGCCAAAAAAAAAAAAAAAAAAATCCGTACAAGAAAAGAATATAATCATATATTTTTAATTTTGCAGTGGGTGATATTTACACAATCATTGTAATGTAAATACAGCTTTTCATTAACTTTAGAATCCTACAAAGTTACAGGAACTTGATTATAATAGAGTAAAATATACACATAATAGTATGTCTGTTTATCAACACTGGCAATGTATAAATGAAAATAGAGATGATTTGTGAGGAAAGTTGAGGAAAGTTAAAGGCAAGGGTTTGGACACTTAGTGGATGATTAAGAAATTGAACAACAGAAGAAAAAACAAAGAAATGGAACAATATATACAAGTATAAACAAATATATTTGTTATTCACATAAGTATACCTACATATTTATATATAAATTTACTACATATATTCTATATGGCACATGTATAGTTTAACCAAAAACAATTTTAATATTGGCGCTATATTGAAAGAGATGACAAGATGACAAGGGGCAGGAAGTTGTTGAGATATATATCCTTTACCATCATTGGAAAAAGTCAGTAGATAGTGTTTTAAATTGATAAATCAAGAAGTAGTGACATGAGCAATTGTTACACTTAACCAGGTAACCAGCAAAATGCGGCTAAACAAGTTCCCTCCTTGGAGTGGTCGGGGGAAGGTGGGGACAGGAAAAGACAGCACTAGAAACTACTCCTTTTCATCTTAAACTCCTTGAAGCTATTTTTTTTCAATCAAGGATATTTCTTAAATTGAGTTTTTTAACATTTAAAATAAAAGTTTTTTTTTTAAGGAAATGAATGTGATAATTGATTGTAAGCAACCGTCAACAAATTCTAACTTGGGGACAAGTGAACTAAAAAAATCAAGAACTACATCTCAGTGGTAACCAGTATCTTAAAAGTGGATGACATTGCTATGGGGAACCTGGAGAGACTGACATTAGGTCAGAGTGCTCAGGATCATATATTTAGGTGATTTTAGAAACCCTTAAAGGAAACCCAAGAAGTTGCTAGCAAGGTAGAGTAGGGGAAGGCAGTGTTGTGGAAGGATGAGGAAAGAGCCTTTTCAAGGAAAAGCCATGCTATCTAGAGGTCAGGAAATGTGTACATGTATATGTAGTGAACAAACTTAAATCCTTATTTGAAACATCTAATCTTTCTCATGAGAAACACTGGGCTTCCGGAAGAAGCACAAGCTGGAATCAAGATTGCTGGGAGAAATATCAATAACCTCAGATATGCAGATGACACCACCCTTATGGCAGAAAGTGAAGAGGAACTAAAAAGCTTCTTGATGAAAATGAAAGAGGAGAGTGAAAAAGTTGGCGTAAAGCTCATCATTCAGAAAACTAAGATCATGGCACCTGGTCCCATCACTTCATGGGAAATAGATAGTGGAAACAGTGTCAGACTTTATTTTTTTGGGCTCCAAAATCACTGCAGATGGTGATTGCAGCCATGAAATGAAAAGATGCTTAGTCCTTGGAAGGAAAGTTATGACCAACCCAGATAGCATATTCAAAAGCAGAGATATTACTTTCCCAACAAAGGTCCGTCTGGTCAAGGCTATGGTTTGTCCAGTAGTCATATATGGATGTGAGTGAGTGCCAAGAATTGATGCTTTTGAACTGTGGTGTTGGAGAAGACTCCTGAGAGTCCCTTGGACTGCAAGGAGATCCAACCAGTCCATTCTAAAGGAGATCAGCCCTGAGTGTTCTTTGGAAGGAATGATGCTGAAGCTGAAGCTCCAGTACTCTGGCCACCTCATGCGAAGAGCTGACTCATTGGAAAAGACTCTGATGCTGGGAGGGATTAGGGGCAGGAGGAAAAGGGGACGACAGACGATGAGATAGCTGGATGGCATCACTGACTTGATGGATGTGAGTTTGAGTGAACTCTGGGAGTTAGTGATGGACAGGGTGGCCTGGCGTGCTGCGATTCATGGGGTTGCAAAGAGTGAGACACGACTGAGCGACTGAACAGAACTGACTGAATCTTTCTCGATATGTAAAAGTACACAAGTGTTGAAAGTAGACAGTTAAAGTAGCATCTTCTAAGTATTCTGTTAATTCATAGGATTGGTTGTATTTGGGAAGTGGAACTGTTAAACTTGAGTCTTGGAGAGTAAGCTGACTGTTCACCAGGTGGTGGGGGATGGGGGAGGAGACAGGGAAGTAAGTGCAGAGAGAGAAAGGTTCTCTCTGTGCCATCACGCTTTGGACAAGTTCAAAACGATGGTGTAACCATTGTTCCACCTGTGCATTCTAATTAATATTACTGTGTGTTTAAAAAAAAAGCAAATCCTAATGCCCAGAGTATATTAAATGTAAAAGTATAAAATAGTCCCTTAATATCTGTGCTTTGTTTGTTTTTAGGAAGGGCTGTGTGTTCTGGGAGTGTATGTTAATCCATCTCTTGGAGCTAGATACAGTTCTATATTCTAGTCGTTGAAATTCTGTGGGTGGGCAAGAGGAAGGGTGAAGGGCAGGGCTCCATGTTTAGAAGATAGTTATAGGTTATAACCATAGGTCTGTGTTTGCATTTTTGTAAAGTACCTGTGTTTATTGTGGCCAAGGTTTATTCTTTTATTTTGCAACATCTATGATTTTTAGGGGCTTCCCTGGTGGCTCAACAATAAAGAATCTGCCTGCAGTGCAGGAGACCCGGGTTCAATCCCTGGGTTGGAAAGATCCAAAGGAGAAGGGAATGGCTACCCACTCCAGTATTCTTGTGTGGGAAATCCCACAGCAAGGAGGGGAACCTGGGGGGCTACAGTTCATGGGGTCTCAAAGAGTCAGACATGGTTGAATGACTAACACTTTTGCTTCTCATGCTTGTTACAGGGCTTCGTAGGTGGTGCTAGTGGTAAAGAATCCACCTACCAATGCAGGAGACACAGGAGATGCGTGTTGTGTTTGATCGCAGAGTTGGACATGTCTGAGCATGACACAGCACGATGCTTTTTAGATGTCCTGAGGTTACGAGGTATGATCAAACATGGATGAATTAATCAATTTGTAAATATATTTGGTATAATTGATTTAAAAAAATATTTTGGGCATGGAATTGTTCAATGGTTGCTGAGAAATGTACATCAGGACTTGCTCCTTAGGTTGGCAGCAGAGTGGCAGGAGGAAGTATCACAGGAGGGATGTGTGTGGATGTGTTTATGTCTATATTTTAATGATACCCATCGATGTGTGCGCATTTCTTGGCTGTACGATAGGATGCATCGTTAATTAATTCAATGGAAATATACCTCCTTGCTAATACTTTAATAGCTTATATCAAATAAAAAATATTCTTAGAAGCATTATACTTTGTGTACTCTTTACTATATTCATTTTTAATTGAAAAGAGAATGTAGTATTTTAATCATAACTCTGCCATTATCTTTATCTAGAGGCCTGTTGCCATATCTGTCTTTTCTGAAACTTTTGTTTGCCAAGAAAGCCAGGATTACATTTTTTTTTCCTTCCAAATTGAGTTGGTGTGTATTCTTAGTTATCAAAATACAGCTTTGGGACTCTGAAATGGTAAATCTTCATACTGTGTTAAAAAAAAAGCATGGTACATAACTGTATGATCTTAATTATGTAAAAATGGATGCCTAGTTGGATGAATACATAAATGGACCTAGAAGGACATATCAAAGGTAAGCTGCTTGTGATTATGGATGACTTTGTTTTTTGCTTCCTGTGTTTTTTGATTTCTTGTTATGTGTATGCTAACTTCTAAGAAATATTAATGTTGTTAAAAGACTTTAAATGGGGGAGGGTCATGAATGAATGACTGAGAACTGAGAAGTTCCCGTTGGGCTGATCAGCATGGAGGTCTCTGGACTTCTGGCCAGTGACTAAGTCCTCTATATTCTGTGTGCACATCCTTTGGTATATTGGACCATAAGCACTGTATTTGCTATGTTGGTGTCTTGGACTGCCTTACTACAGAAATATGAGGGGAGGAGCACATTTTTCAGCGCATGCTGAGTTCCAGGCGGCATGTGACTCACATCCCCTCCAAAGGAAGATTGTTAATGACAGGCCCAAGTTACAAACGTGTCTCTAGTCTACAGTTAGGGCATTTTCCTAGGGAAGAAATGCTCTACAAACAGAGAAATGATGGCATCCCCACAAGCAGGCACTCATTCTTTTTGACAGAATGTCACCAGAATACACCCTTTCTTGGAATGTGAAAGTGGGAGAATCTTAAGTACTTGCTCTACCTCAAACTTGACCAGCTCCTGCGAGATGGTCCTGGCTTTGCATGCATAGTATATAATACCACACCCCTGGGACAACCACTGAGCATTTCCATTTATCCTCCAAGAATTGCTGCTTGCGTAGTCACTGTTCTTGCCAAACAAACTCTTTCATTTTCCTTGCCTCTCTTGAGGCATTCTAAAAGATTCTTCAGAGTTTACCAGGGAATCCTTAGCTTTCATGTAGGAGGCTTCCTCTTGAGCCCTGAAAGACCTAGATGGTTACCAGTCTCAGCCCCCCAGTTGCATGCACCCAAAAGAATGCTACCCCTCGTACAGGAGGAGGGCCTTACGAGACCTGGGAGAGGGTTGCAGCTCCTTGGCTGCCTACAGCTGCTGGGAACAGTCTGTCCCCAGGCTTGGTGCTCCTTCGGAACCAAAGGCACAGAGAAGCTTTGTGGTTCAGGACGATTCCCCTGTAGAAGCTACTGTAATACACTCTAGCTTCCTTCTCTGAATTTGAACAGAACTTCTTGCACTTAATGTTTATACGAATCAAATGGAGTTCTACTAAAATGTAGATACCTGGTTCCCACCCCCAAGTTGCTGATTATTTTGAGGCTGGAGCCTGGGAACCTGCATTTTAAGTGCCTTGAAATGATTCTGAAGCAAATGGATCCTGGGACTTGACTCGAGCAAACAATGCCCTATTCAACCTATTAAAAATATCTTAATTATCCAAATTATTCAGTAGTCATTAACTATCATTAAATATATAAACAAATTCCTGCTGCTGACCCTGGAACAACAGAGTCGCCCACATGAGAAGCAGCTTAATTAACAGTCAGGACTTGAATTTGGAGATTATATTTGAAAGGTATTTGTGTTCTATCTCTGGCAGCTTAGTATCATCTCTGCTGAACAGTAGTCATCCAAGCCTCTAATATCATCTCCTCTGGAAGGTGTCTGCCAATTTCTGTAAGCACCCCAAGTAATCTCAAAGTGACTTTCATTTCTAATGTATAATTATATATCAAGTCTGATCATTGCAAACATACCCACTGTATTTGATATATATGCGTTACTAAGTTTGTATGATAAGATATATATTCAAATTAAGAAGGTAAAATACTATTGTAAAGCAATTATATTATCGTTCAATTGCTCAGTCATGTCCAACTCTTTTCAGCCCCATGGACTGCAGCATACCAGCCTTCCCTGTCCTTCGCTACCTCTTAGAGTTTGCTGAAACTTGTGTCCACTGAGTTAGTGATGCCATTCAACCATCTCAGCCTGTCTCCCCTTTCTCTTCCTGCCTTCAGTCTTTCCAGCATCAGGGTCTTTTTCAATGAGTCAGCTCTTTACATCAGGTAGCCAAAGTAATGGAGCTTCAGCAACAGTCCTTCCAATGAATATTCAGGGTTGATTTCTTTTAGGATTAACTGGTTTGATCTCCTTGACGTCCATGGGACTCTCAAGAGTCTTCTCCAACATCAAGTTCAAAAGTATCAATTCTTCTGTGCTCAACCTACTTTATAGTCCAGCTCTTACATCCATACATGACTACTGGAAAAACCATAGTTTTGACTGTATGCACCTTTGTCGACAAAGTGATGTCTGTGACTTTTTAATATGCTGTCTAGACTTGTCATAGTTTTTTTTTTTTTTTCTGAAGAGCAAGCATCTTTCAATTTCATGGCTACAGTCACTGTTCACAGTGATTTTGGAGCCCAAGAAAATAGTCTGTCACTGTTTCCCCATCTATTTCCCATGAAGTGATGGGACCGGATGCCATGATCTTTGTTTTTTGAATGTTGAGCTTTAAGCCAACTTTTTCACTCTCCTCTTTCATTTTCATCAAGAGGCTCTTTAGTTCCTCTTCACTTTCTGCCATAAAGGTGGTGTCACCTGCATATCTGAGGTTATTGATATTTCTCCCAGCCATCTTGATTCCAGCTTGAGCTTCATCTGGCCTGGCATTTCTCATGATGTACTCTGCATATAAGTTAAATAAGCAGGGTGACAGTATACAGCCTTGACATACTCCTTCCTCAATCTTGAACCAGTTATATTCCAATTTAAAAAATAAATTCTTTTAAAAGTGAGAGCAGCCCTATGGAATTAAATTACAACCTGGAACACTCTGGCACATCCTCAACAAGTGAAACTTAAGGTATTCTTCTAGAAGAGTTTCGGAATCATTTCCCCTTATTTTTAAGTGGAATGTAGTTAGATTTTGTGGGCTTCAGACAGAGAAAAACAAACAGAAGCTTAAATATTCAGAAGCAAAGTTCAAAACTCCAGTATAAAAGGACAATAAGTTGTTAACAAAGTCATTCTATAGTTTTGCGTAATCAGCCCAGTACAGTAGATTGGCAATTATTCTGTTTTCATTTTTATAATTTCTGATGTGATTGTACCATTTTCTTACTGTCGAAGCAATAGCTGTAGGGTGAAAATTAAAAGCATAAAAGTTATCCAAAGAAGATCACAGATGACTCTGGAGAATGATGAGTCTCTAATAACAAAACTTGACTTAGGGTGATAACAGGAAAACCAAAGTGATTAAGATAACCGGTGGAGGAAGAGTGAGTGAGAGAATGCAGACGGAAAATGGGGGTAAAGGGTTCCGTATTGATAGATGGTGAGTGGCTGCTGCAGGTCATGTCAAGTTCAGAAGCTCATTATCATCCAGCAGTTTCTCTGGTTGGTTTTTCTTAACTATACTTTTGAACCTAGTTTTTATACAAAGTATGTATAAGGCTTTCTTGTCACTTCCTGTAGATGAAAACTTAATATTGGGTCATGACCTCCCTGAGAAGTTACTGACTTAAAGAATTTCATTGGGTTGTATGGGTGACATTTTTCTCCCTCTGTGAGAGCTATACTTTCTCTGGGATTTCTCTTTGACACATAATTCCTGGTTGCTTTGTTGAATTTTTTCCCTCTATTTTAGATTGTTTTCAAAATCTCAATAAGTAATGATTACAACTTGAATGAATATTATGACCCCCAGTTGATTCCCCCAAAAACAATCACATCTCTCTGAAATGGTCCACTGGTTAAGAGTCCACTAAAAGACTAAAAGGCCCAGTTGTGCACTGATACTTACCTGATTAATGCGTCTACATACACTGAGCCACTTAAAAAATATATCGTTGCCCCAACGTATTTGAGTTTTCTCTCTCCATAACTTATGATTGGTAACTGATTGTGATAATCAAAAACAGACCTGCAATGCAGGTACCTATGAAAAATTTAGAAATACTGCAACAGCTACTAGGCTACAAAGTAGAGAATTTTTTAAACATCTACGTGTATGTGTGTATACACATATATCTATAATTATGATCTGGATAATCAGATTTTAGGTTAATCTTCCCTTAATATAGCTTCAGCCTGGTTCAGTGGCTTGTCATCAATTTTACTTCAGGTGTAGCTGTTCCTTTAAAAAATTTTTATTGATGTATTGCTGATATATAAAGTTAGTTTCAAGTATATAACATGTTTTGACATTTATATACATTATGACATGGTCACCTAAATCTAGTAACCAGCTACCACCATACAAAGTTACTGTATGGTAATATTATGTCTATAAGTAATAATATTGATTATATTCCCTATGCTGGATATGACATTCTTGTGATTTGTAACTGTGTATCTCAATCTCTTTCCCATATTTTGCCCAACCACTTCTCTCATCTGGCAACCATCAATTTTTTCTCTGTATCCATGACTCTGTTTCTGTTCATTTATTTTATATTTTAGATTACACGTGTAGTGAAATTACGTGGTATTTCTCTTTCTTTGTCTGACTGACTTCACTTAGTAAAATACTTTCTGGATCTAGCCATGTAGTTGCAGGAATTGCAATTTCATCCTTTTCTTATAGCTGAGTAATATTCTTATTGCCAACATCCATTGGATCATTGAAAAAGCAAGAAAATACCAGAAAAACATCAACTTCTGCTTTATTGACTACGCCAAAGCCTCTGACTGTGTGGATCACAATAACCTATGGAAAATTCTTAAAGAGATGAGAATACCAGACTACCTGACCTGCCTCTTCAGAAATCTGTATGGAGGTCAAGAAGTTAGAAATGCAGTTAGAACTGGACATGGAACAACAGACTGTTTCTAAATAGGGAAAGAGTACATCAAGGCTGTATATTGTCACCCTGCTCATTTAACTTATATGCAGAGTACATCATGTGAAATGCAGGGCTGAATGAAGCACAAGCTGATATCAAGTTTACCAGGAGAAATATCAGTAACCTCAGATAGGCAGATGACACGATCTTTATGGCAGAAACTGAAGAGGAACTAAAGAGCCTCTTGATGAAAATGAGAGAGGAGAGTGAAAAAGTTGGCTTAAAGCTCAACATTCAGAAAACCAAGATCATGGCATCCAGTCTCATCATTTCATGGCAAATAGATGGAGAAATAATGGAAACAGTGAGAGACTTTATTTTGGGGGGCTCCACAATCACTGTAGATGGTAACTGCAGCCATGAAATTAAAAGACACTTGCTCCTTGGAAGAAAAGCTATGAAAACAATCTAGACAGCATATTAAAAAGCAGAGACATTACTTTGCCAAGAAAGGTCTGTCTAGTCAAGGCTATGGTTTTTCCAGTAGTCATGTATGGATGTGAGAGTTGGACCATAAAGAATGCTGAGCACCGAATAATTGTTGTTTTTGAACTGTGGTGTTGGAGAAGACTCTTGAGAGTCACTTAGACTGCAAGGAGATCCAACCAGTCCAGCATAAATGAAATCAATCCTGAATATTCATTGGAAGGACTGATGTTGAAGCTGAAACTCCAAAACTTTGGCCACCTGATGTGAAGAACTGACTCATTGGAAAAGACTCTGATGCTGGGAAAGATTTAAGGCAGGAGAAGAAGGGAACAACAGATAAGATGGTTGCGTGGCATCACCAATTCAATGTACATGAGTCTGAGTAAGCTCCAGGAGTTGGTGATGAACAGGGAGGCCTGGCGTGCTGCAGTCCATGGGGTTGCAAAGAGTCAGACATGACTGAGTGACTGAACTGAACATTCTATTATGTATATATACCACATCTTATTTATCCATTCATCAATGCAGTTGTTTTTTCTTATAGTTCTTTTAAATTAAAATTAATAAAACCAGCAGCTTGTTAACTTGGTAAAAGATACTCATATTGACGATAGCTCAAATGATAGCTCTGGGGAATTCCCTGGTGGTCCAGTAATTAGGACTCAGTGCTGTGGCCCAGGTTCATTCCCTGGTTGGGGAACAATGATCCCACAAGCTGTGTGGCACAGCCAAAAAAACAACCAAAAATAATAACAGCTCTGCCACTTCTAGCTATGTGAACTTGAGCAAGTCACTGAAGCTCTCTGAGCCCCAAATGCACATTCCATAAAAGGAAGATGATAGTATCCATGTCAGAGTTTGAGACAATTATGAAATAATGCAAATAAAGTGCTTAGCAGAGTACCTGGAATAGACTCTCAGTAATATTAGCTCTTATAAGTACACTTTATATGTAAAGTATAAAGAAATTCCAAAAGTAAAACAGTAAAAGCAAGAGTTGATAAACCATGCCACCAGGCCAAATCTTACCTGCCACCTATCATCACGAGTAATTTTTATTGTGACGCAGCCACATTCCTTCATTTATACATTGTCTTCAAGCACGTTCACAGCAGCATTGAATAGCTGCAATAGACTGGCCTGAAGAGTGAAATGTTTACCATCTGGCCTTTTACACGGAGTTTGCCGACCCTCGAGAACAAGAAGAAATTTTATTGGCCCAAAGAAAATCACATTTCCTGTCATCACGAGTAATTTTTATTGTGACGCAGCCACATTCCTTCATTTATACATTGTCTTCAAGCACGTTCACAGCAGCATTGAATAGCTGCAATAGACTGGCCTGAAGAGTGAAATGTTTACCATCTGGCCTTTTACACGGAGTTTGCCGACCCTCGAGAACAAGAAGAAATTTTATTGGCCCAAACGAAAATCACATTTGTAGACTTCCTTGGTGGTCCACTGGTTAAGAATCCATTTGCCAATGCAGGGGACACAAGTTTGATCCCTCCTCTGGGAAGATTCCACATGCCACAGGGCAACTAAGCTGGTGCCCCGCAACTACTAAGCCTGCAAGCCCTACAGCCTACGCACCACAGCAAGAAAGTAGCCTCCCCACGCAGCAAGAAAGACACAGTGCAGCCAAAACTTTAAAAATCAGTAAGATCAAAGAAGTGGCCAACTGAAAAATAATTGCTTTTAACAAATAACCTTTGAAATGTGGAGGCGGCTATTTTCCAGTCAAAAATGAAAAGGAAATTACAAAAGCCATCAAACCCGCCCTCTCACATGATTTAGAGAGAAACTAACAGCGCTGACTCAAGTTGGTCTGAGGAGCAGAGAGCAGCAAGATGTAGATAACCCAGAAAACTCCCTGAGCTACAAGCGACTGCAGGCTCTTTCTCCAAGGCGACTGCAAGGGGTGAAGAAAAGTCTCTCCTTCATCCAGTGTAGGCCCCCGAAAACAACAGCGAAGAGATGAGAATAGTGTGTAAACAAACCTGTCCTTAATAACCAGTTCTCACCCCCAAAGATAGCCTACAGCATCTGGAAGAAACTAAAATTCACAACAAATTTCAATGTTTTTCTCAGATAACTCTTCACAATTGACAGGTAAATGCAATCTCCTGATTGAAGGCATTTGTTGTTGAATAAGTGAATGAATGAAGGGATGATGCCGTTAGCCTATTAGCTGTCTAAATCTAGCAAACCAAATCTTGAGATTTTTTTTCTTCCAGTTTTATAGAGATATAATTGACATACAACACTATAAGTTTAAGGTGTACAGCATAATGATTTCATTTACATACATCATGAAATGATGGCAACAATAAGTTTAGTGAACATCTATCATATCATGCAAAAAGGCAAAATGGTTGTCGGAGGGAGCCTTACAAATAGCTATGAAAAGAAGAAAAGTGAAAGGCAATGAATGAATGAAGGGATGATGCCGTTAGCCTATTAGCTGTCTAAATCTAGCAAACCAAATCTTGAGATTTTTTTTCTTCCAGTTTTATAGAGATATAATTGACATACAACACTATAAGTTTAAGGTGTACAGCATAATGATTTCATTTACATACATCATGAAATGATGGCAACAATAAGTTTAGTGAACATCTATCATATCATGCAAAAAGGCAAAATGGTTGTCGGAGGGAGCCTTACAAATAGCTATGAAAAGAAGAAAAGTGAAAGGCAAGGAGAAAAGGAAAGATATACTCATTTGAATGCAGCATTCCAAAGAACAGCAAGGAGAGATAAGAAAGCCTTCCTCAGTGATCATTGCAAAGAAATAGAGGAAACAATAGAATGAGAAAGACTAGAGATCACTTCAAGAAAATTAGAGATACCAAGGGAACTTTTCATGCAAAGATGGGCACAATAAAGGATAGAAATGGTATGGATCTAACAGAAGCAGGAGATATTAAGAGGAGTTGGCAAGAATACACAAAAGAATTATACAAAAAAAGATCTTCATGGCCCAGATAACCACAATGGTATGATCACTCACCTAGAGATAGACATCCTGGAATGCGAAGTCAAGTGGGCCTTAGGAAGCATCACTACGAACAAAGCTAGTGGAGGTGATGGAATTCCTAAGTATTGCTGCTAGAAAAGATATTTTAAATAATTATTGAAAAATAAAGGGTTCAAACTCAAAAGGAACCATAAGATAATATTACAAAACATGACTCTATAAAGGAAAGAAACTGTTATGTCTGGATAGTAATCTTTTACTGGCACATCACAAAACATTTAACTAGGGAATACAAATAATTTGAAAACTATATAATTTCTAGTCTATAAAGTACAAATGTGGGTTAACTTGATAAAACAATACTTGAGACAGTTTCTAACATATTTTCAAAGAGACTTAGATTGGGTGAGGTATATGAATAATTCTTGATTTTGAAGCTGACAGTATCCCAATTTGAATAGTTGAGCTGCTACTTTCTGCACTAGATGAAACATGTGTCAAAACCATATACTGAAAATCAAAAAGCATATTATCATCTTGGTGCCAAACACATTTGCATAATGACATTAGTCTGAAAATTTAAAAACTGATATAATAAACTTTAAATAAAAATACACTGAGAAAATTTATGCTATACTAATGAAATATGAGCAAGTGAGTTTCAGAACAATATCTACTTCTGCTTTATTGACTATGCCAAAGCCTTTGACAGTGTGGACCACAACAAACTCTGAANTTAAAAACTGATATAATAAACTTTAAATAAAAATACACTGAGAAAATTTATGCTATACTAATGAAATATGAGCAAGTGAGTTTCAGAACAATATCTACTTCTGCTTTATTGACTATGCCAAAGCCTTTGACAGTGTGGACCACAACAAACTCTGAAAAATTCTGAAAGAGATGGGAATACCAGACTACCTGACCTGCCTCTTGAGAAATCTATATGCAGGTCAGGAAGCAACAGTTAGAACTGGACATGGAAGAACAGACTGGTTCCAAATAGGAAAAGGATTACATTAAGGCTGTATATTGTCACCCTGCTTATTTAACTTATATGCAGATTACATCATGAAAAATGCTGGACTGGATGAAGCAGAAGCTGGAATCAAGATTGTCGGGAGAAATATCAATAATCTGAGATATGCAGATGACCCCATCCTTATGGCAGAAAGCGAAGAAGAACTAAAGAGCCTCTTGATAAAGTGAAAGAGAAGAGTAAAAAAGTTGGCTTAAACCTCAATATTCAGAAAACGAAGATCATGGCATCTTGTCCCATTACTTCTTGGCAAACAGGAGGGGAAACTGGAAACACTGACAGACTTTATTTGGGGGTTCCAAAATCACTGCAAATGGTGACTGCAGCCATGAAATTAAAAGACATTGCTCCTTGCAAGAAAAGCTATGACCAACCTAGATAGCATATTAAAAAGCAGAGACATTACATTGCCAAGAAAGGTCTGTCTAGTCAAGGCTATGGTTTTTCCAGTGGTCATGTATGGATGTGAGAGTTGGACTATAAAAAAAGGCTGAGCACCGAAGAATTGATGCTTTTGAACTGTGGTATTCGGGAAGATTCTTGAGAGTCCCTTGGACTGCAAGGAGAAATCAGTCCTGAATATTCATTGGAAGGACTGATGTTGAAGCTGAAGCTCTAATAGTTTCGCCACCTGATGCGAAGAACTACTCACTTGAAAAGACCCTGATGCTGGGAAAGATTGAAGGCAGGAGGGAATGACAGAGGATAAGATGGTTGGATGACATCACTGACTCAATAGACATGAGTCTGAGTAAACTCTAGGAGTTGGTGATGGACAGGGAGGCCTGGCATGCTGCAGTCCATGGGGTTGCAAAGAGTCAGACACAACTGAGTGACTGAACTGAGCTAAACTGAAAGAAATACAGGGATGACAACCTTCTTGTGGCAAAGGGGCCTACATAACTCAATGAAGCTTTGAGGAATGCCATGCAGGACCACCCCAAATGGATGGGTCACAGTGAAGAGCTCTGACAAAAAGTAGTCCACTGGGGGAGGGAATGGCAAACCACTCCAGTATTCTTGCCACAAGAACCACATGAACTGTATGAAAAGGCAACAAAATGTGACACCAGAAAATAAGCTCCTTCCCCAGCCTCCAGCCAGAAGGTGTCCAATATGCTACTGGGGAAGAGTCAGGGCAATTACTAATAGCTCTAGAAAGAATGAAGCGGCTGGGTCAAAGCAGAAATGATGCTCAGTTGTGGATGTGTCTGATCGTGAAAGTAAAGTCCAATGCTGTCTGGGAGAGGGTGAAGGACAGGGAAGCCTGATATGCTGCAGCCCATGGGGTTGCAAAGAATCAGACACTAAATAACTGAACAACAACAATGAAATACTATAGCAATTCTTATTCCAATGCCAAAGACCTAAGGACAATCAAATTTTCCCACATTTGGGCAGGCAACAATCTGGAGGTGGCCCACATATTCATTCCTTGATCTTTATAATTCTTACAAGGAGGAAAAGAAGTTTCTTTTAAGAGGAGAGTCATGGACAAGGTTTAGGGAAAAAATGACTATTTTTCACCCTTTGCTATGTGCGTTTGCCTTGCTTACCAAGAAACATCCTCTTAAAGCACTGAATATTCATTGGAAAGACTGATGCTAAAGCTGAAACTCCAATACTTTGGCCACTTCATGTGAAGAGTTGACTCATTGGAAAAGACTCGATGCTGGGAGGGGTTGGGGACAGGAGGAGAAGGGGACAACAGAGGATGAGATGGCTGGATGGCATCACCGACTTCATGGACATGACTTTGGGTGAACTCCGGGAGTTGGTGATGGACAGGGAGGCCTGGCATGCTGTAACTCATGGGGTCGCAAAGAGTTGGACGCGACTGAGTGACTGAACTGAACTGATGTAAGGGAGAGTATGGTAGAGAGAATACCAATGGTATCTAACATTCCCACTTCCTCTTACAGTTGGATGTTCAGTATAACTACCAAACCCTGGGTATGGGCAAGAACTGCAAACATAGTGGAAAAGCCCTCTCTAGATTATAGTATTTTATAAGGTGATGGTATAGTAATTCACATGATTAGGTTATATTATATAACTCGCTCTTAGTAAACTGGACAGAAAGATTCTTCTGCTGCCTTCAAAGGAGTACATTGCCATATTTGACAGGCTCACATGGCAAAGAACTGCTGGTGGGCCTTTAGGAGCTGAGAGCAGCCTCTGAGTGACAGCCATCAAGAAAATGGAAACTGAAGTCCTACAACTGCAAGGAACTGAATTCTGTCAACCACAAGCACATGGGAAATGATCCTGAATGCCAGAAAGAGGCAGCCCAGGCAATACCTTGATGTCACTATTCAGAGTCATGAGCAGGGAAGCTAGTTAAGCAATGCCTGGCCTCCTCCTGCCCTAAAGAATCTGTGAGATAATAAATGTGTACTGTTTGAAGATGCCAAACTTTTGGTAATGTGTTTTGCAACACAGAAAACTAATACAAATAGTAGAACGCAAATATCACTGTGATAAAGTCACTGTGTTCTAAGAGAAACGTAGTCTGTTAAGTAACAAAAATAATCTCCGTTCTGCCTCAGTTCAAGGCTTTTGCCAGTTCTCTAGAAACATATATTATGGCTGAACCTCTGGGATTTTTTTTGTCTGAACCTCTATATTCAACCCATAATTTCATTTTGTTTGAAAGGTGAATAAAATTAGAGGTAGATAAAAACCTATCTTTTTATATTTGTATAGTATTTACTATTTGAAAGGTGCTCCTAGTGTCAACAGGGAAAAATAAACCTAACTCCATACTGGATCTATTCCTTTAATTCTAACCTTTGTGCTCTGTTGCTTGTGCTTAGCCATGCTAGCTCTGTACTTTTTGTAAAAGAAGGTTTTCTATAGCTTGAAATCCATAGGACAGCCTACTCTGTACTCTCAGGGTTCTGACCTTTAAGAGTCCATTAATATAGAGAGAAAAAGTTGCAGGACAGAGAATAGCATTTGCTTTATTGGAGGTTTATAGGAACATGCGACCAGACCTACATGGATAGCTGCAATAACAAAAGATTCCAGCACCAGGAAGTTTGTGACAACCAGTTACACCCCTCCCCTTTTAGGATAAAAGAAGCCCAAATCTAACTTGGGTAAGATGGTTCCTTGAGACACTAGTTCACTATCTTCTTGGTTTGCTGGTTTTCCAAATAAAGTCACTATTCTTTGCCTCAACGACTTGTCTCTCCATTTATTGGCCCATCATGCAGCAAGCAGTAAGAGACTGAACTCAGTATCACTAGATTTTTGAGAGGATAGCAGCAGAGGCATACGTTTTATTCTCTGTAAATTCTCCCAGGGAAACAGATGGATCAAGCAGAAATGCCAAAACACCACCTACAGCAAAGTGACTCTGAAGACATCTTCATGAGCTCCCAAGTTACCAGCAGGTGTGGATGAACTATAGCAAGCTATAAGACACACAGGGTGTTAATATCTTACAGGAGGAAGCAGAGAGAAGCAACCAGGTTTTGTCAATGTGATAAGACCTCTCATATCTCCAGTAAATAGTGTAGTGTAGCATTGTTTTAGAATGGCAGCTGAACCTGAGAGGAATTCTTGCTGATTAATCTGTGGGTGATTTCAAGGGGCCTATGGGAAGAATAGAGACCTTGAATCCCCCAAATTAAGTAGCCCACTTCCTTTCCAAGTAGAAACGGCTAACAGTAGAATGTCATTTGTCCAAGAAAGTGATAAAGCAGGTAAGGGAAAGCAATATCCAGACAGAAGAGAAAGAGAAAACAGTCAGAAGAATATCTGTATCTATATCCATGTTTACATCTATATTCTGTATCTATATCCATATATTTATCTCCATATTTTTGAACATTTGACAAAAGAGAATGGTGAGTTCTAAAAGGTGAGGCTAGACATACATCTATTCTGGTCCACATTTTCTTTTTAAAAACTCAGGAAAACTAATTTTATATAAAAATGAGCACTAAAAAAAGATCCCACCTGAATCCAGTATGTTACTATAAAAGAATGAGAAATGGAAAAACATTATCATAGAAAGCTTGTTAAAAAGGCACACCACAAAATAGATACGAGAATCAAACATATTATTTCAACACAAGCTGAAATTAAGGAAAATACAAAAATTAAGGAAAATTAAATTAAGGAAAGATACAAGAAATAAAAGAAAACATAAATCAAAATTAGAAAAAATAAAAAATGAAGTGAAAGAATTCAGGAAGGACTCTGAAATGAAGACTAAACTAGAAGAGGCATAAGTGAAAAAAACAAACCAAGAATTCATGAGGAAAGAAAAAGAATGAAAATAAAATTTAAAAATAAAAAGAAATTATTTGATTTCGGTGTCCATTACTCAGCGGCATTCAAGTTGTGAAAATGACCTAGCAATACATTCACACTCTGTGTACTTCTTAAATTTATATTATACTTCAGTGAAAAAAATAAAAATACTGAAATGAAAAAAGATAAACATAATTCAAGAGAAAGTTGGTTTCTACTCTTTATGCCAGAAAACCATGATTTGCATCCAAATTTTATTGAAATTCCTTTCATAAATGTCTCCAAAGACTTTCTAGATACAATGACACTGACTCTTTGAGACTTCAAACAATGGTGATCACTTCCTCATTTTTGCAATATCTCACTCTCCTATTTTCCTCCTAACCTTCTAGTCAACTTCTCAATAGATTCCTTTATTTTTCTTCCTCTACTAGTCTTTCAAATATTGATGTTTCTGGGCACTATATTCAGTATTTTCTCTTTTGACTCAAATTCTCTTCCTAAAGAGCTCAGCTTTCACACATATACAGGCTGTTAATCCTCAAGTCTGCATTTCTAGCTTGTTTTCTCTCTTGAAAAATAGCCCTTTATCAGTTCAGTTCAGTTCAGTCACTCAATTGTGGCCAACTTTGTGACCCCGTGAACCACAGCATGCCAGGCCTCCCTGTCCATCACCAACTCCCAGAGTTTACTCAAACTCATGTCCAATGAGTCAGTGATGCCATCCAATCATCTCATCTGCTGTCGCCCCCTTCTCTTCCTGCCTCAATCTTTCCCAGCATCAGGATCTTTTCAAATTAATCAGCTCTTTGCATCAGGTGGCGAAAGTATTGGAGTTTCAGCTTCAACAGCAGTCCTTTCAATGAACATTCAGGACTGATTTCCTTTAGGTTGGACTGGCTGGATCTCCTTTCAGTTCAAGGGACTCTCAAGAGTCTTCTCCAACATCACAGTTCAAAAGCATCAATTCTTCAGTGCTCAGCTTTCTTCATAGTCCAACTCTCACATGACTACACATGACTACTAGAAAAACCATAGCTTTGACTAGATGGACCTTTTTTGGCAAAGTAATGTCTCTGCTTTTTAATAAGCTCAGGGGTCTCAAACAAACTTTGTGTGCACCAGGACCCAGGGACCCCACAGAGACTGAGACAGAACTATGTCTGAGTGTCTCCGGTGGAAGTACAGGTCGGCAGTGGTCTGCCGCAGGGACAGGGGCTCTGGGTGTGGGTATGGCATAAGTCCTCTTGGAGAAGGTCACCATTTACTCCACTATAGAGCTGCCAGAACTTACATAGGACTGGGAAATAGACTCTTGGAGGGCACAACAGAACCTCTGGCACCAGGATCCAGGAGAAAGGAACTGACCATACAGGAGAATTGCCAGTGGGTGTCCGGAAATCTCCAGTGAAGGCATGGGTCGGAGGTGGCCTGCTGCAGGGTCGAGAGCATAGACTGCAGCAGTACATGCCTGGGTTCTTTTGAGGGAGGTCGGATTATCTTCATTACCTCCACCATAGTTTTTCCCCCAGGTAAATAGCAGGGAGGGAATACAGCGCCACCCATCAACTGAAAATTGGATTAAAGATTTACTGAGCATGGCCCCACCCATCAGAACAAAACCCAGTATCCCCCTCAGTCAGTCTCTCCCATCAAGAAGCTTCCATAAGCCTCCTATCCTTATCCATCAAAGGGCAGACAGACTGAAAACCACCATCACAGAAAAGTAACCAATCTAATCACATGGACCACAGCCTTGTCTAACTCAATGAAACTATAAGCCATGCTGTGTAGGGCCACCCAAGATGGACAGGTCATGGTGGAGAGTTCTGACAGAATGTGGTCCACTGGAGAAGGGAATGGCAAACCACTTCAGTTTTCCTGCCTTGCGAACCCCATGAACAGTATGAAAAGGCAAAAGATAGGACACCGAAAGATGTTCTCCCCAGGTTAGTAGGTGCCCAATATGCTGCTGGAGATCAGTGGAGAAATAACTCCAGGAAGAATGAAGAAATGGAATCAAAGCAAAACCAAAACCCAGTTGTGGATGTGACTGGTGATAGAAGCAAGGTCTGATGCTGTAAAGAGCAATATTGCATAGGAACTTGGAATGTCAGGTCCATGAATCAAGGCAAATTTGAAGTGATCAAACAGGAGATGGCAAGAATGAACATCGACATTTTAGGAATCAGCAAACTAAAATGGACTGGAATGCATGAATTTAACTCAGTTCAGTTCAGTTCAGTTGCTCAGTCATGTCCGACTCTCTGTGACCCCATGAATCACAGCACGCCAGGCCTCCCTGTCCATCACCAACTCTCGGAGTTCACTCAAACTCATGTCCATTGAGTTGGTGATGCCATCCAGCCATCTCATCCTCTGTCGTCCCCTTCTCCTCCTGCCCCCAATCCCTCCCAGCATCAGAGTCTTTTCCAATGAGTCAACTCTTCGCATGAGGTGGCCAAAGTACTGGAGTAATTTAACTCAGATGACCACTGTATCTATTACTGTGGGCAGAATCCCCTAGAAGAAATGGAGTAGCCTTCTTAGTCACCAAAAAGTCTGAAACGCAGTACTTGGATGCAGTCTCAAGAACAACAAAATGATCTCTGTTCATTTTCGAGGCAAACCATTCAATATCACGGTAATCCAAGTCTATGCCCCAACCAATAATGCTGAGGAAGCTGAAGTTGAACGATTCTATGAAGACCTACAAGACCTTTTAGAACTAACACCCAAAAAAAGATGTCCTTTTCATTATAGGGGACTGGAAGGCAAAAGTAGGAAGTCAAGAAACACCTGGAGTAACAGGCAAATTTGGCCTTGGAGTACACAATGAAGCAGGGCAAAGGCTAATAGAGCCCTTTATATCCAACTGTTAATGAGAGCTCTCAGTGATTAGCAGACAGTACCTCTCCTTTCAAACTTGCTCCTTATCCAACCCTTCTATCTCTAAGAAGGAAAATGATCATATCCTCTTGTTCAATAAATAAGTTTCCTTGTCTACTATCCTAAGAAAACTCTTCTTTCAACTTTCCACTTTTTGTTGTTGTTGTTGTTTTTAATTGTATTGAAGTACAGTTGATTTACAATGCTGTGATTCAATTTTCTATACAGTAAACCCTTTTTCATCATGGTTTGTCACATGACATTGAATATAGTTCCCTCTGCTATACAGCAGGACCTTGTTGTTTATCCATTCTATATATAATAGTTTACATCTGCTAATTCCAAATCCCAATCCTTCCCTCTGTCTCCCACCCAATCCAGCAACCACGAGTCTGATCTCTATGCCTGACCAACATTCCAGTTTTATATCCTTCTCCATATTTCTTTTCCTTAACAATTCTATTTCTGGATTAAATTGGCAATATCACTGCCTTCATTTTATCACTATTCAGTCACTTCTTCATCTACATTCTAATTACTCATCCCTTTACCAAGATCACCCTCCTTGTAGCACTGATGATGTTGTCTATTATTTTGTTCCTTTTACAAATGACTTTAATTGCACTAAACTGATTTGCCTTACACTGCCTGCTCAGTCTGCTTATTAATATTTCCTAAACATTCTGTCATATAAAAAAATGCCATTTTCCAAGTTAAATACCTGGATAAAGTGGCCTGCAGAGAAGGGAGGTGAGAGAAGATAATAAGAGAATAGGGGAGAGAGACAAAGAAGAAAACTCTTCAGGGATCCTTAACTTCCTAGGGTTCAACAACTCAACCTGTTCTGACAATATGCTATCCTAGCTCCAGGATCAATAACTTAAATAACTATACATGGAAATAAACTAGTTATAATTGAGAAACACTGAGTATTTTTTTATGTTCTCTAGCTTCTTAATTCTCTCTTACTATTAGACTTTGTTTTTCTTCCCAATCATCAAGAAATAAAATTGGAATTGCTTTCTGATTCCTTTTTGTCACCAACATCTGATAAAATGTTAAGTTATATAAACTCCTGCTGAGTGTCTTCTCACATCAGCCCCACACTTCCTCTCCTTCGCTATCGTGACAACACTCAAATATCCTTGTGATCTCTCACGAAGACTCTTATAGCAATTCCCTTTAATTTCTCTCTGCCTTTCATCCCACTCCACTTGAATCAATCCTAAATATTACTAATGACATGTCAATCAAACATTCTGCTCACACTGTTCACCGTCTCTGTGCTGTTTCTAGAAATAACTATAGAATGACACTGTCTAGCATTAAAATCCTCCACCAATTTGCCCCAGCTTTATCTTCTGTTGTTTTCCAACCAACTGAACTAATGTCTATGAACCTATTTCCTATGTGCTGTCTTTGTGTTTTTAAAACATTTTTCTTGCCTATAAAAATTTGTAATTTTCACTCCCTTGTATGAATATTTATCAAGCCTCCAAACAGAGTTTTAATAAACTATTTTATCAAGCCTCTAAATAGGCTCTCACTGTCCTTATTATCATCTGCCACATATTCCTTTTCGAAACATACATGTTTTTCTTCAAAATACGTTTTTAATCAGACCTAGTATTTAGATAATTATATGAGGAAAATATTCAACATTATGTATAGAAGGTGAATTACATGGAGTTTCACTTCTACTAATGACACAGTTTGTACTGAACTAATTTCCACAAATAATGTTGACTAAGTAAAAAAAAACAAAAACAATTATTTGAAGGCAATGAAAATCAGTTAAGAGCAGACAAAAATGAGGGGTTTTCATTCAAAAAAATCTCCTGATTAATGTGGGGAGGAATGGATAGAACTCAGGCAGAAAGCTGGAGACCTTCTAGCTTGGAAAGACACAGGACAGATTTAAGGTATCAGATCAACTTAAAGGTGGGAAGGTATATCCAGAAACTGAAGGAAGTGCCTGAAATATGTGAATATATTCTCTCCCAAGTCCTTAGCTGACACCTGAACTGCATATGGAAGCAGACTATGAAAGCAGTGGCTGGAAACTTGACAGCGATGTGTGGTTGTTGATGACTACAAAGCAGTTTTGAATGGGAATCCAGCCAGGTAAACTAGTGGAACAAAAATCTTCAAAGGAAACAAAATTCAGAATCAAGAATTAAAGTATATAATCTATTTTATAATGTACAGTACAAAATAAAAATTACTACACATGCAAAAAAAAGAAAACATGATTCACAGTCAAGAGAAAAACCAGTCAATGCAGTTCAGTCGCTCAGTTGTGTCTGACTCTTTGTGACTCAATTAACTGCAGCATGCCAGGACTCCTTGTCCATCACCAACTCCCGGAGCCTACCCAAACTCATGTTCATTGAGTCGGTGATGCCATCCAGCCATCTCATCCTCTGTCGACCCCTTCTCCTCTTGCCTTCAATCTTTCCCAGGATCAGAGTCTTTTCAAATGAGTTAATGCAAACTCACCTTAAAGTAACTCAGATGTTAAAATTAGCACACAGGGATTTGAAAACTGCTGCTAAAATATGTTAAAAAGTTTAAAAGAAAGAAAGAGTCATAATAAATAAAAATATGTGGGGGAGCACTCAGTCCAGAAATGGAAAATATATAAAATGGAAGTTCTAGAACTGAAAAGTACACTATTTATATGGACGATTAAGGGGTGGTCTTAAGAGCATATTGGTGATGCTGGAAGAAAGGGTTGAAACTTGAAAATAAATGTAAAGTATTTATCCACTTTGAAAAACAGAGGGAAAAAAGATTAAATAAGAATGAACAGAATCTCAGCAATCTGTGGGACAAGGCCCCAAAGTCAATCTATCTCTATCTATTTATATTCATCTTTCCATAAGTCCCTGAAGAAAAGTGAAGGAATAAAGAAGAGGTATTATTTGGAAAAATGATGGCCAAAATTTGGTATAAAATATAAACTCTGTATCCAAAAAAACCTTAGTATCCCAAGAAATAAAAATATCATTTTTTTATCAAGTATCCCAAGAAATAAAAATATCCCTCTCTCCACTATCACCACCACACACATAGGCACAGTATAGAAAAACTACTGAAAAGCAAAGATAAAGAGAAACTGTTGAAAGATAAAGCAATTTCAAACAGGGTAATATCAATATGAATGAAAGCTGAACTTACATCAGAAAGAGATTAGGTGACAATGAGGCATTTTTGAGATGCTTATAGAAACAAACAAAAGAAATGCTGTTAACCCAAAATTCTATACTCAGAGAAAATATTTGCCAGAAATAAAGATGAAAGAAAGTCATTTTCAGATCAATGAAAACTGAGAGGATTTCTTTCCATTAGATCTGCACCACAAATTGTCTACATTCTGAACTGTATATATGTATACTTATGTGTTTGTGTGTATACTGATGTGTGTATATATATATACATATGCACATATATATACATATGCATGTGTGTATATATGTGTATATAAATATATATATTTATCTATATTCTTTTATACAGAATATACATAAATATTCTGACTTTGCACTAGCCCCCCTTGCCTTCTATATCTCTGCCTAAGTTCTCCATTTTAAACTTGCATTGTTACTCTAAAATAATTTAGTAAATACACTGTGATGTGTCTGTGTATGCTATTTAACTTTAATCTACAACTAGAGGTGTTTTCTTAACATTTAAAATATGTTAATCAAAAATCTGCCTATAAGGATGCTTACCAGCTGAAGTGCCCCAATCAGGGGCACTTTCTAGAGGCACTTAGAGTTAGCGCCTCAGATACTGCTAATTATGTGTGCACATGAGTGTTAACTAGTATCAGGAATATCAGAAATAATTTTTCAGGAATATCAGTGAAATGAATGTTGTTCTTCATACATGGTAGCTGAAAATACTTTACAGTCGCTGCTGCCTTTTCATAAATGTACAAGAGTCAAGAGGTTAGCAGATGTAAATTATCACATACAGAATGGATAAACAAGGTCCTACTGTATGGCACAGGGAGCTATATTCAATGTCCTGTGATAAACCATATGGAAAAGAGTATTTAAAAAGGGGGTGTCTATATAACTGAGTCAGTGTGTCATACAGCAGAGATTGGCATAGCACTGTAAATCAATTAGAATTTTTTTAAAAAAGAGAGAGAGTCTAGCTGTTAACTACAGATCATCCAGAGCTCTGTTTTATCTGTGTCCCATCTTGATGTAGGATTCTGCCTTCTGATTACAAGGAAAGGTAACAGAACCTGACATCAGAACATTGTTTAGTATGTTTCACAGTGAAACTGAGATCTAAAGTGCTTAACATGTGCCTAAATAAATGAGAGCTGGTAGTTTACCCAGTTTGTTGAAACCAGTTATATGACTGATCATCAAGCCTGCTACTTTATATATGCATGTAGCAGAATTCAGTTGTGATTTGCTTAAATAATACCATATCACCTAGTGGTGGGGTTTTAGAGGAAGACATGGATAGCTCTCATCAACTATTATTTATCTTAAGTCAGTTTGCAATCTATCCCCCACCTCAACTCCACCTCCCTACTTCACTTGGCAAGAAAAGGAGTTATTATAGGATCAACAAGCCTGTGCACATCTTTTAAAAGATACTGTATGCAATAATTTTGTTTATATAAATTTATTTACACATACACGTGTGTGTATATATATATATGTTCATATATATATATATAAATGCATTCATTCTACTCTGGTGCTTATACCATACAAATCATATAAGAACACAGTTTGATATTAAGAAATATTTTTAAGTGGACAAATTAAGTAAATGAAATTCTTCAGTGAAGGAATGCATAAAGAATTAACTGGTTCACAGATTTCGTAACTGACAAGAAATCTTTTTGCCTCTCACTCAAGCAAATTAATTCAGAATATCACAAATGCTCTTCTCTTTTATCCAAAGAAATGCCATAACCTTTCTTTTAAAACAAAGTTATTTTAAGCATTACTTTTGATAATTCATTCAGAGCAATGAATGAAACTGTCATACCTCCAAATGGTACCCAACTCTGATGAAGGCACAGAGCGGGTCGAAAGCTCCTGTCCCGCAGGCCAGCAGATGTGTTCTGTTATAGTGATGCAAAACCCGAACATAATTTGCACATTCATTCTAAAACCGGGAGGAAAAAAGGAATTGGTTAGTGTAATAAAAATGTTTTGCTTCTTTTTGTGACTGTTGTTTTTCCTAACCCTAGACATCTCATGTATAAGCCTCCCTTGGTTAGGGAAGGCAAAGGGGGCAGATGAAAAGAGGACAACGACCAGCAGAGAAGTCGGGGGAGACGGATATAGGAAGGTATCAATTACAATCAATAATGGGAGTGCCTCACTATGAGGTATTCTAGTACACAATTGAGGAGTTTTTTTTTTTTTAAAAAGCACTGGTCAGAAGTGTATTCAGGTGTAGATTTCCAAGGCAATGTTTCACTAGGTAATTAAATTATTATCAATACTGTTATTTTTTAAAGTACATATAAATCAACATAAAGTCAGAAGACCAATCAGTAGAAGTAGTTTCATTACCTTCAAGGAAACATATGCAGATTCCAGGACACAAAGAGTTCTGATGTTTGGAAAAGTAAGTCCTGTATTTTCAAACTCATAAATTCATATAAAGGACTTTCAAAGAGAATTTTCAAGTAAACAGATGGAAACTAACTGGTAAAAATAACATTTTATACCTATTATTGTAAGATTACAGTCCTGGGATCAGCAAACTTTTTCTAAAAGAACCAGAGAGTAAATATATTTAGTTTGATGGCCCATCTGGTCTCTGTTGCAACTTCTTAACTTTTGCAGCTATAGCATAAAAGCAGCCATTGTCAACAGAAAAATAAATGGATATGCATATGTTCCAAGAAAACTTCATTTATGGTAGGTCACATTTGGCCTCAGATCTCTAGTTTGTCTAAAATGGGATTCAACTGTAAGCTCATCAGAAAACAGAATCTCAGTTTTGTACATCCTTATATTCCATAGTTAATCAAACTCAGTACCTAATATACAGCTCACACTCAACAAAGTTTTAATAGATCAATCATTAGGTGAGTATGCTAAATGAAAAAATGTTCTAAAACTATTTCAAACCAACTTAACTAAATTTTAGTGAATATCTTGTTGGCAAATTAATCCCAGGGACAGAGGAGCCTGGTGGGCTGTCGTCTATGGGGTCGCACAGAGTTGGACACGACTGAAGCAACTTAGTAGCAGCAGTGCATTTAAATTATGAGAGAAATACCAAACCCTTTTATTGCTAAATATTACCTTGACATTAGTAGATGCAATAGTCTGTAAAAGATATTTTATAAAGACAGATTTTGAGTTTTAAAGTCTCTCATATAACAGTATTGGGATGAAAAAAGCCAACAGAACCATCATACCATACATGACTGAGATTATAGCATTCCCTTGGCAAGAACAAGTAATGCACTAATGAACAGATTATTTGGGTTACTAAGATTTATTTCTTTAATTTCCCATTAACATAGCATCCTAGTCTATGGATGACCCATATAGTTGGGAAAATCTAATATTCTATTTTCATCTTGCTGTAAGCACATGCTTCTCATCTCCTGAAATGGGCATATCTTGAGGGGCCAATGAGACCATATTCTGGCTCTGCTGGGTTTAGACTGACACAGCCTCTGAGTGTGTTTTATTAGTCAGCAACAGACTGCAAACTGAGGAAGCGAGGAAGACTCATTCCTTGACCCAGTTGCTACACAGGAATGAGGTGTTGGTAGAATGTTGTTAATTTTTCACATGTTTTTGCTTTTTCTTCTTACAGAAAAAAGAACAAGTTAACTCTTTAAAGGAGATGTGTATGTTTCTTCCAAAGCTGTGAACTGTGTCATCAGCTGGTACACCTAACATGTGAAAAGTCCTTTCATTCATGTGTTCATGTGCTCAGAACTGTGGAATAGTTCTGCTGCTGCTGTACCACCTCTTCCCTTTCACACACTAAAGGTAAGTTATGGAGAAATGAAATACTGATTCCTTCAGTAAGTGATCTTCTCAAAACATGTGGAATACATAAAGCATGTCTATTGCCTTTGCCATCTTCTATTAAGTTTTTAGTTTTTTCTCCTTTAATTTCTTCATTTCTAACGCACTAATCAAAGTGAAACAAAATCTCACAAAGAAGGTGCTTAGCTTATCTTTAAGATACTACCTGAAATTATTTTTCTCTCCAATACATAGGAAATAAACATTACTATAAGAATGAATAAATCTGAATTGATTAAAACGTAGTAAGATATAATAAGAGAAAATAAAATCAAGATCTAGATGGCACCTTGGTTCCCTACACTAACTCCACAATGAAAATAATTTTTAAGTAATTATGTACACATAGACACTGTACATGTATATATCAAATATGTATGTATGTATATGTGTGTGTTTGTGCTAAGTTGCTTCATTCATATCCAACTGTTTGCAACTCTATGGACTGTAGCCCACTGGACTATGGGATCCTCCAGGCAAGAATACTGGAGTGGCTTGCCATGCCCTCCTCCAGGGGAACATCTGAACCCAAGGACTGAGCCCACGTCTCTTATATCTGCTGCACTGGCAGGTGGGTTTTTCACCACTAGTGCCACCTGGGGAGCCCAGCATGTGTGTGTGTGTGTGTGTGTGTGTGTGTGTGTATTGTTGTTCAGTCTCTAAGGCATGTCCGCCTCTTTGCAGCCCCAAAAGACTGCAGCATTCCAGGCTTCCCTGTCTTTCACTATCTCCCAGAGTTTGCTCAAACTCATGTCCATTGAGTAGTGATGCCATCCAACCATCTGATCCTCTGTCCCATTCCTTCTCCTCCTGCATTCAGTCTTTCCCAGCATCAGGGTCTTTTCCAATGAGTTGCCTCTTTGCCTCAGGTGGCCAAAGTTTGGAGCTTCAGCTTCAGCCTCAGTTCTTCCAATGAATATTCAGGGTTGATTTCCTTTAGAATTGACTAGTTGGATCTCTTTGCTGTCTAAGGGAATCTCAAGAGTCTTCTCCAACACCACAGTTCAAAAGCATCAATTCTTTGGCACTCAGCCTTCTTTATGATCCAACTCTCACATCCGTACATGAGTACTGTAAAAACCATAGCTTTGACTAGTTGGACCTTTGTTGGCAAAGTGGTGTCTCTGCTGCTTAATATGCTATCTAGGTTTGTCATAGCTTTTCTTCCAAGGAGCAGGTGTATTTTAATTGCATGGCTGCAGTCACCGTCCGTAGTGATTCTGGAGCCTAAAAAAATAAAATCTGTCACTGTTTCCCTTTTTCCTCATCTATTTGCCCTGAAGTAATGGGACTGGATGCCATGATCTTCATTTTTTGAATGTTGAGTTTTAAGTCAGCTTTTTCACTCTTCTCTTTCAACTTCTCTGTGTAAATATATAATATATGTGTACATATCTAGAGATATATATTTCTTCCTTACATGAATTGTATATATGCTTTTTAGGAACAAGTAACAGGTTAGAGATTCAGTCCTTTGTCACTGACCAGGACTACAATTAATGATATGTTTAGTTTATAATGAATACTACTTACGGCATCATTTCCTTTCATTATGCATTCTTCTGTTTTTAGTGCTGTACTTGGCCAGTGTATCTGAAATAAAATATAATGCACTATTATGCAAACACATATAACAATAAACTACACTGAAAACCCATTTAATTTTTTCTGTAAGTCAATACTTTATATTTTATTTTATTTTTGTTGGTTCTATTTCTTTCTTTGAGAAGATCAAGAGGTTTATCACTTAACTCAGATATTACGGAGCCAAATCCAGGCCTTAATACTGAAAAATATTTGGGGACTTAGAAAAGCAGTGACAATAGCATTTAATTATGATGCTCTTGGTATGATTAAATTTATTATCATAAGAGTAAGCACTACATGGTTTCAACTATAGGAATACAACGTTACTTTGATATTGTTATTACTGTAACAGGCCCCTTAAGTTTCTTACGAACAATATACAGCATCATGTGGTCCTTTGCTTTCACAGTGCAGTATATAAACTTTTAAATACTTTGGCCCCCTGATGCAAAGAACCGATTCGTTGGAAAAAAACCCTGAAGCTGGGAAAGACTGAGGGCAGGAGGAGAAGAGGGGCGAGCAAAAGATGACAAGGTTAGATGGCATCACCAACACAATGGACATGAATGTGAGCAAACTCCAGGAGATAATGAAGGACAGGGCAGCCTGGCATGCTGCAGTCCACGGGGTCGCAAAGAGTTGGACACAACTTAGTGACTGAACAACAACAAACAGAAACACATGAGCACTTTTTGTTATGTTGCAACATAAAAAAGAAAGACAGAGAACAAGTAGGGATACCAAAGAAAGCCGGTTAAAAGCCAAAAGCAAACATAGAATCAATGCTCCTCATTATATCATAGATATTGATGGAGCATATATGATTCAGGAACAATATCACATTAACATAACAATGTCAGGTTCAATTGCAGCCTTGCATCAACCTGAAGAGGGTCCCTAACACCACTACAGAATAAGGATGCTGAAGTGAAACTGTTGAATTTATAAACTTTATTGATCTTTTTTTGGAAAAAATTCAGACACTGAGCGATAGGTTTTCTCAGATGACTTCTAAAATACATTCTAATTTAGGATTCAATTTGGTTTTGGAATTATAGTTTTACTATGGATGCATAAATCATTCAAAAGGATATGCTAGAATGTATGTGTGTACATGTGTAAACACATGCTCAAAATATAAATTAATTTTAGGATTACTCATTACTGGAAAGATAATTTGCTTATTAATATGAGTAAATCAGAGAATATCTCACCTGTCAATATAATGATTAACATTCTTAAGATCTTTAATTTATAAGAAGCAGGGTTTTTCTTCTTATAATATTAACACCCTTTTTTATTTACTTTTCATCAATATGTAAAATGAGACTTATTTAAACTATATTTCTACAATTGCAAAGTATTTGATAACCAATTCTTTGGAAAAAATACCAAAGTTCAGCTTTTCAACGTTGAAACAGTATCCAGACAAGAGAATAACCTCAATTTAATACCTCATTCTCCTCAATCATTGGTTTTATGTGGATTATTTCTGGGACTATTTGAACACATTGTTTTAGGGAAGGGGGCAATTCTCTAGAGGATTCCTATATTTTGTTGACTAATTTTGTTTTCAGCTATCTTTTCAAACAGCCTTGGAAGATAGAGATAGATCCTCCCTCCAGAGCAAATAGATTTTTTTCTTGATCAGGACAATAAAGATAATGTCTCCCTCTGGGCAAAGGCTGGACAGGTTTGCTAGAAGACTCCTTTTAAGACTGAGAGTATTCTGAGCTGAACTTCCCTGGTGGCTCAGACGGTAAAGCGGCTGTCTACAATGCGGGAGACCCGGGTTCAATCCCTGGGTTGGGAAGATCCCCTGGAGAAGGGAATGGCAACCCACTCCAGTACTATTGCCTGGAAAATCCCATGGATGGAGGAGCCTGGTAGGCTACAGTCCATGGGGTTGTAAAGAGTCGGACATAACTGAGCGACTTCACTTTACTTCATTCTGAGCTGGAAGTTGGTAAATTGGGTACAACATATATTCACTGTGTGTACAACATCTCCGTAGGCTGCTTGGCTCTGTGGGACTTGAGGAGGAAAAGACAACTAATGGGAACATGAGGCTCATACAGTCTGCTGTACTGGGAGTGACAGAGTCCTCTGTCTCTAGGCCTGGTGCCCCCTGTCTTCTGCCAGCATCAGTGAAACAATGACAGGCTGACTTGTCTAAAAGCAAGGTAAAACTCACAGTTCTTGACACACACACACAAATAATATATTCTGTGGTGGTGAAGACAAATATGGTTCTTCTAGGATTGCCAGAATGTGTTATTTCTAGCAGCAAACCTAATCGTGATGACTGCTCTAGGAATAATGATGTCATTACTTCAGGCACATCATCAATGATGTTCCCAGATAACTTTCCACAGATGGCATTTGTCCCTCCTTTAAGGCTCTGAATTGTTTTTCTTACTTTTTCTTCCCATGATATCACAGTATGTGTACTCAATTTTAGCTGTCTTATTAGGCTGTAAATTACAGAGGGCAAAGCTGTGACTTATTTCTGTAGCCCTAAAATCCCTACCTGACACAGGGTCTTTAATGCCATCACTGCTTATTCATTGGCTACTAACAGATTTGTATCAGTCAACATTTCTTTATCACATTCTTCGAAAAGTTAGTTCACTAAAGGGGCTTACAATACAATTTGAGAGAGAGATTCACTGACATGAAAAGGCTACAATCAGTGTCAAGTAAATGAGACAAGCAGCACTTTTCAGTTTAATCAGGGAGGAAATCCTACAGAATTTAGTGAATGTGAAAGACTGGTAGGATTTCCGAGGGCAGAGAAAACGGTCTTAACCAGATCACTCTAGGTTCA
Organism: Aepyceros melampus; assembly: GCA_006408695.1. Lineage (NCBI taxonomy): Eukaryota > Metazoa > Chordata > Mammalia > Artiodactyla > Bovidae > Aepyceros > Aepyceros melampus. The sequence goes on from SJXQ01002876.1 coordinate 59,166, forward strand.
CAGAGGGAAAGAAGTAGAAGATTAAATTATGAACACTTAACCACTAAAGTCCAACACATCAGAACTCCCCTAAGGAATAATATACTTGAGTTTTGCTTTTGTTGTTGTTTATACTTTAGTTTCCTTTGGTTTGTTTTTTTAATACAATTTAACAGGCTCAAGACTGTATTCAGATGTCCACTCAGGTGAGAAAAGACAAGAGAATGATCTCACTGGAAATCAGAAGTTATTTTAAAGCCATTATGTACAGATATTCTGCCAAGACAGTAAGGGAAATGATTTTCTTCATTTGTTTTGGCAGTCAGGATGCCTTTTGGTTCTGCTCCAAAGTGTAGCATCAACAAAAAGTCATAAAATTAAGCTATCTGTTCTGCATAAAGCGTTTTTAAAGGCAGTTAAACAACAGGGTGTAATGACATTTCCAAATTCTCTGCATCAAAAAGGTACAAAAAGCAAAAGGTTAAATACACATGATTTCATCACAATATTCCTACTATATAATTTAATTGTTCTAATGCACTTTAACAGGCCATTTACTATTCTTGTATAGCTCAAATGAGAAAAATAAAATAAAAATTAAATTACAAAGTATTCTTTTCTGGACTCCCTATTGAACCTCCTAATTATACCAGGATTAAGAATTTAACTATTCTATTGTTACATGATGTTAGAACACTCAGAGATTTTGGAGAGCAAAAACAAATGAACAAAAAAGTAATAATTTAACTGTCTAAAAAACATTATTTCCTTTTTTTATTGAAAAAGATTAAATAAAATGATCTAGTAAATGTAAATCTCTCTTGGAATATATTTAAGTGACTAAGACACAATTACAACTTTGTCTAATATTCTCTTCCTAATTCTATTATTCTAATGAAAAATATTGTTTATATTTTAGTTTTTTATTTATATATTTTACATCTATATATAGTACCAGTGCCCATCAACACATATTTTAATTAAAGGTCCTACAAATGTCATTAAAATCAAGAAAATATTTTTTGAATATAACACATTAAAAGAGACTTAATGGTTTATAAACGGTAGTTTTAACCTGTCACACTTCCCTCTTACTGTTTATGCTTTTATAATTAGTTATAATGACTGTCATTATTCAAATACTTTATAACCAGAATTACAATCTTCTGCATTACAGATAAAATTTGTTCTTGAAATGTTGATAATCAAAAGCTTTTAAATAAGAACACTATTATTATAACACAAACATTTCTGGCCTGGTAAAACTCTGATGTTGGGAGAGATTGAAGCCAAAAGGAGAAGGGGGCAGCAGAGGATGAGATGGTTAGATAGCATCACTGACCCAATGGACATGAATTTGAGCAGGCTCTGGGAGATAGCAGAGGATAGAGGAGCCTGGTGTGCTGCCATCCATGAGGTCACAAAGAATCAGACATAATTTAGTGACTGAACAACAAATGCCCTTTTTAATGGATGAAATCTCTAAATTGCTATCATTAATGTGAAACACCATTTGCCATTTTATCCGCAAATTATATTCTAATGTCTTTCTCCCACTTAAAAAAAATTAAGTTCTAAAATGGAAGAATTTTTTTTCACCTTTCATTCAATAAACTTGAGTGAGAAAAGTATAAATATTTTTACAAATAGAAGTGACTAAACTTTATTTATAGATATCCAAATTAAGTAGTGTAACTTAAGCTAAATAATAGTGATAAGAATAATTTTAGAAGAAAAAAAAGTGAAATTTAGAAACAGAAAAGCCATGGGTAAAAGTTAAAGCAAAAATTTATTACTAAACATGGAATATTTGATGAAGTCCTCCCTGATGCCTCAGATGGTAAAGAATCCGCCTATAATGCAGGAGACCTGGGTTCAATCTATGGGTTGGGAAGCTCCCCTGGAGGAGGGCATGGCAATCTATTCCAGTATTCTTGCCTAGAGAATCCCCATGGACAGAGGAGCCTGGTGGGCTACAGTCCATGGGGTCTCAAAGAGTGGGACATGAATGAGCAATTAAGCACAGCACATGAAGTCCTATAAAATACAGCTTAAATAAGCCAATGTTTCCACTTTTGATTTCTTTATGAAATGAAAAAAAAAAGATTTTATATGTCAAACTATATAGTATTGCTATGTCCCCAAGAATAACTTTATTTTTCAGGAAGCCTTGGTAATTTTCAAATGTGCACAGATTGCAAGAGGCTACACCAACAGAACACAGACAAGCTAGTCCCTATGCTGTCTTTGAATACCAGAGCTTCCTTGAACTCTCAACTTTGCCATAAAGTAACAAAGGGGAAACAGTTCCTTCTTTTTCTTGTCATTGGTTTCCCTCTGCTTCTGTCACCAACTATGGTTTCACTAGTCTATTAACCATCACTAAAGGAAACACTAGTGATGCAAAGGCAGTAAGAACCAAGAGGAAAGAAACACCTGATAACAAAAGGCAGAACTAATGGTAAGCTGAAGACCGATTTGGGAGACACAGTTCACACCAAAGTGCAGCCTGGTTCTCAATTCTATGGTGTAGTAGAAATAGCTTAGGCTTCTGAGACAAATGAACTTGGTTTTAAGTTCTAATTGCTACTTACTGGCCTTGTGGCCTTATTCTCCTCTTTTTTCATTTACCCAACATGCTGCTGCTAAAGCAATCACCCTAAACTATCATTCTCATTATGTTATACAAGTACTCAGACTCTCCCACTGGCTCCTGCATTGCTTAAGTTTCAACAGCTCAGCAGTCAATGTTCTTCAGGATCTGATCTAAACCAGATTTCCATCCTTAACTATCACTCTCCCCAGTTCCCACCCACATGCCCCCACCTCACCTGTCTACTTCAGCCAAATCATTATTTCAAATTGCTCTAAAATTTCTCAGCTTCTTCCCTGTCCTCACTACCAAGCTGTGTGAATCAAAATTCCTACTATTCAAAGTCCACTTTTAAATTATATCTCCTCCAGGAAACCCCAACTCTCAGTTTATGCATATTTTCTTAGTGTTTTATTTGGGCCTTTATTATAGTTCTCTTCAAATTGTGCTATCTATGACAGATGTGTTATGTATCTTCTCCACTGTACTAGAAATATTTTAGAGTAGGGACTGTTTTATTCATTTCTGCATACTTCATATTTCCATGACTAGTTCTAGAACTTAGTTGAACAGTCTTTAATATGAAGGACTCTTACACTTCACTTAGAAATGGAAGCACACAAGAATCGTGTGCTAATTCTGTGTCTTGTTTAGATAATAACCATGATAGCAAATATGTGGATAACACTACATATTTCTGGCACTGTTCAAGGCAATTACTAACTCAATTAATTGTCTTATAAAATGCTCAGTTGCTTCAGTTGTGTCTGACTCTTTGCGACCCCATGGACTGTAGCCCACCACGTTCCTCTGTCCATGAGATTCTCCAGGCAAGAATGGAGTGTGTTGCCATATCCTCCTCATGTTTTTCTCTTTCCAAGTCTTCTATCTATACTGCTGCTGCTGCTAAGTCACTTTAATTGTGTCCAACTCGTGCAGCCCTGTAGACGGCCCTCCACCGTCCCTGGGATTCTCTAAGCAAGAACACTGGAGTGGGTTGCCATTGCCTTCTCCAATGCGTGAAAGTGAAAAGTGAAAGCGGAGTTGCTCAGTCGTGTCAGACTCTTCGTGACCCCATGGACCACAGCCTACCAGGCTCCTCCGTCCATGGGATTCTCCAGGCAAGAGTACTGGAGTGGGGTGCCATTGCCCTCTTGTTCTGCTATTATCACATAATGATCAGAATCTCAAGATACTTTAATATTTTCACCTGAATAATGATTTCCTCTAGCTCAGTCCAAAACATTTTGCACCAAAAGACTTTAGCTTAAAGTTCAAAAAAAAAAGGTTTAAATAAATTTCTTAGGAAGTTCCTGATGAAATCAGAGTTTAATCTAAGTGTCATGTTATCTGTGGATTTTAGAGACTTTTCAAGAGAGTAATCTGCAGAAATTTTTTCTGGCAGGTAGGAGGATCTCATGAGATAAAACAAATGGAATAATAAGGGTAGAAATTTTACAGTGTTACCACCAGGACTGACTCTTCCATTTTTGAGTGAAGGTTAAGGGTCTTTTATGAATGTGACATAGATACAAGAGAACAGAATTTCAGGGTGAAAGTATCATTACATAGTCTGGGAAATGCTATGAATTAATGAATTTATGAAGCAAAGTCAGTATCTAAAAAACTAACAGTAAATTTATTAAATGGTAGTGAAAGTGAAAATGTTAGTCATTCAGTCCTGACTCTTTGTGACCCGATAGATTATAACCCACCAGGCTCCTCTGTCCATGGGATTTCCCAGATAAGAATACTGGAATAGGTAGCCATTGCTTTCTCCAAGGGATCTTTCTGACCCAGGGATCAAACCTGGGTCTACCTGGATTGCAAGCAGACTCTTTACCTTCTGAGATACCAGGGAAGCCCAGTAAATGGTAAGTTCTTACCTATTTCAAAATTGCACAGGAAAAATCAGTCTAATGTGTATATAATAGGACAAGTTCTGATTGTTATAGTGATCCTTGAACAACATGGGTTCAAACTGTGAAGGTCCACTTAACATGTGGATTTTTTTCAGTGAATACCCTAATATTCAGTGAATACCCTAATATTTGTCCCCTTTAACAAATGAGAAAGCAGAAGAATAAAGGGATTAAGGAATTTGCCAAGTACTACAAATGCTAGTCAAGTGAAGTGAAGTGAAGTCGCTCAGTCGTGTCCGACTCTTTGCCGATACCATGGACTGTAGTCTACCAGGCTTCTCTGTCCACGGAATTCTCCAGGCAAGAGTACTGGAGTGGGTTGCCATTTCCTTCTCCAGGGGATCTTCCTGACCCAGGGATCGAACCCAGTTCTCCTGCATTACAAGCAGATGCTTTACCCTCTGAGCCACCAGAGAAGCCCAACTACAAATGCAAAGCCAAGATTTAAACTAAAAATTTAACTTGTGTTCCTCATTCAATCTTCATACCCCTACAACAAAGGAAGTACAGACACAAGTAACACAATTGAATCTAATAACTAATACTGAATAAAACAAAACAAAAAAAGCAACCCCAGAAGACTACAATAAACTATTGTGGATCATTTTTACATAACTTAAAACAAGTAACTCTAAACAATATACTATAATAGCGAAACACTCATTATGATAAAATAATTTTTTAACATTTAAAATTACTAAATAAACCAAAAAATACATCAGAGTGATGGCTTCTAGGCAGCAGGAGACATAGGAGGAAAAAAGGGAGGAGACAAAAGGTAACTGCAAGCAGTGGGAATGGTGATAATGTCATTCTTGAGTTGGCTGGTGAATTCTAGGTATTTATTTAACTATTATGTCTTCTAAGATATTTACATTGCTTATTATTTTATGTAACAGATATTGGGCTTCCATGGTGGCTCATTGGTAAAGAATCTGCCTGTCAGTGCAGGAGACCTGAGTTCGATCCCTGGGTCAGGAAGATCCCCTGGAGGAGGAAATGGCAACTCACTCCACTATTCTTGTCTGGGAGATCTCATGGACAGACAGCCTGGTGGCTACAGTCCATGGAGTCACAAAATAACTGGCCATGAGTTAGTGACTAAACAACAATAATCCAAGCAAAAAAAAAAAAAGAGAAAACATTTAATCTGGGGGGAGGGAGAATTATTTTCCTAATTATAATAATGTATATAGTTACTACTCAGCTAAAATTTGTGGTACAGCTATAATAGGAAGATGACAGGGCAGATGAGTAGGGGTTGCTGCTGAAATTGTGCAGATATTTTAGCTATGTCACTGCAAGAAAAGGAAGCAAATATCTTCATCTTCCTTTACAGAAAGTCAACAGATATTGTCTAAAACTCATGATATCAAGAAAGAACAGTACACAAATGTCACTTAGACACGTGGAGATAAGAACCAGAGAAAACAAGACTTAAATGATTTCCTCTAGAGATTAGGAATTGGATGGGATGAAGGTGTTCTGCTTTTTGTGATAATCTTTTTAATGACTTTAAAAAATATGGACGTTGTTCATTTTGACAAACATAAAAATATACAAGTAAATTATAAAGAAAATGTACTATGTAATATATACCTTTATGCCCCAAAAATGCTATAGTCTACATATATCTGAATGTTTTATGTAAGGTTGATATAGTTCTGGAAACATATTAATTCAACTCTACAAGCACAGATTATAAGAACCATTTTTCTTCTTATAGTTAACCTTCTCAGAAAAGTTGAGTGCTTGCCTGTTTTAATATATTTTAATCCTTTAGGTTTAAAAAGCATCCATCTGAATTAGTGATCTTAGCAATAGAAATACATGAGTCAGCTACACTGAGTTCACACATCCATATTTCTTCAGGCTGGGATTTTTGGAGTAATAAAGCCCAAAGGGACTTTAAATCAGAATATGCATACCTAGGTGTCAGGAGAGTGGGTGTGGTACAAGGGCCGCTAGGCAAGAAAAAGTTTCAATGCATCAGTCAGAAGTCTTTTGGGGACTTGGGGATCAGTGGTGTGCTAGAAAAGTTTATTCTGCATTATTTATAAATCTTCTCAAAATGATTTATTTTTAATGTATATTTTATTTCTTTCAATAATATTATCACTCAGAATGTTCACGTGGTCAAGACAACGAAAAATCTAATCCAAGTAACACCCATTTAAGAAGATTTCTCCCTTACTCTTTTTCTTTCTCTCCTGAAATATAGTTTACTCTTTCATACCTCTCTATAGCCACTGCTGATGTGTTCTAAGCTGAGGGAATATACAAGATCCTTGCCTCCCACGAAGAGTCTCTCCTGATATTCATCCAGCAGCATTGTCTGGAGAGTAAGAAATCCAAAACGGCTATGAAAGACCGATGTTCTGTTTAGATCCAAGAGCTCTGAAATGCAAAACAAAATGTACCCTAAACACAGAGAAAATACAAATACCTTTGTAATACTTTTTTCATGGCTCTATTTTCACATGTATTTTTATTGTGCAGTTAACATTCATTTATTTTATCATAAATACAAACTCTAAAATTTATTGTTCAGAAAGATTAAAAATATATAATACACTGTCAAAACTTGGTTGTGTGTTTGAAAGCTGTTAAAATAGTAGATAGTCTAACCATGTAAAGGGGTGGATATTAACTAAACTTACTTGGATAGTCATTTCTTGATATTACTTGATATCAAATCAATATGTTATAAACAGACTCATACATTATAGTTCAACTATATTTTTAAAAACAAAAAAAATTGTTCACCATTTAAAAATAGAGTATAATGGAAATAAGTTACAATGTGCACAAATTATAATCTTTTTTAACTTTATGAATGGAAAAACTTTGATAAAACTTAATATGTAAAATAAATAGCTTATGCTTTTAAGTACATAATTATTTTTTCACAAACTTTAATGTAAAGCACTACATAGAAAAGTCATTGTACTATGACATTTATATTTACTTCTCTATGTATAATAAAAATCCCAACTCTAAAATAAATATCCCCAAAACAAGTCCATTTAATTCCAGATGAACACCAATTCAGAAAAAAATGTTTCCACTTGAAACTGGTTTTGAAAGTCATGTCCAAAACAAATCACCTGAGTCTGGAAACTATCAGGACTGTGAATGCAATGAAATAAAACATGGTAGTATTCACTACAGTGGGAATAACTGTTAAAACTGACAGGGATCTACTGGCTGAAACTGTGATTTAGGCTACTAAATGTACTACTCTTACTTCAGAAGGACTAAAGAGCCTCTTGATGAAAGTAAAAGAGGAGAATGAAAAAGTTGCCTCAACATTCAGAAAACTAAGATCATGGCATCCGGTGCCATCACTTCATGGCAAATACATGGGGAAACAGTGGATGACTTCATTTTTTGGGGCTCCAAAATCACTGCAGATAGTGATTGCAGCCATGGAGTTAAAAGACGCTTACACCTTGGAAGGAAAGTTATGACCAACTTAGGCAGCATATTAAAAAGCAGAAACATTACTTTGTCCACAAAGGTCTGCCTAGTCAGGCTATGGTTTTTCCAGTAGTCATGTATGGATGTGAGAGCTGGACTATAAAGAAAAGTGAGAGCTGAAGATTTTATGCTTTTGCACTGTGGTGTTGGAGAAGACTCTTGAGAGTCTCTAGGACTGCAAGGAGATCTAACCAGTCCATCCTAAAGGAGATCAGTCCTGGGTGTTCATTGGAAGGACTTATGTTGAAGCTGAAACTCCAATACTTTGGCCACCTGATGTGAAGAGCTGACTCATTTGAAAAGACCCTGATGCTAGGAAAGATTGAGGGAAGGAGGAGAAGGGGACGACAGAGGATGAGATGGTTAGATGGCATCACCGACTCAATGGACATGAGTTTGGGTGAACTCTGGGAGTCAGTGATGGACAGAGAGGCCTGGTGTGTTGCGGTTCCTGGGGTCACAAAGGGTTGGACACAACTGAGCGACTGAACTAGACTGAGCTTACTTCAGAAAGTCAGAATTGGGCAAAGCTGTGGTATGGTTTGTTTGTTGAAGCTATTTCACTGCATATGGCAGTTTATTACTTATGATTGGTAAATGATATGTGAGAGACTTTGAGGATGAGAAAGAATATGACTCCATATGAAAAACCCTGGAGGCTGAAAATTCCCAAGAAGCCTCCTTGGAAATATTGACAAATCTGTTCCTAATGCAACTGACAGAGAAGGTTAAATGCTGGTAACCAAAACACTCAAATCCAGATAGCAATATGAAATATGACAGATCTACATTATTTTGTCCACTCTTACACTATTTCTGAGAAAAGAGAAATGAAGTTTTTTTTCCCCCTCTATTAAGAATGTATTAACTTCTATTTCTCTACTCTGAAACTGCTGATGCCCAACATTTCATGGGATAGGGCTAACTTTAAATCTTTAATTTAAAACAAGCAATATTGCTAGCATCAAAGTGTCATTTATAAAGGTAAAACTTATGATATTGAATCATTTGACAACTCATCTAAATAAAGAACTTAAAACTTTTTAGGGAGAGATGGAAATAATAAGGTGCTTTATTTAGGGAGGATGAAAATAGGAATTTGAGAGATTTAGGGGATCTTGAATTCTGGAAGACAAATTTTTCCTACTTGGTAATTTTGTCAAGGTAGAATCACATTATTTTCCTTTCTTACTAGGCATTCACAGAAAGAGATGCACTTTTTAGGAATTCAATACCATAACAAAAATATAAATCAAAGTTCTCCACTGCCATTATACCTTGTCTTTATATGTAATCACTTAAGGTGTTACATCAGGTCTGAACAGCAAACTATTTTGCAGGAAAAGCTCCGTAGTTATTCTGATATATTTCTAAAATTCTTCAAGTGTTAAGCATGGTGAAATCATTATCTGAACATATTTAACTGATCAAAGAATGGGTATATGCTAAGTAAAATTAACAGATTTCTAAACTACAAACTTACCAAGAACAATAAGGTACAGTTTAGGAGACTAAGTTGGATGGAAAATGAGAGAAAGTCATGAAAGGAAGCAAATATGAGGAACCTACCCCAAAGTGTTGCCACCGTTGAGTACTCACTGCAAATTTTTAAAAGTATGAATTGGAAAGAGAGGCAGCCTCACCAGTAAAGGAGGCCCTCCGTAGTGAATTCCAGTAGGGATGGAATGCCCTTGCTTTTTCCCAGTGAAGTCTTTAGAGCCTCATTACCTCCATATATACCTAGAGATATAGACATCAAAACTTCTACTTGTTTTTATGACTTGCCAACTTCTGCAGTGCTTATTATGCTTACTCTAATTTTTATAATGTAAAGGTGGTAGTTCCTATTTTTTTTATCAATGATAATAAGAGGCTAACTACTGATCCAATAGTGACATACAATTGTGATATCCAATAGTGAATATTGACAGCATCACCGACTCAATGGACTCGAGTTTGAGTAGGCTCCAAGAGTTGGTGATGGACAGGGAAGTCTGGCGTGCTGCAGTCCATGGGGTCGCAAAGAGTCGGACGCAACTGAGTGACTGAACTGAACTGAACTACTGATCCGCCAGTCTTATTTTCTTTTAATATATCAGATTTCATTTGGACCCATCCTCCGTCTATATGACCAAGTCTATCCCGTGAGATAACAAAGATAAACTCATGTTTCTCTTGAGGTGTAGTTTTGGAAATGCAAAGGGAAAAATTCCAACAACTGCAAATTTTTCACAAGTTCCTTGCTCATGGCCTTTATATTTATCAATTTTTTTCCACCACAGTAAAGAACCACAGTGTAACAGTTTGAATTATTGTCATCCTTTAAGTGACTTATGAAGAAACTCAGGTGCCCAGAGAATAAATGGAAAAGAGAGAACTATCCTACAGATATACACTATTACAATGAGAAAAAAAAATTCCCACCCCAAAAAAGAGAGAGAGAGAGAGAGAGAGAAAGAGAGAATTAAAGTACAACAGATGTATATGCCATTATGAAAGTCCTGTAGGCTGAGAAGCTGAGGAGCCAGGTTCTGGTCTTCACTTTGCCATTAATTACCTGAGGAAACTTGAATAACCACTTAACCTCTTTAGACTGGTTTCCTCACATGTTAATTACCCTCTGTCCTCTAAATTATTAATTATTTGCCTAAATTACATTTCTAAAATGTAGATGATAAAACATTGTTGAGGAGCCAGGTTCTGGTCTTCACTTTGCCATTAATTACCTGAGGAAACTTGAATAACCACTTAACCTCTTTAGACTGGTTTCCTCACATGTTAATTACCCTCTGTCCTCTAAATTATTAATTATTTGCCTAAATTACATTTCTAAAATGGAGATGATAAAACATTGTTCAGTCAGTTCAGTTCAGTCACTCAGTCATGTCCGACTCTTTGCGACCCCATGAATCGCAGCACGCCAGGCCTCCCTGTCCATCACCAACTCCTGGAGTTCACTCAGACTCACATCCATTGAGTCAGTGATGCCATCCAGCCATCTCATCCTCGGTCGTCCCCTTCTCCTCCTGCCCCCAATCCCTCCCAGCACCAGAGTCTTTTCCAATGAGGCAACTCTCTACTTTGACCAGTACAACAGAATAGTGCTGATGATTGATTCCTAACAAGTTCAGGCTTTTCAATAGAAATTTCAGAATCAAGATACTAACCAAAACATATCAGTTCAATGGTTTATATTTTTCTTGTCCACTTCCAAAGAGATAAATCCCGATTGTGATCCTTAATTCACTCTGAGACTCAAATCCTCCTTCCTGTCTGGGACTCTCCAACATCTTGAGCTCTAAGTCAGGGAAGGCCAAAAGTATCCACTATTGTAAATGTCTGTGCTTCAGATATATATTTGGAATAACACAGAGGAATTCTATAACATAAATATTTTTAAAAGTTGTGCATATTTATGCTTTAATACTAACTCTAATTTTCTACTTTTATTTGATTATTTTACTTGCCTCTTTCCAAAAAGGATCTGAGATGACTCATGCAAATATTCAATTGAACAAATAAATATATATTTAGGGGTATTAAAATATTGGGAAATAAAAAACAAAATGATAGGTCTGGAATAAATTTTATTAAGTATAAATCATTCTCTAATATCCAACACAATGTTAAAGAGAATATCAAAATTGACCCCAGGCTTCTAAAAAACTCCAAAGTCACTAAAATACAAGAGAAAAACTTCATAAATTGCTTAAGAACACTGCCTGATGTGATGGTTAATTTTATGTCTCAATTCGATTGGATCACAGTTGTCTAGATATTTGGCTAAACATCTCACTTAATCATATGGCACTTACTTGTAAGAGGGAGGACCTACAACTATTCCTGTTTCCAAAATGCAAAAAGAGAGGTTTCAAAGAGATTCAGAACACAGATAACTGGAGGAGGGCATGGCAACCCACTAGTATTCTTGCCTGGAGAATCCCATGGACAGAGGAGCCTGATGGGCTACAATCCATGGGGTCACAAAGAGTCAGACAGCGCTAAGCAACTAAGCACAGCATAGCACACAGCTAAGGTTATTTGGTCATTGCTGGTGCCAAAATTTAAATAAGGAAAGTTGACTGGAGAGCTTTGCTATTAATTATCCATAGTAGATGGGGTGTCCATCATCACTGTGTAGCACACAGCTTAGTCTTCCCGAGTTCTGGTCCCTAGAGACAAACACCATCAAGATGGTTTGATTTGTTAAAAGTTTGTTCCTTGTAAACAAGAACTCCATAATCCATTACATCTAAAACTTCCTACAGAAGGAACTAAGAACAAACTGCAGAAAATTCTTAAGGAGATGGGAATACCAGACTACCTTACCTGCCTCCTGAGAAACCTGTTTTAGGACAAGAAGAAACAGAACTGGATATGGAACAATGGAATGGTTCAAAGTTGGAAAAGGAGTACATCAAGGCTGTATACTGTCACCCTGCTTATTTAACTTACATGCAGAGTACATCATGCAAAATGCTGGGCTGGATGACTCACAAGCTGGAATCAAGGTTGCCATGAGAAATATCAACAACCTCAGATATGCAGATGATACCACACTAATGGCAGAAAGTGAAGAGGAACTAAAGAGCCTCTTGTGATGAAGGTGAAAGAGGAGAGAAAAAAGTCTGGCTCAAAACACAACATTCAAAAATGTAAAAATAAAAACTAAGATGATAGCATCTGGTCCCATCACTTCATGGCAAACAGAGGGGGGGAAAATGAAAACAGTGACAGACTTTATTTTCTTGAGCTCCAAAATCGCTGTGGACAGTGACTGCAGACATGAAATTAAGGCCCTTGCTTCTTGAAAGAAAAGCTATGACCAACCTGCTGCTGCTGCTGCTGCTAAATCGCTTCTGACACCATGTGACCCCATAGACGGCAGCCCACCAAGCTCCCCCATCCCTGGGATTCTCCAGGCAAGAACACTGGAGTGGGTTGCCATTCCCTTCTCCAATGCTTGAAAGTGAAAAGTGAAAGTGAAGTCGCTCACTCGTGCTCAACTACCAGGCTCCTCCATCCATGGGATTTTCCAGGCAAGAGTACTGGAGTGGGTTGCCATTGCCTTCTCCTATGACAAACCTAGACAGCATACTAAAAAGCAGAGACATCACTTTGCTGACAAAGGTCCAGACAGTCAAAATTATGGTTTTTCCAATAGTCATGTATGGATGTGAGAACTGGACCATAAGAAGGCTGAGCCCAAAACAACTGATGCTTTCAAAATATAATGCTGGAAAAGACTCTTGAGAGTCCCTTGGACAGCAAGGAGATCAGTCAGTTCTCAAGGCAATAAACTCTGAATATTCACTGGAAGGATTGATGCTAAAGCTGAAGCTCCAATACTTTGACCTCCCAATGTGAAGAGCCCCTCACTAGAAAAGAACCTGATGCTGAGAAAGATTGAGGGCAAGAGGAAAAGGTGGCGACAGAGGATGAGATGGTTGGATGGCATCACTGACTCAATGGACAAGAGTTTGAGCAAACTCTGGGAGATAATGAAGGACAGGAAACCCTGACGTGCTACAGTTCATGGGGTCACAAAGAGTCAGACACAACTTAGGACTTAACAATAACAACACAGAAAAGTCTATTCTATTAAGGGATTATAATATTTCTGAACTTGGATATATTTTTTGCAGAGACTTTTATTCATAATAAAATAAAATGGAAGGTTTCCCCAATATTCAGTTGTTAAAATTGACATAATTCAAATAATTCAACAGCATTTACAACAAGAAAACTCAGGTTAATATCATTTAATTACCTTTCACTTGTATTTAAAAACTCTCTCAAGTAACTATTGAATTTTTCATGTTGCTTTATGAATTGGAAACATCCTCAATTTTATATATCTTACTTTAAAAACGTGAAATCATTGTACTTCACTTGCTATAGTTTCCAAATGAATTAAATACTTTTTTGGTATACACTTAGGCAAACAAAACAAAAACCTTAAGCAGGAAGCTTTCCTCCTTCTTTAAGGATATTTTCTCCTTTTAGTTTTAGAGCCAGCATTTTAAGTCATAATAGTGGTCTTAGCACCAAATTATAGTCCACAGACACGGTATATTTACCAAGCAATGGCTAACTTCTTTATCCCTCTGTACTGCTGTAAGCTGCTTAGATGAAAGAATCAGAAAATATACAGGAAGAGGAGGACAAAAGAAACTCTAATCTCAGGTAATCTCCAGAAAACACAGTGCAAATAATGGACAGTGCTGACTCGGGTAAAAGGAAGGAGCTCATCTTGAGTTCTTCCTACTCTAAAAATAACACGAATTACTTGGGGGAGGCAGTGGACAAAGAAACAAGACAACTGAGATGCACCAACTCAGGGTTCATCCGGAAATTTTCTCAAGAGGGAACTAATTATTATTGCTAGGCTGCCTGTAATTATCAGCTGTCAATGAAGATATACGCAGAGGATTTAGTCATTTCCTCTCATCGCTCTTCTTTTAAAACTGCAAGGGAAACAGTTTTAAAACTCACTGACCTCAATATATTATAGAGACAGTTCTCTTCACTTTGTCAAAATATATTTAAATTCCACACATCTGTGTGTAAGATGGGGGAGGAGAGAGGATATATTTTTCAGTTTTCAAACAAAAAAATAGATTTCCAAGGGATGGGCATTTTCTTATTCAATGCACACTCCTACCACTGTCACTTGCAAAGCAGTAACTTTTGAGATCCAGGACTTTAAAATTTTTCATTATTTTCCATATCAATTCTTTTATTCAATGCCTTAAAGCTAATTCAACAATAAAATATTGAATCACAAAGTAAGCATTGTTAAGGGAAATGAAATGTATAAATAATGGTTAGAAATTGCTTCAATTTTTTAACAAGTCCAGAGGAAACGTTCTTACAACATGCTTTGATGATTTTGACAGATCTGATCAATGTTCACTAATGGCTTATAATAATGTTGAAACAGAGTTGTAAAGAAATAAGCAATTAACTTTTTAAAAGTGTAATCAGGGCTTACTAATTGGTCTTTCCAGCAATGGACTATGGTCATCCTTTCACCTACCCTCTGAACTTTTAGATTTCTATCTTTCTAACAAGTCAAAGGTCCAAAAGAGGCACTGTGGTGTTCCAACTTTTAATCATATGCTGCTTCCAGCAAAAGCAAAAAGAGTTCAAAAGTACACATGAATGGCCTAGGCATTTAGTAGCCTTCTATTTCCTCAGTCAAGAAAAACATAGTGTCAGAATTTTAAGATGCCTTATGTTCCTATATTACATAACTTATCATTATTTAGTATTACACATGATATTCTGACTTACAGATCTCTGAACTCCATGAACACATGAACTCCATGATCACCAGCGGACCAGTTTACACAGAATCATTGTCCATGCAAATGCTGTACATATGTGAGTACTCATATTCAAATCACCAAATTGAAAAAATCATACAATTCAAAGTCAACGACTTAACAATTGTGATTGACTCCTAAATGTTGAATTATATTTTATTTCGTTGGAAGTCAATGGAGCGAGTGCTGTGTGAACAGCTTCTGAAGCTGAGTCTATAGGGCAAAGGGACCCTGAACTGCGAGCAGTGTCTTGTAACCAGGATATGATATTCTAAATGTAATGGAAAGGCCTTCAGTGGTTTTAAGAGCAATCGTATGACTGGATTTATCTTTAAAATACTAATTGATTTTGCTGTGCGTAATTGTCTGCAGGGGGCAAAATTTGAATAAAAGGAGGTTTTGAAGAATTATTTTTTAATAAGCATGTGAGAATGATAGTAACAAAACAAGGTGTACTGTAGAGGTAGAGACCTAAAGGAGTAAATGAAAGAAAGCTAAGCATCAAATTTTACACAATACGGTAAAAGTTTTTCTTTTTCTCAATTTAAACTGATTAGGATTGGGATAACAGATTGCAATTCATTTTGATGCAACATTCAGTATGTACTGAAATACTCTGCCTTATGTACTATATCTGGGGTGTCAGAAGGACATTAGAAATCAGTGTAATCTATATAACACAAATCAGATTTTGGCATTCTTCATTCTATTTCTATAAATTAATTTCGGAGGTAGCTTTTTTCATGCCAACATACTAGATAAAATAGGGTCTGTTCACTTTTTTTTTTTTTTTAGAAAATGCTTTTTAGAGTTCAAAACCAGGAAAACTATAAAAGTAGGAGGGATAAACTAAGAATTCAGGATTAATAGATACAAACTACTACATTTAAAATAAACAATAGGGACCTACTATATAGCACAGGAAACTACTCTCAGTATCTCATAAAACCTATAATAGAATATCTAAAAGAACATATATATATATATATTTAATTGAACCACTGTGCTGTACATCTGAAACTAACACAACACTGTAAATTAACTATACCTTAATTTTTAAAAGTGGTTTGAAAAATAGCACTACAATGTATATACATGAATATATGGCAATTACACACATGAAAATATATTTATAAGAAATATTTTTAGAAGTGGAGTTTTTTTTTTGTTTGTTTGTTTTTACAGATACTGCCAATGTGCCTCCATGGGAATTATAGTTTAATATTCTATCACTGCAAGTGAGAATGACTATTCCCCATCACCTAGAGAACAGTATGTCATTATACGTCATAAAAATTTAGGATATTTGCAGATCTGATTGTGGAAATACTAATTAAATTTACATTTTTCTTATGGGTGAAATAAAGCATCTTTCATATATTTTAGAATACTTTCACTTTTTGTCATTTTTATGTCCGTTGCCTATTTTTCCACAAGCTTAAGTTTTTTAGTCAAGATCTGAATTTAAGAAATGTTAAAACTGTTAAGTTTTATATTTTGCAACATCATGGTTGAAAGATGGAGGAGGCTAGGCTCTTCGATGTAGAAATGTGTGCTTCAACCATGTTAGATATTTTTAATGTGTTAAATTTTTGCTTTAGTAAATAAACCTAATTCTTAATTATTTAGTGTTTTGAACCAGTTTGGCATTAACAATTCGCACACACACACACACAAATGTTATGAGTCAGGGAACATGCTCAGTCTCCCAGAGGCTGAACTGGGTATCACCAAACGCCTAGGCAGAGCTGTTCAGCTGGGAGCCACGTGGGGCAGAAGTGTGGAGCCTTGCCCACAGTGGAAGTGCCGCTGCTGGGAAGTGACAGTGGTTCTGTAACCAGAACCTTTGTGAAATTGTCCTCGCTAAGGACACTACAGTTGATCCAGATTTTTTCTCATCCATTCTCCCTGGCTTCAGGGTCATGTTTTCCATTTGGCTTCTTCAGACTTCAATCCCCTTCATACTTACTCTATACTTTTCCTATAGCTCCATTTTTGAGGCTCCCTATGGAATCCATTTTGACTTATTTGGTTTTTCTTTGAACAATTATTTCCAGTCACTGATGAATCCCAAATCCACAACCCTTTCTCACACACAGATTAACTAGGAGTTATATTAAGTGGCATCATATAAATCTTCTTAATAATTTACTATCTACTATAAAATATCCAAAATGTTGTACTTAACATTTAGTTTCCCAAGGCCACTGCTGTGGAGGTCAGTTTTTACTTACGGTCAGGCTTTTATTGAACACTAGCCAATGAGAAAGCTTCTTTCACATGGAGGGAAAAATGACTCACTCAAAACTGATCTTTCGACCCTCCTGTTAACTGGACACTAGTTTATGAGAATTCCAAAATTCTAAGTAACAAATATTTTACAAGATGTTTTAAATGTTCAATCAAAGCAGAAGTTAATGAAGCCAAGAATGTGTGTGAAATACTGTAATGATTTTTTTTTATACTGTTAGTGATTTAAAACTTATTGAGAGGAAGTGGTGAAAGAAACACATTTCTAGAAGTCCAATAAAGTGCTCCTAGTATTATAATAGTGTGCTCTAGGTTTGATCATCAAGTGAACCTCTTCCTTTCAGATTATTTTCATACAATGTATGAAATTATCTGTGGTAATAAAGCTTTGTTTTCATTTATTTGTTATTTATTTCTAAATATTGTATGTATGTATGTGTGTGTGAAGTTGCTCAGTTGTGTCCGACTCTTTGCGACCCCATGGACTGTAGCCTACCAGGCTCCTTTGCTAAGTCACTTCAGTCGTGTCCGACTCTGTGCGACCCCATAGACGGCAGCCCACCAGGCTCCCCCGTCCCCGGGACTCTCCAGGCAAGAACACTGGAGTGGGCTGCCATTTCCTTCTCCAATTTCTAAATATTAGACATGTATAAATAGTGTTCATTTTATGGTGATATCTGAAAAGCTGCTTTTTCTGGATTATGTCATTTCAGCATGGATTGGTTATCATTTAATATTTAAAACTTGAATAGTAAATCAACTGTTCTATATATTTACATTATATTCTGTTTTAGAATTAGGTTTAAAACAAATGAGGAATATTACATCATAATTCATTTCCTCTAACACACTTAATAATCCTGATTTCCACTGTTCTGTCTACACCCCACCAAAAAAATACAGTTTTAAGACACTTTTGATTTTCAAAGTTGGCTAAGGTATACATAATTGTAAATAGCTATTAAATTCTAAATATACTTTAATATTACTTAATTCAGAAATATTCTATGCTATAAAGTGAATATACTGCTTATAATATATATGTTTAGGTGAATTTAAGTCACACTAAGAAACTGAATATCTCTATCATGCTTATTTTTCACACTGCAATTGATCATTTTAGACATGCTGTGCTGTGCTACGCTGCATCAATCAGTTGTGTCTGACTCTTTGTGCCCCATCTACTGTAACTTGCTAGGCTCCTCTCTCCTTGGGCATTCTCCAGGCAAGAATACTGGAGTAGGTTCCCACGCCCTCCTCCAGGGCATCTTCCCAACCCAGGGATCAAAGCCAGGTCTCCCACATTGCAGGTGGATTCTTTACTGTCTGAGCCACCACGTAAGCTGAAGAGTACTGAAGTGGGTAGCCTATCCCTTCTCCAGGAGATCTTCCCGACCCAGGAATCGAACCGCGGTCTCCTGCATTGCAGGTGGATTCTTTACCAGCTGAGCTACCAGGGAAGCCCAACATAACATGCCAGTACATAGCATAAACATGTATAGGCTTCCCCCCTAGTACTACTGAGATTAAAGTGAGGTGTAACACTGTTAAAGTATCCAGCATAATGATTTGATATATATGTATATATAGCGAAATGATTACCATGATTAGCTTAGTTAATATCCATGATATTAAATAGTTATTTTTTCCTGTGATGAGAATTTTTAAGACCTACTCTCTAAGCAACTTGAAGAAATATGAAATAGTACACCATGCCACACATTATATCCCCATGACCTATTTATTTATAACTGGAAGATTGTACCTTTTGAACACATTCAACCATTTCCTCTACCTCTCAATTTTTATCTTGCGTTTTGTTAAGTTCTGTATCTTTCTATAACAAACAAGTTTATTGATATTTGGTCTATAATATTTTCTCTCATAAATAATCCATCATATAACAACAAAGAAGTAAATTAGCTAAAACAGAATTGTATTTTTACTTCATCACATATCGGTTCAAGTATTGGATATCTGAAATTATTCAAAGTAATATGATTCTCAATTGCTTATTCCCTATACTGACCTCCAAATTCATACTTGTTTAGTCAAGTGCCTATGTGCTGTTTTCTCCTGGAGTCTAAAAAAAAATCTTCTCCAATTGCACAAGTGAAGAATAAACTTTTGATTTTCAACTATAAACTAACTCATCTCTCAGACTTTCACTCTCAGTAAGCTCTTCTTTGTATCTTGTCAAAAATGTAGGGTTTCTCCTGATTCTCCTTCCCCTGAATGCCTCAATATCTGTCAATATCTCCACTATAACTACCCAACTGGGCCAATGAAAGGGCTTCCTAGCTGCTTCCACTCTTTCTTACCAGCCAATTGGTTTATCTCACAATAGCCAGAGTGACTATTCCTTTAAAACTATTGAGTGGGTCATGATGCGCCTTCCCCCACATAAAACCCTCCAATTAATTCTTAATGTCCTTAGGTTAAATCCATACTCCAACTGTGGCATCATGTATGGTTGCCAGTATTGCAATATTACCCCTGAGACTGCTACACTTTTTCCCTTGCTCACCAAGCTCCAGTGCCCAGGCTTTAGAGCTTTGCTTTGATTCTTCTTTCCACCTGCTCCATGCCTCCCTCTGACCTCCACATTGTGGCTCTTCCTGCCATTTGGACCTTATCTCTGTGAAGTCTTCCCAGACTAAGGAATCTGGAGTTCCCACCTTGACAACCTCAGCTGCATCACTCTCTCTTACTATTTTAGTATTGCATGCATGCTACTTGGTTTTGAATTTTTCTTAACTTGTATATTTTCTCTCCCCTCTGACAGGAAGTTCCATGCTAGGAGTGACATTTTCCATCTTGATCACTGTGATAGCCCTAGAGCCAAGGCCAGTGTTAACTACTTCTTTACTAGACACTCGATAAATGTCTGTGAAATGAATGAACTTCTCTGAATCTCAACTTCCTCAAGTGTGAATTGGGAATAACAACAATTAGGAGCATTGCTATAAGAATCAAACAACTCCTAGAACCTAACGGATGGTCGATATATTTGGGTTTCTTCTCCTTTCTTTTGACGTTGATAAATTATTGGCAAAGGGTATGAATGGTAATTTCTCCTCTAGAAATGGGCTTTTCTTAATTACATTCTGTCAAGTGGACATATGTACTCTCTAGGCTTTTTATATAGGCTTAAAGTGCTAATTCATGGGGTCGCAAAGAGTCGGACATGACTGAGAGACTGAACTGAACTGAAAGTGAAATAGGAAATTTTCTAAGTACATGATTACTATGATCAGTGTAAACAGCTACTCTGTATTTTAAGTTCAAGTCTTGTTTTCTTACCAAGAATAGCTTGGGATAGCTTTCTATTCCTTTTTTCAATCCACATCCATCTCTACTTGAAAGAGAATATTTCCTTAGAAACTGTGCTTTCTTTCTTTATCATCCATTTATTTATAAGCTCAATCTAAAATATGTTATACTAAACTATCTCTATTTCACCCCTGAAATTTAAATTTTAAGTAGCAGAATAGCAGGCAAACATTCTTTCAACATTTTTGCTACATCTCTTAAATACTGGATGTTTATGAGCTTTTCAGTATTTAATTTGGTACTTGTTTTTATAAGAACAGAGTTGTCAAGTTTTAGACAGGTGTGTGACTTGACATGGTGTTAAAGCATCACAGCTAAACACCCTCTGCATTCTCCTCTTTTGACCTCTAATAAAGATCTTTAGTCTCATCTTTATAAAAATAAAGCCTTCTCTCAACCCATATAATTTAATCCCATAAAACATTCCTTCTAAGAAAAAAATGACTTCCAGATGTCTGAAGAGCTTGGAATCTGATAATCTGACACATTGAACATTTGCACCTTTAAAAACATGTCATTTCCAGACTGACTTATTACCATAAAGTAGTGACTACTGTGTAATTTGGATACTTTCTCTATTAACATCACATTTTCCTTAGAGTTTCAAGGAAACTTACGGACAGAGTAATAACTGAATTTAAATCTGGGCAGAATGAAAGGCAACTTTATAATTTTTTGATAATGCATGAATTAAAGGGAAACAATCAATTCATCCACATTATGACAAGAAAATAATATCATTGGTAGATATTTTTCTGATATAGAAATGAGGCTGTGTGTTATTGGCCATCATTTGATAGGTTTGGAAATGCAAGACAACCACTAAAAGGTCATTTGCTCTTAAATTACATCCTCAATTACTGTAGCTGCTGCCATACGAACCGGAAGCTCCTTAATAAGTAATAGGCCCCCTTGGGAGGTGGGTTCTCTTTAGATGTGGCTAACTCAAAAGAAATGGAAGAGGAAAGACAAACCCATGCTCTGTGTACAATTCACTGATGACTTTCTTTCACAAAATGTCACCTTAGTGACTAAGCTGCTAACAAATTCTTCTGTTTTCCTTTCCTTGCTATCTTCAATAAGCAATGAGTCACTTCCCAGAAAATACTGTTGTTTATAACCTGTCACAAGGCAAACAGTACCTAAAAAGACCACCCGTGATTTCTCTGGAAAGTTGAAAGGAAGGGAAACACACATTCACAGAAAGGCTCTTGAGTCCCAGGTACTGTGTGAAATATCCACTTTGTGTAACTTCATTTGCCATTCATATCACTCCAACAACAGATGGATAACCCTTCCCATTTTATAGGTTAGGAAACAGAAGCTCACATAGAAACTTACAAACTTCCCAAAGTCACACATCATTTAAGGGTCAGTATCTCTGGATTTAGAAACATTGTTTTGCGTATTTTGTGTATTTGACCATAACAGAAGAGTTTGTATAATTATACAGTTTCTTCACAGACTCAAGTAAGTCATAAGTTTTCAGCGAGGTAAGTCCCTGAGGAGTATGTTACAGGTGGTCCCCATGTTTCATGCATTTATCAAATAATACTTATCCATAATAAGTGGTCATAGACAACACTGGAGGTCATCAGTGTTTCCACCTATATCTCAGCCTTTCAGCCTTTTCTTGTAATTTGTCTCCCTTATCCTAAAGGTTTCTCATGTCAGCCATGTTTACATCACATAATCTGATACCAACAAACAGAAAACAATGTGACCCAGAGGGTCAGACAACACAGAGATCAGAAGCAAATAAAAAATATACCTCTTAACTTCAAATCGGTTAGAGGAGCTAATGTTCTGAAAAAGAAAAATTATTTGAAAAAATAAGTCAAGACATCTGTATTTCGTTCCCCACTTTATCACTGAATATACCATTTGTAAGAGATTAAGTTCCCCATTTGCAGGAATGAGAGAGGTGGATGGGATCATCACTAAGGTTCCCTGTAGGTTCACAAACTGTATCACATCACAAACTATACTGTCTCCATTGGGGAGTGTCCATAGGATGCTCTCTAGGATTTTTTAGTTTTGTTAGCTTTTAGCTGGTGAAGGACAGGGAGCCTGGCATGCTGCAGTCCATGGGGTTACAAAGAGTCAGACATGACTGAGTGACTGAACTGAACTGATAAATCATGAGAACTGTAGAATTACTTCTAGCTGTATGGAAAGAAAAAAATTAATATTGGAGATACAATTTCATATCTGTTAAGTTCTTGTGTCCAAAAAAGGGTATTACTATGGATAAAAAAATAAGAAATGTATTGCTATTGATCTGTTTCCTATAATTTTTGATATGCTCTAAATATAAGGGGGAAGCAATAGATCACATACATTCCAGTTTCATACTGGTATATCACATTTATTGAGAAAACATGACTTAGGTCATGCTACAATCAGAAAAACTGAAAGATTTGACAAAACCTTTATAAATTACAATGCAATCACTTAAGCCCAAACCTTATTACTCAGGAAACCAGTAACTTGGCAAATGTGAACACTGCTCTACATTCTGAGAACAAGAGTATGAATGATAAATAAGAAAAAGCACAGGAATCTTGGAAGACATTTTTATGGGATAAATTAAAATGTCTTTCATAGAACTCACTGGAGAAATCTTAAAGTATAAAATTAACTCTAGACAAGTAATTCTTTAGTAGACCAAGTTGGAAGAAACAACTTAAGTTCTGCTATGAAATTCAAGATTAGCTCCTTTTTCTACATTTTATGATAGAACCATCTCCTTTGAGAATCAACTGAATTTCTGAAAATATCATTCCTGCCAGCTGGAGGCAAGAGTGAAATGCATTAACATGTAGCTGCCTTTCCCCAGATCTTCAACTATATCAGAACAGATGCTTGCACCCAGGTAAATGGCCATCCATCATCAAGTCAAATATGATTTTACATGTACTTGGATCCTTCTGGCAAGGTCACTGCCCCTATCTCGGAAAAAAATTTCCACATAAAATTGGGAACAGGAGGTCAATTTTCTTTTCCTACCATGACAAGGCAGAGATAGCCTCTGCCACTGGAAGGGAGCAAATGTGTTAACTCCCTTATTGGCAGACACACTTTAAAATGATAATGCAGTTTTTCAGAACACTTGTCGCTAGTGACTGCTAGGATTCATCACCATAAAACAGAGCTGTGTGCATGTGTATGAAAGGGGACAATTAAAGGATGTGAATATAGTTGCGGGGAAGTGGCAAGCAGAGGCAAGCTGGAGGTGTAAAAGCTTTCCCTTCAACATTTCCACTCACTTTGCAACAGGGGAAAGAGAGCAAGAAAGAAGGTAATTAAAAGTGATGTAAATAACATCAAGAAGTGATCATTTTGGTTACAGTTCATACTGCTAAAAATAACATAAATTAACAAATATGTTAATAAGGTGTTTAAAGCTATTGAGTTCCAGCCTGCTTTTGTAGAAGTTATCAATTTCAGCCCTCAAGAGAGCCTCCTCATTTTCCACACAAGAAATAAAAACATATACTCTATCTAAATTATTAATGCATTCCAATTGTTAAAATGGTTATTGTGAAAACATTAAAGAGCATAAAAATTAAGTGATTAATTGATAACATAATTTTCTTTGGCAAAGACAAGATTCTTAACAGAGGCTATAACTCCTGTAATGTCAACTGCAACATTTAAAATTCCTTAATTACCTCATTCTTGTCTTTAATATTCATTGACACACATAGTACATATGAATCTCATAAGGTGTTTTTTGATAATAAATTATCTGGAGCAAATAAAATTTTTGAAGGAAATCAGTTATCACACAGAGTTTCAGTGGCAAATTACCTTGAATAAAATAATAATTAACTTCAATTGATACCCTACATATATGACCAAGGAGACATCATATTTAGAACCAAAAGGATCAAAAATTGTTTTTTGAATGGGTAATAGTGAGTTCTTTGAACTTGCTATGAACAGAAGCTTAATGTTTTCCAGAGGGGCTAATCTAACAAGCAAAGCTGCCTATGTGGTATAATTTGAAAAGGGGTAATGAAGAGGGCCCTTTGAGTCCAATTATTTAATCCTCTCCCAGTTACTACTGTCATTAAAGTTTTACAACTTTGATATTTCCAGCTTTCAGGAGACCTTATTAAAATTGTAGAACCTCTGGGAGGGATTATACCTTAAACCTTTGTCAACTAGTAATTTAGCTTTGTCTGAACACTTGAACTGAGTTGAGCATAAATACATCATTGGATGAACCCAGAGAAGAGGTGTCTTTCATGTGGAAAAAAGGGATAATATAATGTTAGGGTGTATGGGAGAAGTAGGGGTGTGGAGGTTGACACCGATACAATGTTCCTAGTGTCACACTAGCAGGCCAGATTTCCAGTCCAGGCACACAGCTTTGCTATGTTGCCAATACATGGAGTGCAGAACTAACTAAATTGTTCACTTTGGCCCTAGCTGTCTGGAGGCAATCAAACACACTCCATGACACATAAAGGAGTGTCTCAACAGTGCCACAAAAGTCTAAGCAATTTGTTCAAAAGTTTATCTTGGCAACCATCAAACTGACAGGAAAAACTATTTTTTATGGTAAATTCAGGGTTCAGTGGGGGAAGGGGGTTTTCTTCATGCTGATTTTGATTCTGTTTCTGCTTCTTCTAGGACAGTGGTTCTTCACCTTGGTTGCACCCTGAAATCCCCTGGAAGCTCTAAAAAAGTCTAATGCCTGGGTCCCTCACCAAGAGAGGGTGTGTATTTGGTCTGGCATTGGTTTTAAAAATCTCCCCAGGTAAAGACTGAGAACCTCTGCTGTAGAATGATTCTTCTGAAGATTAGCCATTAGACAAGATGCAAACAACATTTGCACATAATCACAGGTTTTACAATCTTGGGGGTTAGTTACAAAGAATTGCCAGGATGCCAAACTTGCCAAACTTTTCCAGTCATTATCCAATTCTAAGTCCACAGTCACTGCTTAATATTATAGACAAGACCAAGAAGGGGTGAGAAAAAAACCTTACTTGAATATCATGTCACTGTATTAATACACTGATACTGAAGCAAATGTGGCTGCTCTTAGGTGTGTCTGCAGAAGGCAATGGCACCCCACTCCAGTACTCGTGCCTAGAAAATCCCATGGACGGACGAGCCTGGTAGGCTGCAGTCCATGGGGTCGCGAAGAGTCGGACGTGACTGAGCGACTTCACTTTCACTTTTCACTTTCATGCATTGGAGAAGGCAATGGCAACCGACTCCAGTGCTCTTGCCTAGAGAATCCCAGGGACAGTGGGCTGCCGTCTATGGGGTCGCAGAGTTGGACATGACTGAAGCGACTTAGCAGCAGCAGCAGTACATATTTCATGGCACCATTAGCTGACACGCAGCAGTATGCCCTCTATCTGCTCCATAAGACATCTCTCAAGTAATGAATCTATTTTGTATAATGTTCAAATAACTATATTTAAGATATTGTGAATTTTAAATAATGTCTATCCCTGAATATTTGAGCTGGAAGAAAGTGTTAAAGGATGGTGCTTCATGACTCAGATTTATCACAAATAAAAGGGGAATAAACACAAAAATTAATTTCTGCACTGAGGTCTACAGGTTTGATCTTGAGCAGTTTTTCAACTCTCAGATTTCTTAATAAATTCTATGTGTCTCTTGTCATCTGTAAGGTTTGTAAGGCCCTGAGGTAAGAAATTGAACTAGTATAAAAGACTTCATTCAGGTCCTACCTAGCTCAAGTGCTGCAAAAATGTGGTAGGATTTTTATGAAGTGTTGATCAGTATTAGAGATAAACTCTTTCTTTGGTTAGGCTTACATGCATTTATTTTACAGTGAAAGACAAAGTATGCATTTTAGGACACCAAGATACGGAGACCTGTCAGAGTTCTACTGTCAGCTTCTCCATGGAAAAGTTTGAAACAACACTCACAGTTACTCATGTCTGAAGTTCTCTACTCAGCACATGAGCATTTTTAAAAGGTCTGAGATGATCAAGTCCCTGCCCACCAGCAGATGGATGCTTCTGAGGGTTAAGGATAGAGAACGCATAAGATCTCCATTCATCTATGGAGGTTAGTTAGGGTCAAGGAGAAAGTCCCTCTCTTTTCTAACAGCAACATTAAAACAAGACTATCACACATTCTATTACAGACTATAAGATGGCAGACTATAAGGACATGAGCTCATCTTCTCCTGTGAGTACTCCAAAATTACAACTCACTGCTGAACAACCAACAGGAGAATGTCAGATCCCACCAAAAAAGGATACCTCACATTCAAGGGCAAAGGAGAAGCCCCAGCAAGACTGTAGAAGAGAGGAAATCACATTTAGAATCAAACCCCGTACCCACCAGACACACTCAGAGGGGTCAAAAAAACCTTGTGCACACCAGAAGACCCCACAGAGACTGAGCTAGACATGCCTTTCAGGGTTTGAGTGTATCCTGCTGAGATATGGGTCAGCAGTGGCCTGCCGCAGGGGCAGCGGCTCTGGGTGCAGCAGTCCTGGGCACAATTGCATCCATCTCACATGATAGCCAAGTAATGGTCAAAATTCTTCAAGCCAGGCTTCAACAGTATGTGAACTATGAACTTCCAGATGTTCAACCTGGATTTAGAAAAGGCAGAGGAACCAGATATCATATTGCCAACATCCACTTGATCATCAAAAACCCAAGAGAATTCCAGAGAAACATCTATTTCTGCTTGACTATGCCAAAGACTTTGACTGCATGGATCACAACAAACTGTTGAAAAATTATTCAAGAGATGGGAATACCAGACACCTTACCTGGCTCCTGAGAAATCTGTATGCAGGTCAAGAAGCAACAGTTAGAATTGGACATGGAGCAACAGACTGGTTCCAAATCAGGAGAGGGTTACATCAAGGCTGCATATTGTCACCCTGTTTATTAAACTCACATGCAGAGTACATCATGTGAAATGCTGGGCTGGATGAAGCACAAGCTGGAATCATGATTGCCAGGAGAAATATCAATAATCTCAGATACACAGATGATACCACACTTATGGCAGAAAGCAAAGAAGAACTAAAGAGCCTCTTGATGAATGTGAAAGAGGAGAATGAAGAAGTTGGCTTAAAACTCAATACTCAGAAAATAAATCATGGCACCCGGTCCCATCACTTCATGGCAAATAAATGGAGAAACAATGGAAACAGTGAAAGACTTTATTTTGGGGGGCTCCAAATTCACTGCAAGATGGTGACTGCAGCCATGAAATTAAAAGACGGTTGCTCCTTGGAATAAAAGTTATGAACAACCTAGACAGCAGAGACATTACTTTGCCAACAAAGATCCATGCAGTCAAGGCTATGGTTTTTCCAGTAGTCATGTATGGATGTGAGAGCTGGACTATAAAGAAAGGTGAGCACAGAATTGATGCTTTTGAACTGTGGTGTTGGAGAAGACTCTTGAGAGTCCCTTGGACTGCAAGGAGATCCAACCAGTCCATCCTAAAGGAGATCAGTCCTGGGTGTTCATTGGAAGGACTGATGTTAAAGCTGAAACTCCAATACTTTGGCCACCTGATGCAAAGAGCTGACTCATTTGAAAAGACCTTGATGCTGGGAAAGATTGAGGGCAGGAGGAGAAGGGGACGACAGAGGATGAGATGGTTGGATGGCATCACCGACTCAATGGACTTGAGTTTGAGCAAGCTTTGGGAGTTGGTGACGGACAAGAGAGCCTGGCGTGTTACAGTTCATGGGGTTGCAAAGAGTTGGACATGACTGAGCAACTGAACTGAACTGATCACACATTCTAGTTGTTACAAATACATGAAT
Source organism: Aepyceros melampus (assembly GCA_006408695.1). Taxonomy (NCBI): domain Eukaryota; kingdom Metazoa; phylum Chordata; class Mammalia; order Artiodactyla; family Bovidae; genus Aepyceros; species Aepyceros melampus. Next base: position 87,844 of record SJXQ01002876.1, read on the forward strand.
GTATTTTCTGAGAAAGAAACATACTATGTCAGTATTCTCTCAGTATAGGAGATAAATGTCCTGATTTCATTTGTTTACCTGACAAAAATGAATATATTCATATATATATATATAAACATGTATATATAAGTTTTAAGTTTATATAAACTTATGTATATATCAGTTTTGTTTATATATATATGTATGAATATATTCATTTTTGTCAGGTAAACAAATGAAATCAGGATATATCACGGAGAAGGCAATGGCACCCCACTCCAGTACTCTTGCCTGGAAAATCCCATGGACAGAGGAGCCTGGTGGGCTGCAGTCCATGGGGTCGCACAGAGTCGGACACGACTGAGCGACTTCACTTTCACTTTTCACTTTCATGCATTGGAGAAGGAAATGGCAACCCACTCCAGTGTTCTTGACTGGAGAATCCCAGGGATGGAGGAGCCTGGTGGGCTGCCGTCTATGGGGTCGCACAGAGTCGGACACGACTGAAGCGACTTGGCAGCAGCATGTATATATCATGTATATGAAATGGGAAAGTTTATGGTAGAAACTGTTTGAGCCCATAACAGTAAATCTGTCCAGAAATTTCCTAGAACTAATGTTTTCACTCACTTGATTCCCACAGCTAATTTAACTGAAGTGATCATCCAAGACACTGATTTCTTTAGCCCTCCCAAATCCTTACTTATGCTGCTCCCTCAAAATTGTGTGCTTGGAGGAAGTAAATACACTTTCTGGACCAAAAAAGGAAGAGTCTTGGGACAGGGATGTACATTTAGCATATCTCTCAGGCTGGCAACCCTGAAGAAGCCATGTGAACACTGTTAAATTACTTATGCTGAAGCTTTTGATCTGAGTCTCCATTTATAAGAACTCAGAGACTAGAGAAGTCTTGAAATACAGGCTATGGATTAGTTGCATTCATTTTACTGTTTTCCTAAACACTGGATAAGATGAGGCAAAGGGAGTAGCCTTACATGCGAAAAGGCATTACACTTTGTTCTTATACTCTAAGTTCTCAAGAAAGAAGCAGAAAAAAAAGAGTCAGATAATTATTTTTAGAGATATTTGTATTTAATATTAATTTAAGCTTAACAAGAATGAATAAAATCTTTGTCAGATTTATTTATAACTGTAAGTTATTTTGCTATTATAAAACAGCCTTATTAACTAGTGCTTGAAATTAGCAATTCATTCTGAATATGCACAGCCATACAAAGGCAATTGTACTAAATCAGGTAAATAAGGTATTTTAAATATCCTAACACAAGCTATTCCTGTACTTTAAATGTGACAATGTGATGTAAATTATATCTGCTTTTTAATTTTGGTGTAATACAGGAACACACAGACTATGATGCATTAATACCATCAGTATCTTTTTTTAACTTCATTTAATACATAAAAACAAAATTGATGTGAACTCAAAGCTTCACAACTAGCACAGCATTTCACTCAGTTTCTTACATAAAGATTAAAGCTAGAATAGAGGTTAAACTATTTGTATGCTTTGAAATACAGATAGTGAAGAATTTATATTTTTTTAAATAGCAAAGAGTACACATCAATTATAATACGAAAGTCTCTTTTTATCAGAGTATTTGTTGTAATGAACGGCCATTCATATTTGATTGTTCTGGTTCTTTGTTTTTGGAGTTAAGCCCCATGCTCACTCATTTCCAATTAGTTAGCTGTGTCCTCCCTGGTAATAGGTGGCTACCACATCACAGCTTTCTAGTTTTCGGACTCAATTAAAAAAGTGATAGTGAGTCTTGGCTCAAAATCAAGGCTGTGACCCCTGCAACCATCACATCTCCTTTAATCTCCCACAGCTCTATTCCCTGGACAGCATAATTACCCCTTCCCACAATGCTTCCAAATGCTGTGCACAGGGTTCCCAGGAGAATCAGCACAGAGATGCCATGAATGTTTTAAGATAGAAGGAAAAAAATGTACACTTTTTTTTTCTCAAATTAGTTCATACAATGATTGTTCAAAGCTGAATGCACAAACACATTTTAAAATTGTATAAATTTAATTACATCATTATACTGAAGGTGAACTTGCCACAGGATTACAAGTCTATGAGACTACATTCAGGTTATCTTTTCCTGCTAATGGCAAAGCTATCACAGGATCTTCTTAAAAAAATACATATACATACACTTTCTATTACAAGAGAAATGATTTAATAGGGTGACTTTGGTATACACTTTTAGGAAACCAATACACATTGTGTTTTTAGAACTTACAAAATTAGGTTTTCAAATATCATTAACTAACTATATATGTTTCAAATTAATTCCATACTATTTTGATTGGGTTGTCAAAATCTTTAGAAAATTTCTGGTATAAATATACCAAGCATTCAAATTCAGGATTTAAAGCTTCTATAATAAATGCCTACCACTCTAACTTTTCTCTTGAAGATTGTGCTTTCTTGAAAATGAAGAAAAATAACAAAAACGTCATTGTCAAAGGTAACTGCACACCAAAGGTTACTTTAAATATAAAATACACTGTATTGGTGGATCTGATATCATGATTAGTACACAATCTAGGTTCTGTTTCTGTCTTCATTTGGAAACCACCTAGCTGTAACAGGAGAAATACATTCTTATTCTAAGGACGAAAAAGGATTAATAAAGTAAAGTTAGGTTTACACAGTCATCATTAACCAGATATTCTGTAACAAACTGTGAATAATTACATGGAAATATGCTGCTTTCACCTACATTATTCAAGATTTTTTTTTTTTAAGGCATCAGGAAAGTCAGGAAGAGGAACGGGAAAAAAATCAATCTTATTTTGCGTAATGATTTAATATTATATTTACTCAGATGCTTCTCCTGCCTACAGGCATGCACTTTTCTCCCACAGATGCTGTACACAGTAAATAAAAACTGAAAAATAATTCTTTTTGCCACCTAATATTTTCTCTTCCCCCTTGAAACAATGACCACTGTTGCTAGCAAAAGCCTGACTAATTGAAATGCGCTTTGTCCTTGCCAGGACAAGTAAGAGATTAAATTAAACTCAGCAACAGCCTTGGTCAGATGGGAGGAGGGAACAATGGGTTTGTACCAGCCCCCCCATCCAAGGCCTCCTCCCCTCTTCCGCCTCATCTTCTTATCCTTCTCAGTACTCCAGGCAGGGGGTAGGGGCCTCTCAGGCAGCCTTCTGCCCTGCAGGTGTTCTACTTTGTGTGGTACTTTTTAAACTCAATAAAGGGCTTTGCTTATGAAAAGAAGAACTGTCCTGAATTCCAAGCAAATCTTCTTACAAAGCATTTGGAGCATTAAGCATGAACTGTTCTTCTATATTAAAGATGATCTGAAATATTAAACTATTAAGAAAACTAGCAGAAAATTATATTGATTTCTATAACCTACTGCCTCTCTGCCATCCTTCCTCTACTGCTTGGAAAGAGAGCAGAGTTTGAGATAATTCGATTGTACATGATCCTCCCATCATAAAGTACTTCTAGAAGCTCAAGCTTTGCCTGTACCATGATTGCTAATGCATCTGCTCCCTCCTTAGAGTTCACTACAGAAATACTTATTACCAGAAATAGTTATTATCTCTAGGATAGTCAGGTCACCTCAGCAATGAATGGCAAGGCCCTTAGACTATTAAAAATATTGGTTTTGATATATTTTTTTTCTCCTTAATACTGAGGTTATATATATATAGTTGTCAGTGATTTTCTCTGATCATTAAATTGGTACTTTATGATAACATATTATGATCAACTATATATTAATTTTTCCCATGTCAATGCAATTACAGATTAAGTATTTTATGCATAGCACTAATTTCTGGGTATGATGTATGAAACTATCATAAGCTTTATCATAACTTTCATACAGATGTATGAAACTATCATAAGCCCAGGCTTCACAGAGTTTCCCTCCTAATAAAACACATTTCTTCCTTCAAAGAAAAAATAATTTCTTTCTAAACAGGCATTTAGACAATTATAGTAACTATTAAGCACTGTCTGACAGAGGTATAAAAATATAAATATAGTTTGTTCTACTTTTTTCAACACTGTACTCAGGAAAAATTCATAGTAAGGTTAAATTATTTAGGAAAAATACATTTATATTATGAAGATAATACAAATTTGAAATCTTTCAGATTATAAGAAAAATTGTAGATCTTAACAACAAGAGGATTTTCTTGCTTCTGGCATTGCTGAGATATAAATTCACAGAACAGAGAGAATACATTATAGCCATTAAATCCAATGCATCCACATATCATCACCCAATCTGAATATTCAACTTCAGTGAACACAAAATGGTGTCTAAGCAATAGTTGAAATTTGATAGTTTCTTAACCTGCCACATTGTTTTTAACTATCACACAAGCCAGACATGCTTGAGAGAGTTTAATTCTTAATAGTACTTTCCAGTTAAACTACAACAATAAATTTATCAATAAAAGTAAGGATGTAGAATCACAGGCATCCTGAGTGCGTATCTTGAATACATATAGCATATAGCACATAATATACATAAAGGAAATTTGTGACTGTCAGAATACTGCGTCCATTCGATACAAAGTGTTACTTCAGGAAATACAACTTTAAGCTCAATATACTTTTGTCAGTATCAGAATGAAAGATACATCTTTGGTGTTCTGAAAGCAGGGAAGCCCTATTCCTTTCAGGGTCTACAAGCACATACATTTAAACTGAACATCTGCATTGACAAGGAAAGACTTCAGCCATGGCCTTGATGCTCCAAATCATGTGTTTTTGCAGCTGCCTTATGCTAGACAGAGCATGAAAGAGTCTGCTCCGTGGCCTTTATGCATTCTGTTCTCTAAATACAAGTTGGCTTTGTAAAGGCTGAGGAAGAGCGGGAGATGAAGCACTGTTGCTTCCAGGGCTTGTTCTAAATACATCAGCTTTAGTTACCCAAAAGTTTACAAGAAGAACTATTCATATTTTGAGACTTAACTATAATTATACTCTAGGAAATGCTGCTTTTGCTAGTCTCCTCAAACTGGGAATAAATAAAAATACTAATTCAGCAATATCTGTGAAAAATATTAACTTCACCATCCATTGTAACTCCACCCACTTCTAAGGCAACAGAATATTTTTTTGACTAGTTATTACCTTGCCTTACCATGAATAATGGAGTGACGGTTAGGGAGCAGGAGAGTTAAAGCTTAGCATAACAAAATGATATAAACAGAGGATAGAAAAAGGAAAGCAGGGGATGAGGAAAAGAGATCAACATATAAACAAAAATACCTTTAGAGAACCAACTTCAGGTGTTGGCCATTCACCCCATATACCTGTCATGCAATGGAAAATGAGATTTTTCCAGTTCTTAACCGCTACTGAGGGCTGAGGCAAAAGCGATTTGAAAGAGAGTGGGCACGGGTACATTTTTAGGGTAAATGAAAGTGCATTCATATGGAAGTCATAAATGAGGACCATGGTGGTAGGAAATGATGTGGGGATTCTGGGCGAGAAAGGGAATTACTAGGGCTAATGTTATTAGAGGAGAAGGCAATGGCAGGCCACTCCAGTACTCTTGCCTGGAAACTCCCATGGACGGAGGAGCCTGGTGGGCTGCAGTCCATGGCGTCACTAAGAGTCGGACACAACTGAGTGACTTCACTTTCACTCTTCACTTTCATGCATTGGAGAAGGAAATGGCAACTCATTCCAGTGTTCTTGCCTGGAAAATCCCAGGGATGGGGGAGTCTGGTGGGCTGCCGTCTATGAGGTCGCACAGACTCGGATATGACTGAAGTGACTTAGCAGCAGCAGCAGCAGCAGCAATGTCATTAGAAGATTTGAAACTCTAAAGCTCTTGTTTCCATTAGAGGCACATAAAAGTATGGGGGGTTGTAAGGAGGAGACAATCTGCACAAAAAATAAAACTTTGAAAAGGTACGCATGATGATCTTGGTTTTCTTCATGAAAGGAAAGAAGTATAACATCTATGAGCTGGGGATGGACTTGTAGTTAGTACATCAGGACCACAGTTGCCATTTGAGAGGTATTTGATGGGGAATAGGTCACTGAGTGGACAAGATGCACATAGAAAACGGTCTGAAAGGATACCGCTGAAACTGGAGGACACAAATAGGCAAACGTAAGCTTTGCCAAATTGTTCATTAGTCCAGAAATAAGAGACAGCAGGTGGATGAGCACTTAAAACTCACAGGTAAGGAAAGGAAAAGGTACAAGAAAATCCACAGTGATAGCAGTACCTGTGGTTGAACCTCGGGACTAGAAAGAGGTAAGAGAACGTATAATCAAAAAAGAAGTTCACAGTTCGGAAAAATTCTACAGAAATCGCTTTTGGTATCAGGCGGACCTGAGTTCACGTCTAAGCTCACCTTCTTACTAGGTATTTGATCTTAACCAAATCATTTATTATCATTTTGTGTCAGTTTCTTTATCTATACAATAAAGATATAGCACTTACCTAATAGAATTATCATAGAGTTAAATAATTTATATAAAACAACAAAATAGCAGAAATCTAGGATCATTCATAAAAAAGGAGGATAATGGTGTAACAGGAAATCTCAGTGCACCCCGATGCTCACGGTTCCCTGTCCTTCTGCATTTCTTCCTTTCCTCAGTGATGCCCAGAGATCTTAGCGCAGCCCTCCCTCTCAGACAAGCTCCGCACTTCTTTCTATTACATCACAAGCCTTGACTTTACCTTTTGTCCACCAGGGCCTGTTTCTCTGCTTTACAGCATAGTAAAACCCTCCACTCCATTTTTCTTTCTCATAAATTTCTAGCTTGCCTTGGCTTTAGGAATTATCAGCTCAATTACATCTTTCTCACTAGACCTAAATCGAGCGAACTTTCTAGAATCTGACTTGACTAATGTCCTACAACAAAAAGTGACATTTTTAAGCATGGCCTGGCCCTTTCTCTAACCTCAACTTCATTCTCTAGTATGATCCCAGTGACTCCTCTAGGAGCAGATGTGCTAAAGCATGCAAGATTCCCAGGAGGTACTGCATTTTCTCATGGCTCTGTATCTTTTCTGTAGACCTCTTCCTCTTGTCTCCTTGGTAAAGTCCTTAAAATCATCTCCCTCTCCTCAAAAGAGGGGAACCCCCATTGTGAGCGCCACAGATCCGGAACGTATCTTCTGTGACAGCACTTAGTAACTGAGTTTTCATCATGAATTTCCTTTAGATCCCACCAAACTATGAGAATCTTGGAAGCTTTATCTTTTTGATTTCTGCATGGATAGAATCTGCATAAACGTGGCAACAGCTATTCCATCAAAGGCTAATATCATGTGTTAGACAAAACCAAGCTACACAACTTGCCTGTGGGATGTGTATCTTTTTTATCATTGCCATTTCATAGAAGAGGAAACCAAGGCATAGTGAGGTGAACTAATTTGCCCAAAGTCATAAAATTTAAGGGTTAGAACTGGGCCATGAACCAGGCTGTTTGAGCTGTCCAAGTCTGCTAAGCACTACAGTAGCCAATAAACCCCAAATCTTTTTGAATAGTTGGTGCTCAATAAATGTGTAAAAGATGAATAAACATGAAAGCCACAGTTGAAGAAAACTTAACAATAAAATCAGCCCTGATATTTTTCTAGTATTGGCACTGCTAGGCTTGTTACCTTCTTTTAGGCCATCTCCTGATCTCTTTATGTAGAAAAAGCTTCTCATTCTGCACCAGAGAGCTTGCATGCATTTGAATATTTATTAAGTACCACTTACAACTCTTAAGTTATGCCTGAGAGTACAGTTAGAAAATTACATTCATTAGGAGATAGGAGAATTGCAAGAAGGAGCCTGGCCAGACAGCTGCTCCCAGCTCGCTTACCAAGTTCCTTCACCAATGAGAGGACCTTTGAGAGAATGTTTGGCAACAGAATCAATGATAGTTTTTTGTGATTTTTTTTTTTCCTTTCCCATTTATACTTTTTTCTCTCTTTATCAGCCAGCACAAAGGTTCATCTGATTTCTCTGACACCTCCCATCACTGTCACTCTACTAGTCGTAAATGAGATGAATTGAAAGTGTGGGTTCAGAGGGAGGCTGAGCAAAGTGTAAGGAACATGAAAACAAGTTCCAAGCTGGCTCTGCAAACTCCATGGGGAACAAAACCTACCTCTGTACTGGATTGCTAACCTCTATTTCATTTAAGAAAAAAGACACAAATTAAGCATTCCAATCCAAATACTGTTTAGGGGACAGATAGGACAGTAGTTATCGATGAGTCCATGTAAACACACAGCCACTCAAAGATAATTTAAAGCCAAACTTAGCCTTGTCAATCACTGCCAACTGGCAAATTCAAATTCTTTGTGCCTGGCGAGTTACAGACACCCTCCCTGGAAAAGAAGCTGGAGTGCTGCCAGGTCTTGCTGGCCTGCTTCCAACAGCCAGCTCTCTTGCTCTGCTGTGTGGGGCTCTGGGAGGATGGGGCCTTACATTGTGGAATGAATGTGACATCCGCGACAGGGTTCCCCACTTCTTCTGCAGCAGGCATGTAAACAGAAAATTTTCACAGCAGTTAATAGATACTTTGGTCTTGTTCTGGGAAGCACCCGTGTAGAGATGCACAAAAAGGGCAGAGGAAGTTTTATAGAGACCTGTGCAGCCGTTCTTGCCAAGGAACATTTTCATTTCAAATCATAGGCCTTCCTGTGGGTCTTGGAAACCCATCTCTACCAGGTGTAGGTTCTGACTCTCTAAACATGCAAAGAACACTTTTACCAAGACAAGCAGGCAACAGGTAGGTTCAGCCTGGAAAGATCCAAGAGCAAATTTAGGCACAATTCTATCCTAAAGAGGCATGATTTTTAACAATGAATGTATGAAAATTACCTATACACAACAAAGAAATTGCACTATTGGTCATTAGTTAGGGAGAAGATGGTTTTTTTTTTTTAATATAAATGTATTTATTTTAATTGGAGGTTAATTAGAAGACGGTGTTAAAAGGGGAAACATTCTCTCTGGAATTCTGTTTTTAATTTTATTTTTCCCTAAAGAAAATAAAACATGTTTAAAGATGAGCACAGTCATGTGGTAATGTATTAGTCTGCTCTAGCTGCTATAACAAAACACCAAAGTCTTGGTGGCTTAAACAAGAGACATTAATTTCTCATAGTTCTCGAGGCTGGGATGTACAAGATCAAGGTGCTGATTGATTTGTGTCCTGGTGAAGGCCTTCTTCTGGCTTTAGACAGCCACCTTCTTGATGTTGTGTCCTCACACAGCAGAGAGCAAATGAGCTGTCTGCTGTCCCTTCTTTTAAGGATGCTGATCCTACCATGGCCCCAACATTATGACTTCAGTTAATGTTAGTGGCTTCTTTACTCCAATATGCTCATAGTGTAGGTTAGGGCTTCGGTGAATGTATCTGGTATTGGGAGTGCACAATTTAATCTACAAAAGGTACCTTTACAAAAAACTAAGCCACATGTTACCTAATGTAGTAATGCCATGATGATACTCAGGAAAGAAACAAAAATTAGAAGTTTTCTACAAAGGTATTACAAAGATATTTATACAGAAACATTATAAAATTGCAATACTCACTATCTTACAGATGTAGCATGGTTGATTGTTAGGAAATTATAAATCATGTTTCTCCTAAATTTCAAAGCTATCTTAAGCAATAATTTTAGCCAAAGATACTTATTACTGTTCTACTTATATCCCCTCAAATCACTTTCTCCTTTATTCTTCTGTCCTCCAACTCAGTTGTCTCTTATTTCTAACATAGTGTTCTGTCCTGAGATCACTGCCCTCAGCTAGTGGAGCTGTTTACCAACACAACAGAGAATCAGAAGTGCCTGAGAATTTATTTCCTCAGTCAGCCATTGACCAATATGTGACACATGCATGGATATGAAAGCCCGGGTCCCTTTTTGGTCAGGATACCTCTAGGGGTTAATTTAGAACCTAAAGTTTCCCTGTGGGATCAGGCTGAAGCTACTCTCATTTATGTCCCCCATTTCCTCATCCAGATTCTTTCAACCTTAGCAGTCTCCCCTGTGAGCACCTCTTTAACAAATTCCTTGCACACCAATACTTATCTTAGGGTCATCTGGAGAATGCAACCTCAGAAAGCACTTGAGATAACATCTATCACACTATCAAAAGGATACAATAGGGATAAATAGGAGATGTCAAATGTTCACCATCTTTTATATTGACATCCTTCTAGCTAACTTTATTTTAGCAATTCAAACTCAATTCCTATGCTTTGGTTCACCATCTCACCCAGGCCTTTTTTGCTTTAAACTTTGTTTAGCCGGTGTGAAACACATTGTTTCACCCAGTTTCCTCCTTTTCCCCTAACACTCCTCTTATCCTCAATGAACTACAAAGCACATTTCTCAGGACTGATGGAAAAATAATTGGCAAGGTGGAAAATAAGTGTCAGGCTGAACTGCTTGACTGACTAATAACAAAGACTTGAACAACATAGGTTAACTGCAACACCAGCATAAAGAAGGAATAAATCCAAGGAAACAGACAGGAGGCTGGTAGATGGTGGTGGCAAAAAGAGCTAGAGGGAGCACAAGGAAGGAAGTGAGCCTTCACACTTCCTGTTCAGTGTACACACTATGGGCTCAGGGGTGGCTCCACCTCTTCTTTATTAGCAGTCCTAATAAGGACTCAGAGGCCGGACCACCACCGGCCTAACCTCAGGAAGAAAACTCAGAAAACTGATCACCATCTTCCTGACCGTAGCTTTAAACCGAGAAGAATGTTCTCAGGAGAGAACTAGTTTTTAGTTGAGGAGAGGATACAGCAAAGATGTCAGTGATTCAGGGCAGGGAAACTCATAGGCTTAGTACTTTAAAAAATCCCCACAAATAGGGAACTCCCCAGGGGGTCTAGTGGTTAAGAATCACCTGTGCAATGCAGGGGGTGCTGGTTCAGTCCCTGGTCGGGAAAACAAGACCCCACATCCCACATGCCGCAGGGCAACTAAGCTTGTGCATGGAAACTACTGAGCCTGTGTGCCACAACTAAAACCCAAAATAATCCCTGTGAATATACACGTTCATCACAGTGTGTTTCACTCTGACCAATCCATGGAGGTGTTATGCAGGAAGGTGATCAAATAACTCTGTCCTGTCAAATTCCCTGTCAGCTCCCTTGTCATGATCTTCTTTTCCCTCACAGTGGCATTTTTCCTGGTGAGCCATTCTGCCATCTTGAACTCTATCTGTCCTTGATTTTCCTGGTACTTTCTTAGATGTTCTTCACCCTCCTGGACAATCATTTCGTCTCTTTGGATTTTTCTTCTTCAGTGTTCCCTAAACGGTGATATCATTAAGGCCTTTCATCATATATATTTCTTTTGCTGTGCCTACATTACATGTATGATTTCAAAAGTATTTTATCAAATTACAAGGAATAATATGGATGCATTTTTTCAAGTCTAAAATTTTCACTATGAGTGCAAACTCTATGGCTTATCTTTGTTTCCATTGCTTGAGACCTGAGTGAATAAATAACATACATCAAAAATAATTCATATACTATTCTTTTGAGAAAATGATTTAAAATCTTATTTAAATATCCCATAATTAGGAACATTATATTTGCTTAATCATCGAGAGAACTATGAAAACATCTTATTTTTTGTGTTAACTATTATAAAAGTGTTATCTATTATTTTATAACCTTTGTAAACCAACCAAATTACCTTTGCACAAGGAGAATACAGCTTTGTGAAAAAGTTACATTTCTGATTCATACTTAGCCACCTCTGTCTTATGTAACTTACAAGAACAGCTTTTCTTCTTTAACAGAGAAGTCATTTTAGCACAGAAATTTATAGAATCTCTAATTCATTTATTTTCTGTGAATCAGGTAGCTGAGGCATATTAAAAGAAAGAACATTCTCAAATCATCTACCTTAGAGTGAAATATAAGGGCCAAAACTATCTTTAGGAAATCTGGACTTAAAGTTTCAAAAGCTGAGAAATGTCTGGTATCTCTGAGCACTTAGTCAAAGGAAAAAAAAAATAATTCTGAGTTGTTTCATTACTCACCAAGTTAGCACTTCTAGGAATGCAGAGAATACAGTCTGTGCAGTGGCCATGCCACATTCCTAGAAGCAGGTGCTCTATTTTCTGAATTTATCCAGTCATGCATTGTATGCAACACATTACTGGGACTTTTTAAAGTTTGTCTTAGGACATAGTTATTCATAATAGGAATATATTTTCTTTCTGGTCTTCCTTTAATCATTGGATTTGATATTCTATGTCTGATTTTTTTTTATTTCTTTATTTTCTATACGCATAGCACAAATCCAAACTCTAACCCCCCGCCAGCTATTTTAATTATCTTTCAGTACTTTCAGCTGTATCTGGTAGTCCATCGGATTCACTGTCCTCAAAGAAGTCTCTCTTGAACCCTCTGCCCACAAGCCTCTTGGATTGGCTGTCTCCCCTTGGTGCACACTCTCATTGTGAGATGGCCCATCTCCCTCACACTAAGGATTTCTTTTACTTCTTCCTGGTTTGAATCACTTCTTTCTAGATTTAACCCTCTTGTTAGTTTACCAGGGCTTCCCTGGTGGCTCAGGCAGTAAAGAATCTGCCTGCAATGTGGGAGACTTGGGTTCAGTTTCTAGGTTGGGAAGATCCCCTAGAGAAAGGAATGGCTACCCACTTCAGTGTTCTTGCCTGGAAAATTCCATGGACAGAGGAGCTTGGCAGGCTACAGTCCATGGGTCACAAAGAGTTGGACACAACTGAGCGACTTTCATTTTCACTTTCTTTCACTTGGTTTACTCTCCTGTTTTGGTGAGCTTATCTTTAATTTCTTAAGAAATGGTGTATCAATGTTATCTGAGAACTTCCATGCCTAAAATGTATTCAACCTTTAAAATTAATTGATATTTTGGCTAGATATAGAATTCAATGTTGGAATGCATTTTCCTCTGCAATTTGAAAGCATTTTTCTGTTGCCTCCTGGATTTTAGGATTGAAACTATGAAGAACAAAGCATTTCTAATCTCTGAAAAGCATATAATCTGTTCATTTTCTCTGGAACTTTACAGTCTTCTATTTTTTCCCCAGTGGTTTAAAAAGTTATGATGACCAGCTGTGGTATGAGTTTGTTTCTCTCCATTGTACTGGACCCTCTCAATCTAGAAATAATTTAAATACTAAGATATGTTCTTCAGTGTCTTTATTGATGATTTCTTTTTACATATCTCATTTTATCTTTCTTCAATGCTTATTTTTTGAGCTTCTGAGTTGGACCCCAATTTTCTTGTTATCTCACTTTTTCCATACACATCTCTTTTTTACTCTACATCTAGGATATTTCTGCACCTTTAATTTTCAAAACTTCTTTTACAATTTTTATTCATCTCAGATTTCAAATTCAAGGAGTTGTTTTATTTTCTGTCCCTTTTAAAAACAGTACTTGATCCTGTTCCATGGATGTAATATCTTCCCTGATTTTCATCAAGATCTTTTCTTTCTCTCAGCAGAGATTCTGTTCCGAGTTCCTTTATTTGTTACTGTTTTTTATCTCTACTTACTTTAGAAGCTTTCCTCAGCTGTCCAGTGGTCTTGAATTCAGTGTTTACATTTAAGAGGGGGCTTAAGAATGGGCAGCCTAAGACATGAATAGGCCTTGCAAATTGAGACCTTTGCTATAGAGAGGATCAGTAGATCATTTCTTTGAGAAAGCCAAATATCAGTATGTTTCTTTAGACTCATCATATTCCTCTAAGAAGAATATTCCAAGTGTGACCCTGGAGGGTTGCCAGAAATCTAAAGTCTTAAGAGAAAAAAGGCATTTTTCAAGCAGTAGTAGGCTGGAGCTGATAAGTCCTCAATCAGGACTGACTGTATATATCTCTTCTGAAACTTTACATTGAGAAAATTCATGTTGATAGCTTGAAACTGAGCATGGTGGTGATATTTATACCACAGAAATCAGCAAATGCAACAAATCAAGTAGAGAGCTGATTGCTGAACATATACCAGCACAGTGCAGGTCTTACTAATTATTTAGCTTTTCACCAGGTTCCTCTGTTTTCAGTCCACTCCATTAGTGCAGAGATGCTCTGTTTCACATACTCCAAAGAAAAAAAAAAATTTCAATCTTTACAGAGATATGGGAGAGGAAGTGGCAGGGTTATGCTGAATGAGACAGGAGATCCTGGGATATAATGCTTATTAAACAGACTTCCAAAGTTCTGAAACCAGTCTTCACCTTCACTTTCATAGGTACTTGATGCTTCCAATTCCTGATGTTTCAGAGGATTCTAAGCTATGACTCAGTTATTTATTTATTTTTTTTACTTGACGGTGCTTCTGTTGGCTTAGGATTTGCTTCTCTTAGTTATGCCAACTCAATTACACTAACCCATGTGCTATTCATTTTCCAAAATTGAGTTGTTATTATTTTCTGTCCCCCTTTTTTTGTGTAGTAGTTTGTGCCTTTAAAATCCTTTTACGGTGATTTTATGGAGGACTAAGGAACAGATGAAAATATAGGCACATATGCTGCTATCAATATTTGACTATTTTTTAATTAAACATTTGCAGTTAAAGTATGACAGCTTCCAAAGTGACCTTATTTTGGAAACTGGGTTTTGTAGATGCAGTCAAGGCAAGATTAGGTCATACTGGATTAGGGTGGGCTCTTATCCAATGACTAGTATTCATACAAGAGGAGGAAAATTTGAACACAGAGATGCAAAAGAGAAGGTCAAGTGACAATGAAGAAGAATGGAAATCAAGGAATACAAGCCAAGGAATGCCAAGGACTGTCAGCAACCACCAGATGCTAGGAAGAGGAAAGAAAGGATGCTTCTTTGACTCCTTCAGAGGAATCCATGTCGCCAACATCTTGCTTTTGCATTACTGGCCTCAAACATTATAAGAATAAATTTCTGTTGTTTATAGCAACTCAGTTTGTGGTAGTTTGTTAAGGCAGCTCTAGAAAATTAATACAACCTCCAACAGTCTGCCCCCAAGGCTTGTGCTTTCCTTTTTTGGGGGAGTGAGTTAGGCCAAGAGAGAAAAGGAATACCAGGGGATCCACACTCATAAAACCCCTCCTACATTAAACCTTGATGCAACGGAGGATATAATGTTTAGTTCCCTTCTTCTGTCTATATTGCCCAGCTATCTCAGGCATTCAAGAATCAATATTATAACTACATTCTAGCTCCAAGGGTCTCAGAAATATATATTCACATCCACTTGTGCTTAAACACTGAAAAACTACAGGTGCCAGAGATATAATAGCAGCATTTTGATCTAAATATTTCACCCTTGAAATTTACAGTTCAATTTTAGTTGGTAGCCAAGACCAATAATTTCATGATTTCTTGAGCTAAAACAGTATTTGTATTATAATTTTTCTCAAAATCAAATATATTATAAATATTTACACAGTCCTAGCAATGAGTTTATTTGTTTACTTTTGGTAATAGTGATGGGAAGATACAAGCTATATCATTTGTGGTAATTATAATAAAAACATTTGCACAGTGGTTATATCTTGAATCTAAGTTTTCTGCTAAAGAAATTGAGTAAATATAGATGTGAGTGGTTAAAAAAAAAAAAAGAAAAAAAAAGTTGTGATGAGACAGAGACCTTTAAAAGAAAAATAACTTCTAACTCCTGCCTATCATATGCATTATGATGAAAATGACTCTCTGATTTATATTTAGTTATGGAACTTATGTAATTATATGCTTACATACGGTTTTTGTCATAGTTGCTATGGTAATACTCTAATTGTCATCTAAGTTAAGGAAAATATGGAATACTTTCACATATAAATATGGAATTTATATGGAATATAAATAAAGTACAAATAGTCTTTTTATAATATTCATTGTAAAACTAGTCTTTAGCAAAGGAGTTCCTAAGCATTTTCAAAATTTTAAAAAATCGCAAAGGATGAAAAAACTAAATATCAAAAATTACAAGTGTACAATATCCAACATTTTCATCTGTTTCACTGAAGTCAGACTTGCACTACAATATTATCAGGGATCGATAGGAGCTTTGTTGAAACTAAGAACATACTTTAGCTGGAGTGAACCACTGATTGGGACTTGAAAATGGGTGAAATAATAAGCTGCTAACTATGAACTAATATATTATTATAAAAGCACAACATTTGGCATAGATAAATATTATACCCAAACTTTTTTCAAAATCTTTTCAATTCACTATTAATTTTCATATTAAATACTTACTCAATAATCTATAAAACCAAAAAAAAAAAGCTGAATAAGTAAATCCCAAGACCTTATTATAGAAGCTACTCCTATCCAGATCTTTAACTGTTTCAACATTTTTGCTAACTCCATTTGCAACATATGACCCATAAAAAAATATCCATTTAACATGATTAAGATATGACTAAGTTCTGAAGTTCTTTTAAAAAATCTTCAAAGTAAATAATTTTAGAAAGTATTATATGGATAAGAAGTTATAATAAAGTTCAAATGAAATTACAGTGATCTATTAGTCTTCTCTAGCTTCAGAGACTCTTTTAAATTTTGTTTAATGAATCATACTGTAAAGGGTTTTAAAATGTGAAAAATACACTCAAGTGGAGGGGTAAATACTTTTTAGATAATGAGAGTGCTGTGTCCTTACAAAAATCTTCTAGACATGTCTGAGAAGAGAAGAGCACTCAAGTTGCCTATTCTACCTTCATTAAAGGTTGGTAGAGTATTTCAAATCATTCACATAGTGGTCACTGGAATGTAATGTAAGGGTTTTAAATAGTAACTAAAGAATTTTATAACTGTCAGTAGAAGCAGCTCTTCAAATAACTAGAAAATTATATTCTTGATCAAAGGGAGTTTATTTCCACTACTGTTGAGTATGCTGTCAACAGGGTTCAGCTATCAGCCCAGGGAATGTCTCAGCTGAAAAGAGAAAGACAGCCACCTGCCTGAGGTCCAGCCTCTCAGCCTATACCCTGTGCCCGACCCACACAGAGGTAAAATGCAGATCTACTTTGAAGGATCAACCTAGTCTCAGAGCTTCCCCCGCATCTGTTTGAGGCTACAGTTAAGCGAGTATTTCCACCCAACTTGCTGTCACAGTCCACTCTTGGTTTCCCCCCCTACTTCCATATGTGTCCCTCTAAAAAGCACTCTCTAATAAAGCTTCTGCATGCCAACCTCTCTCTGAGTCTGGTTCTCAGGGAACCCAACCTGTAATACTCCCCACTACTAATTCCAAGTACCAAATTCTGTTCCATTGGGACAGAAACCCTACAGATGACATAAAATATACTGGGTTATGGATATATACTGGGTTATGGTTCAGTGTCACAGAGAACACAATAGAAATAAGATTTATTTATGAAGCATATGTGATGCAACTCTATCAAAAGATAAAGAAGCAAGGGTGACTCTGTGTTCACTCTTTCATTCTACAAAGTGCTCTCCTATACTTCAGTGCGCTACTATATTCATTGTTTCCTTGTAGAATTGACCCTAGTTATCCTACTTACTTTTTATGGTCCTGATTTCCACATTGTAAGTCATGTTGGTGCCTCTAAACTATTTCACAGTATAATTTTTGGACAGGAGTTGTCCTCCCTATATTTTTTTCCTTTTAATTATCCCCAAGAGATGAGCAAGAGAGCATAGCAACTATACATATCAATTTGGATAACTGTAAGTGAAAAGTTTCATGCCTATTTGTGAACTACTTTAAATATTTATTTTGGATAAATGTTTTAAATATTTACTAAATCTTGTATTCATAAATATAATAATTGTATGATAGTTGTTTCTCTTCCACAAAAAGACTGCCATTTTTAACTGGAAAGTAAATGAGTATTATTCAAAATGGATTTCTCAGTCTTTCAAAGAGATTGAAATACCTTTTATTTCTTCTTTGGTTTTCCTAATTTTCAAAACAGCACTAACAAGAAAAAAAAGCACTAAATAAAAATGACCATGATATCACAATGGAAGAAATAAGAATTGTACAAAATATTGACAATTTAAAAAATTTTTAAATGTATTATCTATTGGTTGAGAGGAAGTATTACAACAAACACTGAGATTTTTCTTGATGAATTTTTCTAGTCCTGGTTATCTTCACTATGTTAGGCACATCATCTAACTTTCAAGCTTCAACTTCTCTGTAACATCAACAATCTACTTTTTCTAACTTTAGAGTTTTTATAAAAAATCAAATAATATGTTGAAAAAGAATAGTGTATAAATATAAGCACTAATAAGAACTCCACTGAAAAGGAGAATGATGGGTCACACAGTAATTTTTTTATACAAAACTGAACCACCCAGCTGCCTAAGTGAAATTTACAAATGTATCTAGAAGTTATTTGACATGTAGATCGTATCTTAATGCACTGCGGGTGGGAGGGTGTGCTCACTGAGACCCAGGTATGCCTGAGGGGTGGGCTCCCTGAGGTTCACTGATGTCTTCTTCTAAGTCTTCTGTGTTTCAGTTTCATTGCCTCAACAATTTTGCTTACATGACATTAATTTGAGAAATCACACAGTTTCTCTTGGTCAGCATATTTTGCCATTGCACTGACGCAGCGCACTCAGTGATGCATTAACTGCTCTATTCTCATTTCTTCCTGAGTTCCAAAGTTGATACTATGCCTTAAGATGGAACACTAAATCGCCACTAGAAAGCAGGAGGAAGTCTGATTTGTCATATGTAAAACCATTTCCAAGACATATATGTATGTCTTAAATACATGTATTTAATTCAACATTCCAATCAGCATAAAATGAATCCAAGGTGTCTGCAGAAATATATGTTTCAAATTAAATACATATCAAATTAGGTATATTATTATAAATTATATATATTTCACACATATGTCTATAAATACATATATACATTTTTCCCTGACATTACATGAATTTTCTTAAAGAAAGGAAACTTGGTAGTTATTGTTATATGAAGAGTTTTATTTTGACATACAGTACATCAATAAAAAATAAGAATCAGCTTCTCCTAATATATGCCTAATATTAAAAATTATTATTAAGAATCTAATGCTATCATTTTGTTTATTCCAGTACTAACATTTATTTTTGCTTTGTAGGAAAATCAAAGAAGCAAACAAGTTGAGAACACTTGCATATCCTACTTTGTTTTAAACAAGTCATTGTATGTGTATGCTCATTAACTAGAACATTCTGAATATCAATGTCTTCAAAAATCTGTAGTTTTGTTCATGTTTATATGAGATTTATTTACTTCTATTTTCCAGTTAATAACAGATACTAAGTATGAAAATGCATACATTTAAAGATATCAAAATATTTTACTTATCAAATATTTTTCTTCTTTTTCATTGTAAAAATGTTGGGGAAAGAATTGTTTATTTTCTCTTGGATTAACTTAAACCACCTTAAGACATAAGGTTGGCACCTACAAAAATAACTTCAAGCAAATATTTGCATTCCACTGTTCCATATGGGCATCCTCAGGAGATGTGACATTTGGCTTTTGGCTCTCAAACCAATACGTGATAAACGTGACTTTTAAAAATTAGCCTGTGTTTGCTGATTGCTATTTCTTCTGGGTAAAAACATGGACAAATTAAGGAAATCTCTAAGGAGATATTTCAATGAAAAAATTTAAGACAACATTTAATAAAACATATTAAGGGTCTTTTTAGAGTGTCAAGTTTCTTCATTTTATCACATCTTTATTTTTCTTGTTATAGTCTTTGACTTTAAACTTCATTTTGAGGACACAAAATGAAGCTAGAAAGCTATTCTTACACTCTAGAGAACAGGGTATTTAATGAACATTGACAGATATAAGAATTTATTAAACTTGTGTTCAACTTCCTTTCCTCTCCAGAACTGAATATTCTCAAAGTGATTTAATGTCTCTCTCCCCAACCAGAGCATGAACTTTCTACTCATTCTACTTTTAGAGAGAAGCACTTAATAGAGTGACTGGCACAAAACATGAATTCAAAAATTTCTGAAAGGATGAACGAATCACTGCATGAATGGACTGCATAATAACACATAGTAAGGTGTAACCTTCTCTTTATGAGGAAACAGACGTTTGCTTTGATGGAAACACTCTAAGCAGGAATCCTGAAACCTGGGATCAGTTTCTTAAGTTATTTTGACTATCTTACTCTCAAGACTTCTGCTTAATAAGAAAATAAATAACCTGAAAGGGGACAGTCCTTTCCATTTTTAGATTAAATCTAGCTGAAATTATGATCTGTTTGCAAAAAAAAAACAAACGTGAAGCTGCAGTCTTGTTTTGTCTATTTATGTTCATTCATTGATGAACTACCATGTGAAATGTAATGTAAGGAACTCTCACTAGAACATCTATCTTACAACTTTAATGAAGATGAATACTAAATCTCGAATGTAAATAGATTAATTCTACATGCTCTTCTCATTTGCCCACTGCAGATCTTTAAGACTTCTCTATCCCTGAACAGAAATAGCTTCACTATACCAATAAAATGCCATAAGCTATGCTACCACCAATTCCTTTCACACATTTCCCTCCACTTCCTGCCTGTGCACGTGTCTAACTGCCCCTCGACCTGAATTTCCTTCAGGCATCATGTACAGTCTTAGGATTTACAACCTAAAAGGGAACCTCCCCTTTCTCACTTAAATTTATGTTTGAGGCAAGTGGAAAGAATACAAGCAATGCCTTGACGAAGGAGAAGAGGAACAATTAAACGTCACATAGATCTTTCACTTGAGACAAGACAGGGAGATGAGTGGTTTCTGCTCCTAACTTTGCCTCAGCCAGGGTTATTCTACCCTACATGCAAGTTACCTCCAGCTGAAATTTCCTTCCCTTTTGTTACTCCCCTTAGCTGAGAATTTAGTAATTAAAGAAGAGGAGGAGGAGGAAAAGTAGTGAGTTACTCTACTCTGTCAGATTGCAGAGGCACTGAGGCTGGGTAAGGTCCTTCCCTGCTGCCATTGTCCCGAAAAGGAGCTCACTCTCCTCACTAATTTCCGTGACTCATTTCTGAAAGGGCTTCTTGCCTCTGGAATTCTCTTCACTCCAAGAGACATTAACAGCTCAGTATTGTTCTGTGTAATATATTCCAAGTGGAGACAATACAGCTCCCACTTCAATCCTAGGCCAGGCAATTCAGGAAAGCTTTCAAAGTTTTCAGAACATACCCACAAGTAAACAGATTTCATTTCATATCCATTAGACACATTCATGTCAAACACATATCCTAAAACAAGGTTTCACAAAACAATACTTATTATATGCAATACGCACTGATTATTTTAATCTAATATTAAAACAAAACAATGGCTGGACCAATTAAATCACAATTTCTTAGGGGTAAAACCCAGGCAGCAAGTTGGTTTTGTTTGTTTTTGGCATTTCCCAGGTGATTATCACATGGGAAATCAAAGGTAACTTTGGGAACCACTACTCTAAAGGGCTTTTAGGCCATCCGCCTTAATTTTTTAGAAATATGTCTTACCATTTATAAATAATAGTTCTCTTTCCATTTACAATCATTGCATTTCTTAATTTTGTTTCTTGTCCTACTGTTTTACCCAGAATTTTTAAAACAATGTTGAATAATAATAAAAACAAGCATCTATTAAAACTGGCCTTTACTGGTTGTGGAGCCGCACAGTGAGGAACACTTTATAGCTGCAGCTGTGCGCCCTAAAGGCCCTCTGTAGTCTGTGCAGGTCTTCGGAGGCGAGAAAAGAGCCACTGCAAACCTGGCTCACTGCCAACCTCATAGAGGTGAAACAAGAAGCCACAAACTGAGCCTCAAATGCTGCCGCGCAGGGACCGACTGGACCTGGATCTGCTGCTGCGCAAGGAGCAGGGGTCGGCCAGGGAGAGGGGGCGTGGTCGTGCATGTGCCAGGAAAGGGCAGTGGTCTCTCGGCCCAGATTTACACCGTCTGCCGCTGCAGCTCCAAAGCCTTGGTGGCTTAGCACCAAAACCTGATGGATGAGTCTTCCAACAAGGGGAGCAAAGATATTCTTATCCAGGGTGACCAGACCGTGCTGGTGGTTGATCGCTGTGGTTGCTAATCCAAAAACCTGGGAGACTCGGGAACTGCTATTCGCTACCAGAAATGCTACCCCAATAGCCCTTCCTGAGGATCAGGGTTCACCTTATTAAAAAGAAAAAATGGCTGTGTGATTTGTGGTTTAAATCCTATATCATAAGACCTATAAAATTGATCGTGTACACTGTTAAGTGAAAGTCTCTCAATCGTATCCGACTCTTTGCGACCCCGTGGGCTATACAGTCCTTGGAATTCTCCAGGCCAGAATACTGGGGGGGGGGGGGGGGGGGGGGGGGGGGGGGGGGGGGGGGGGGGGGGGGGGGGGGGGGGGTGTGGGCTGTGCTAGTAACTCCAACCTCTGGCTGTATTAACTGGCATTAGGTATATAGCATTTTAGCCATTCAGTGGGCAAAGACATCCACTGACTGAGTAGGATGATAATACTTTTATCAAATCTATATTACAGGTTGTTCACTGTATTATGTGCCAGGCCTGCAATGTATGCCAGGCATACGAGAGCAATTAAGGTGTTAAGGACTCAGAGTTTAGTGTTCTCCAGGCAAGAATACTGGAGTGGGTAGCCGTTCCCTTCTCCAGGGGAATCTTCCCAATCCAGGGATCGAACCCTGGTCTGCCACATTGCAGGCAGTTTCTTTACCAGCGGAGCCACAAGGGAAGCCCTTGTGAGTCCTTTATTAAACATAATTTATAGCCAACTGATATACAGCAGGAGTTGGCAGACTCTGGCCCACGGACCAAATCAGGTTCGCCAGCTGTTTCAGTAAATAAAGTGAGATCGGTATACAGCCGTTCCTACTTTTGAATGGATGGTCTATTGCTGCTTTCTGTAGCCATGGCAGAGTTGAGCCAATTTAGCAGAGGCTTTGTGACCCACAAAGTTTTAGCTATTTTTTACCTGACTTACAAAAAGTTTGGCTTACCCACCTTGTATAAAGTAAGTATTTTACCCTAGGAGAGGTGGATTTGGGGTAAGAAGCAAATAGGGGGGCGGGCAATAATGAACCATTTCCATGTAGAAATGACATTTTTTTCGTCTCCAGCTGGGTTCTAAAAGTTCGAAAATAGAGTGCCTCAGGCAGGGATGAAATTAGGTCTTATTCCTTGTGTATTTCTAGGCTCCAATAGTTGATGTTCCCTGTGAATCCTCTAAATGTACACTTAACCTTTGCTTCTCTTTGACTGTGAAACTGCTGGAATTTATAACCTCCTTCCTATTTTTAGATTAAAGACTCCTGCCTGAGTCTCATCAGAGGATTTCATAACTCTGGACTGTATTCCATGGGCATTCTGGCTCCATCTAAAAAGGTGACTTTCCTCTGCTCTCTAAGGAGAGGTGGGCTGGGAATAAACTATGCCTCCTGCCTGAAGCTGCTGGGTTTTGACAGTACATAAAATAAACAGTAAGCCCATTAAATTACAGGTGGTCAAGAGGACCAGTTTAAAAAAAAAGAAAAAAAGCTACTTTTATTTTTCAGCAGGTAATGCTTAATTCATTCATCAAACTGACACAGTAAACATTTACACTATTCATCTATATCAAATATGTTTTGTTTTAAGTAAATATAGCAACCACAAAGTTGTTAATGGCAACTTGGATTCTAAATGCTTGCTTCACAGATAGCACTGAAAAACTTGTTGACCTTCAGAATGATTACTAATGCTTTACTATTCTGATGTTATCATTTAAAGCTGCTTTTCTTTAGTATCTTTTCATATACTAAAAGGTATAGTAAGAAAAATATGCTTGCGGCAAAAGGTCTCAATTAATTATTTTAATGTTTTATTTTATTCACCAGGTGGGTTTTATTAACAAAGGTTAGAAAAAATAGATCTTCACAACATGTAGTTTAGTAGGTAAATGTATATAAGCTTATAAATAAAGTTCCTATAAGGCTTATGAAACTTTATGAAAAAACTTCTAAAGAAAAAAAATTATAAACCTAAATTATGGTTAAATCTGCATTATAAAGTAAATAAAGGTGGTTTCCAAAAGGTGGTTATGTGTCAAAGTGAGATGTGAAGAATGCAGAAAGATTAATAAAACCAAGCAGGATCTCATTAATCAAACATCCCCAAGTGGAAGAAATGATTTGACTTGAATTTGCCTCTATATACACCAGTGATGGAATCTGCTTTTTTTGTGAAGCAGCCAAAATGTCAGCTTGATAAATGGGGTAATTCTTTCAAAAGTACCTACTCCATTTTTTTAATATCTTGATGAATGTACATAGTAAAACCCAGATTAATTTAAAAAAAATCTAAATGAAGCTTTGATCACTTTGACTAAGAAGATTTGATTCTTTTAAATGAATTGACCAAATAAAATCTTTAAACTGAATCTCTGTTCAAAGGATTGAACTACAGGAAACTAACCACAACACTGAATAATTTTAGTTTACCAGGATAACATCTTAGGTTAGAATTAAAACTACTATCTGTTACTAATATCATATTTAGGGCTTTGTATAACAACTTATAAAAATAATAATGCAGGAGACCTGGGTTTGATCCCTGGGTTGGGAAGATTCCCTGGAGAAGAGAAAGGCTACCCACTCCAGTATTCCGACCTGGAGAATTCCATGGACAGTCCATGGAGTTGCAAAGAGTCGTATTTGACTGAGCGACCTTCACTTTCACCTATATATTTCAGTCCTATATGAAAGTGCTTTAAGAATGATTAAATTAATCTTTCATTTATATGTCACTTTTTCTCTTGAATCACTTGAAAAATATGGTAAATATTTATATCCAAGACAACTTAAAGGAAAACAAAACAAGTAAAGCAAGTAATAAAAAAATCTTGCTTATAAAACAATTACTTAATAAGTGGATGCATTAAGATAGTTTAAAAAACTGCCACAAACGTAATTTGGGAGTATTATTGCTAAATGAATGTGCGTGCATGCATGCTACATCCCTTAGTCGAGTCTGACTCTTTGGGACCCTGTGGACTGCAGCCCACCATGCTCCTCTGTCCATGCGATTCTCCAGGCAAGAAAATCAGAGTGGATTGAACCTGCCTCTTCTCCTGCCTTGGCAGGTGGGTTCTTTACCTCTAGTGCCACCTGGGAAGCCACCTAAGAGCCAAATGAATATAAATATCCAAAAACCAAACAAGAGAAAAACTGTATTCCTATATAGTTAAGAACATCTCCAGTAATAGTAAATACTTTAAAGGCTAATTTTATTATAGGTTTCCAGTGAAAATATCCAGTATTTAGTTTCTATTTTATTCAGAATTATACATTGCTTTGGATTGAATTTTGCCCCTTTCTTGAATAAAACCATATTCTGAAACTCTTAGCCCTGATGTGACTGTATTTGGAGATAGAGCCTTGAGGAGGCAATTAACTTAAGAGGAGCTGATAAGAGTGGGCTTTACCTAGTAGAACTGGTAGCCTTATAAAAAAAAGAAAAAGAATATAAACATCAAGAACTTACTGCATAGCACAGGGAACTAATTCAATATCTTGTAATATCCTATCACGGAAAAGAATCTGAAAAATCACAGCTATGTATATGTGTGCAAGTGCGCATGCTCAGTTGCTTCAGTTGTGTCTGACTCTTTGCCACCCTATGGACTGTAGCATGCCAGGCTTCTTTGTCCATGGGATTCACCATACAAGATTACTGGAGTGGGTTGCCATGCCCTCCTCCAGGAGATCTTCCTGACTCAGCGATCAAACCTGTGTTTCTTTCACTGCAAATGATTTTTAACCCACTGAGCCACATATTTATATATACATATATCACTGAATTATTTTGCTGTATACCTGAAACATGTAAGTAAATTATACTTCAGTTTTTTAAGTAGCATAAAAAAAGAAGAAGAAGAGAGAGTGAGAGATCTCCCTCTTACCTCTCACTATGTAAGGGGACGCAAAGAGACAGAAACAACTAAAAGCCTGAGAGTGCTAATCAGAAACTAAATCTTAACTGCGTCCAGAACCGTGAGAAATGAATAAATTTCTGTTGCTCAATCTATCCTATCTGTGTTTCCTGTTATAGCAGTCTGAACTAAGACATACATGTTCATAGTTTAAATAACCAAACATTTCTTCACCATGAGTCATGAAAAATAGCCGTGCTTCCACATTGTACCCCTCCCCTACACCAGTTCCCAATTCCCAGAGCAGTGGTATTATCTAAGGAAAATCAAGCCCCCAATCCCATCCGCACTGGCTGTTTGAAAATGTCTAGAGACATTTTTGGTTACCACAAATGAGGGGAGAGAGGGTTGCTATTGACATCTAGTGGGTAGAGGTCAGTGATGCTTTTAAACACTCAACAATGCAGAGGATAGCTCTGCACAAAAAAGAATGATCAGTTGCCAGTGTTAACCCTGCCCTGGATGAGGAACTCTGCCTTAGAGAGAATCACTTTTATGCCATAAATTTTAGGTTATAACTTTTTAAGTTTATGCTATAAATTTTATAAGGTTTATTTTGAAATCTCCAAATAATATGGTCATTTTCCTGCTTCTTAATTTTTCTTTAAATAGTTTTCAGCTAGTCAGTTCAGTCACTCAGTCGTGTTCGACTCTCTGCGACTCCATGGACTAGAGATGCCAGGCCTCCCTGTCCATCACCAGTTCCCAGAGTTCACCCAAACTCATGTCCATTGAGTGATGTCATCCAGCCATGTCATCCTCTACTGTCCCCTTCTCCTCCTGCTTTCAATCTTTCGCAGCATCAGGGTCTTTTCCAATGAGTCAGCTCTTCGCATCAGGTGGCCAAAGTATTGGAGTTTCAGCTTCAATATCAGTACTTCCAATGAGTATTCAGGACTAATTTCCTTTAGGACTGCATGGCTGGATCTCCTTGCAGTCCAATGGACTCTCAAGAGTGTTCTCCAACACCACAGTTCAAAAGCATCAATTCTTTGGGGCTCAGCTTTCTTCCAGTTCAATTCTCACATCCATACATGACTACTAGAAAAAACCATAGCTTTGACTATATGGACCTTTGTTGGCAAGGTAAGTTCTCTTCTTTTTAATATGCTGTCCAGGTTTGTCATAGCTTTTCTTTCAAGGAGCAAGCATCTTTTAAGTTCACGGCTGCAGTCACCATCTGCAGTGATTTTGGAACTCAAGAAAATAAAGTCTGTCACCATTTCCATTGTTTCCCCATCTATTTGCCATGAAGTGAGGGAACCAGACGCCTTGATCTTGGTTTTTTGAATGTTGAGTTTTAAGCCAACTTTTTCACTATCCTCTTTCACTTTCATCAAGAGGCTCTTAAGTTCCTCTCCACTTTCTGGCATAAGGGTGGTGTCATCTGGGTATCTGAGGTTATTGATAGTTCTCCCTGCAGTCTTGATTCCAGCTTGTGCTTCATCTACCCCAGCATTTCGCAGGATGTACTGTGCATATAAGTTAAATAAGCAGGGTGACAATATACAGCCATGATGTATTACTTTCCCAATTCGAACCAGTCTGTTGTTCCATATCCAGTTCTAACTGTCACTTCTTGACCTGCATACAGATTTCTCAGGAGGCAGGTAAGGCAGTCTGGTATTCCCATCCCTTTAAGAATTTTCCACAGTTTGCTGTGACCCACACAAAGGCTTTGGCGTATTCAGTAAAGCAGAAGTAGATGTTTTTCTGGAATTCTCATGCTTTTTCTGTGATCCAGTAGATGGCAATTTTATCTCTGGTTCTTCTGCCTTTTCTAAATCAGGCTGGAACTTCTAGAAGTTCACAGTTTTAGTGACATATAATTTATATACCATACAATTCACCCATTTAAAATGTACAGTTAAAATGGGTTTTGGTATATTCTCAGATAAATATAGCCACCACCATAGTAAAGTTTGGAACATTTTCATTAACTCAAAAAGAAATCCATACCCTATAGCTATCACCCCTCTACCTCTCTACATTCACTCCTACCCCTAATCCAACCTCACCAGCCTAAGCAACCACTAATCTACTTTCTTTCTCTGTAAATTTCCCTATTCTGGATGTCCTTATGAATGGAGTCATACAGTATGTGGACTTTTGTGACTGGCTTTCTTCACCAAGCATGTTTTCCAGCTTCATCCATGTCGTCAGTAGCATGTATCAGTACTTTGTTCCATTGTACTGTCATAACACATTTAGTTAATCCATTCTTCTTTTGATGGACATTTGGGGATGTTTCCATCTTTTAGTTCCCATGAATAATGCTACTATACACATTTATGTACAAGTTTCTGTGTGGACACATGTTTTCATTTCTGTGTGGATATATGCTGTCATTTCTTTAGGGTATATATTAATACTAGTAGAAATGCTGGGTCATATGGCAGCTCTCTGTTGAATCATTTGTGGTATTGGCAGCTGTTTTCCAAAGCAGCTGTACTATTTTGTATTCCTACTAGTACTGTATGAGAGTTCTGATTTCTCCGCATCCTTGCCAGCACTTGTTTTCTGACTTTTTGAGTCTTACCATCCTAGTGAGTATGAAGATTATCTCACTGTGGTTTTAATTTGCATTTCCCTGATGACTAATGGTGTCAAGTCAAGCATCTTTTCATGTGCTTGATGGACCCCTGTGTATCTTCTAGGAGAAATGTCTATTATCATCTGTCTCTCATCCTGCTTTAGCAACCCTACGTCATGCACAGGCACACCTCATGTTCTCTCTCTTACAATATATTGGAATTTTACTCTTGTTAAATCAGTATTTGGTTATTACATTATTATATTATTATAACCATATATTTTGATAGCTGAACCATATAGTATATTATGATTTCATAATTTCCCACTTCTGGAATAATTGTATTCCTGTTGTTTCTTCTATGAATTTCTCACTGCTGTATCTCAGAACTTTTTCGCAGTTGTTATCACTCTCTCAATACATTAAAATCAACTCTACTTTCCTGAATAAAACTCACTGTCTGACCTGGTCTAAATAAGCTACACAAATATTTGGGGAGTCTCTCTTCACAATCACCTAGGAATTCCATGCCATCTTTCTTCTATTGAAGGTTAATTCCTTCTCTTTCATACTGAAGACTGGTTTCCTGGATCCCAAGACTTTTACTTTCTTGGTTTACTTTTTTATTTGGGTAGTAGAACACATCTGTAGTATCTTCCTGAGAAAGTAAGATTTATCTTCCTGATAAATCTCCATTTATCTGTTTTCCTTTCACCAAGATTTCCTTAATCATATGCCCAACTCATCAACTGATGCAACTATCACTTGTTCAACATGAAAGTTCTTTTTTTCTCCAAAAAATAGTTCTTTTTTTCTTTAAAAAATAGTATTCCTTTTTTGCCTCATGACTGCCATAAGTCCTCTTATCTCTGAGGATATCAATGGATTTCTTTTTTGTCTGCCTAGTTGTATTGCCTCTTCATAATCTCTGTTTTCCTTGCATAACCTCTTTTTTAAATATATATATATAACAATTTGGCTTCTTTATCAAAGTCTTTCCTCAACTACCTGCTGAGACTCAAGGCTGTCTGCTCACATATAAGACTGGACATTAAAAACTTGATTAGAAGTTCTAATTTGGTAGGTGATATTTTTTTCATCTATAGGCCCACAGGGTGGTTTTGTTTGGCAACTTTCTAAGGAAGTATAGGATCATCACAAAAGATTCTTTAAATCTTTTTATGTTAGGTATAGTTTAGTGCCAGGCTCCGAGAGCCCAGGGGGAAAGAGAGCTAGAATTTTAACATGCTCTAATAAAATTTCTCTTTATCACTAGATTTTTTAGAAGATTTATTCTCCCTCTCAACTGTGCCTGGTATCCCCCAGTCAGAAAGTCTCTGCTTTATCCTTTGCAGGTAATAAACCTTAACTCTTCTGATGATATACAAAGTGGTAGACATCTGGTTGTAGAGAAGGGAGGAGAGTCTGATGTTCTAATTACTTTTTTTGTTTTATTGAAGCCGAGTTGATTTACAATGTTATGTTAGTTTCTGGTGTGCAGCAAAGTGACTCAGTTATACATACATTTTCAGATTCTTTTTCATTATAGGTATTACAATGTATACAATATATTTTCCTGTACTATAAGCAAGACCTTGCTGTTTATCTATTTAATTATTTCTTAAACAGAATTCCAAGCGATCTACCTATATTACCCCCCGACCCCACACTTTGCCCAATTTCGGAGAATATTTTGCTGCCAGTTCCCAAAACTTTGGGGTCTTCCCTGTAGATTAAATTTACCCTCAGTCTTCTTTATTCCTAATAGGATCCAATTTTCTTGCTTTGCTAAGTTAAGAATTACCTCTGTGGTTTTCAGCCTCCCAAATGTTACTGTAGCTAGGTCTGCTCTCATCCTCTTAAAATCATTGCTCGCATGTTCCCCACCCTATTCTCTTTTCCCATTGCCATGGCTACCAAATTTTCCATTGGTTTTATCCACACTTAATGAGTTGTTGGAGAGAAGTTGAAAGCAAATGTATATATTTCATCTGTCATTTAACAACAACAACAAAAACTCTTTCTATATTTAAAGTTAATTTTATTCTTGAAAGTGGCTGGAGAACAAATAAATTATTCTATTGACACCTTTTGGCATAAAGAGATGCATAAAGGGACATGGATGTCATTTTAGATATGAAATTATCTACTTAGTATAATTTGTATCTAAACATGAATCTAGTAGATTACATTAATGTTGAATACTATATAGTGGGGGTGTCAACTACTACTGCTGGTCTTGGAATTGGAAATAACCAAATACAGATTATAAAGACATATTTCTAAGAACATGCTGCTACTGCTAAGTCACTTCAGTCGTGTCCGACTCTGTGCGACCCCTTAGACAGCAGCCCACTAGGCTCCCCGTCCCTGGGATTCTGCAAGCAAGAACACTGGAGTGGGTTGCCATTTCCTTCTCCAATGCATGAAAGTGAAAAGTGAAAGTGAAGTCGCTTAGTCCTGTCTGACTCTTCGCGACCCCATGGACTGCAGCCTACCAGGCTCCTTGTTCATGGGATTTTCCAGGCAAGAGTACTGGAGTGGGGTGCCATTGCCTTCTCCATCTAAGAACATATATTGCCATAATATATTTAATAATAGTTCTGCCTTAGACTCTGCCTTACTTTATGTCCCTAGAATGCATATATCCATTCTAAATATATATCATCCTAAAATATGTAATACTTTAATAAGTAGATGTGTCAACATTAATATCTTACCAGCTATTCTATCTCTACTGCTGCTAAGTTGCTTCAGTCGTGTCCGACTCTGTGCGACCCCATAGCCGGCAGCCCACCAGGCTCCCCCGTCCCTGGGATGTTCCAGGCAAGAACACTGGAGTGGGCTGCCATTTCCTTCTCCAATGCATGAAAGTGAGAAGTAAAAGTGAAGTCGCTCAGTCATGTCCGACTCTTCGCGACCCCATGGACTGCAGCCTATCAGGCTCCTCTGCCCATGGGATTTTCCAGGCAAGAGTACTGGAGTGGGGTGCCATTGCCTTCTCCATCTGTCTCTACTATTATGGGATATATGACATAAAGTAATATTTCTCAAGGGTTGATCCATAGACTATTTACAGTAAAAATGCAAAATTTTAAATAAAGGTGTCAATTCCTTAACCTCAGCCAAGAACTACTGTGTATGAGTTTTTAATACATGCTCCTAGATAAATGTGAAGCACAATAAACTTAGAATCACATTGAAATGAAAAGAATGTGCTTCATATGGTTATGGAATTTATTTTATATCTAGATTTTAATGAATTTTTATATACCACAAATGGCATAAAACAAGGGGTTTAAACTGTTTTCTATCAGAAAAGATTTGGCAAATATGTATGCAAATGATTCCGAGGTCATGTTCATGTTCTGTCTGGAGAAGACAGCTCAAGGAAGGAGATGAGAGGTGTAGACCCTTAGTGAAAGGATGACTGAGTATTTTCAGATGCTCAGATCATTAGGAAAGGGCTCTAATGATGACTCCAAACAATTTATTTGGAGGTTGCTGGCATTTTCTGCACCTCATTAGTTTAGTGAGAAAGAATACTAGAGTCGAAAACCATGGATTTGTATATGTCACACTGACTTTCTTGAGAGGAGGACAAGGCAGGACTCTTCAAAAAAAATCTTTAAAGTTATATAAAGGTTGTAATGAAAGTTGCTATACACCACGAAGGCAGGAATCATTTCTATCAAATTCCTTATTTTACCTTCTGTATCCAGCAAAGTGCCCATCACACACAGTAGGGGTCAGTAAACATTGGTTGAATTTGTGAACAGATACTGGAGAAGGAAATGGCAACCCACTCCAGTGTTCTTGCCTGGAGAATCCCAGGGATGGGGGAGCCTGGTGGGCTGCTGTCTATGGGGTCGCACAGAGTCAGACACGACTGAAGCGACTTAGCAGCAGCAGCAGCATGAACAGATACTGACACTTCACCATGAGAGCCTGTAATGCTAAGAAAAATGTAAATGCTGCATAGGGTAAATGCTACTAGATTCAACCAGAGTCAGCACTGAATCTGATTCTTTTCATCAGTTCCTCTCCTCTGCTCAAGAAAGGCAAAAGCAGAGGATACTGTTAGCTTATCTAAAAGGCCACTCTCAGAGACCATGAAACAGCAACAACATAGTCATGGGAGACTACTGAAAGGAATGATTTTGGCTTAACTTTGATCTCTTCTAAGCAGATAGGGGAACTCCGGACAGCTAATGCAGTACTGCCAGCAAATTCAGGATAATTCAGAGTAGCCAGGAAGCCTACCCTTCAGAGAAATTGAAAGACTGACTCTGGTGTAAGCCCACACAATGAGATCTCTAGTGATGGTGGCAAAAATATACACAATGATAGGTGGCTTTCTGTAAGGCAGAAGGAATATATAACCTCCCATGTTGTCAAGGAGTGTTCGTAGAAGGATAATGCATGGAAAAATATCCTCTAAAAGAGGTCCCAGAAGGACTAGGTTAAAGAAAATAGAGTCTGTGGAGAGGGGGATGGAAGAGCCTGGCATCATCTCACTGCTATAGTCAGTGGTTTCCTGCAGGACTTAGCTTTTGACAAGGACTGCCGTCTATAAGGTCACACGGAGTCGGACACGACTGAAGCGACTTAGCAGCAGCAGCAGCAGCAGCAGCTGTGCAGTCAATCAGTGACAGCCAAGAGGAGGGTCTAACTCTTAATGACTAGAATTAAAATCAAAAGAGAATGCTGAAGATGAAGTCTGAAAGCTTATATTTAAAATATTTTAACACAGAAAACAATTTCCTTTTGCTTATATATATGTTTATAAATTAGTTATATGGTTTCATTATGCATATAAGATTTTATAATTCATTCAAACACATGTGTATTCGATAGAATATGTGTATATATATGTATACATATGTATATATATTGAATGCCTATGTTCTGTTTGTATATAATAAGACTAGTCATGTGCATTATATATGTAATAGAACAGTTTATAGAACTTTGTACTGTTTGAATAGTTGGATGAGCAGAATAAAATCCATGGGGGAAAATATGACATTTTTGAAAGCCTAACTTGAAATATTACATAATAATTCACCCTAGAAGACAGACATGGCATCACCGAGGCAATGGACATGAACTTGGGGAAACTTGGGAGATGGTGAGGAGAGAGGCCTAGTGTGCTGCAGTCCACGGGGCACAAAGAGTAGGACACAACTGGGCGACGGAACAATAGCAACAGCAGACAGACAGAAATACAGACCTTTAGTCCCTGACTCAAATTTTACCCTTATCATTATAATTACTTGATCTCATAATCATCTGAAATATCTGGCCCTCTCACTAGACTGTCAACTCTAGAAGGGCAGGGTTTCAGTGGAAATTTATCTATTTCTAAGCCACTATAACTGGTATAAAGTAGATGCTCAAAAACTATTTACCAAGTTTTTAAATTATAAATTCATATTAATAATTGGATACATAATGGAGAATATGAAACAAAAATCTTTTGTGGCTTAAAAGTCCACAAAAGAGAGAGATATATACAGATAATATAAAAATTTAACTAGTCCTGAGACTTTCAGAAGGTTACTTCCTATATTAATATAGGCCTCAGTTTTTCCCAACTATACTACTTACAGGATTGATATGAGATAATGTGTAAGTTCCTTGTAAATAGTCTATGATCAGTAAATTATAGTTGTTATTATTGATAGTTTTACACTGACAAAATATATAGGTGGACTAATTTTGGAGATAATGAGAGAAATAGATTTAAAGTGATATAGACAAGTCAGACAAAAACAAACAAACAAAAAGCTCCTCACAAACCTCAATCTTAAATATGCCTATTAATTTACATGGATCCTCTGAAACACTAAGTATGTTATTCCAAAAGCAATGATAACATAAAATTAAATAGGTGTCTCTTCATTTGTTAGGCAAGATAAAAAGCCAAATCTGTTAGGGGTTGCAAGCACTAAAATACCTCTCTGTGATTCCAGGGAGCCTGCATATGTGTCTAGACTCATACAAACTCAAGTTTGTGTTTTTGGTTACTCAATATGGTAATGTTCCAACTCATATCCTCCTCTTAACAAGCTCCTTCATAATGGGAAGTCTGATTTAATGGCTCTAGAAATTTTAGGTGATATATGTGTGTAAAAATGCTTGTGAGGAATCAACAGCTAAGACAGTTCTATTGTAACTAAAACAGTAAAATGAATCCCTTCTGGCACAAGAAAATGACAGCAATGGATAGAGGTGAGGAAACTGGTTAAATATGGCTCTTTTCTAAGCAGATGAATCACGTATTTCCCTGGACTTGTCCTGCATGCCTGTAAAATGATGTGCTAAACAGTCCTGACTTCAGAATTACAAATATGCTGCCCTTTTGCTAAGTTAGAGGCAAAATAGGAAATACGAGCTACCTCCTCAGTCAGGGTGCTGTTTACTACTCTAGTTTCAAACTTCTTGATCAGTTTACTTTCACCTCTATATTTTCATTAGGTCAAAATTCTTTAATCATTATATTTTCTGTTTACTCTTTCCTCCTAAAAAAAATCACCTTTAAATTGTGGTATTCTTTTTCCTCTTTCAGTGGGAAGGTTCCTTTTAAAACAAAGACTTTACTAAAAACAATCCTATAAAGTACTGAGAAAATACTTCTAAGACTTCATAAGATATCTTGGAAATAGGCACTTGCCTAGTAGAAGATATCAACACTGTATGGGCTTTTAATGGCAGGCTGGTTAAAACATGGAAGTGGACTCTGTCAATTCTTTATATTGTTTCTTTCCTTATTCAACTTTTATCTAAAACTCTAATTACAGATAATTGAGAACTATAGTGCTTGAACAAATGCAGTGGATAGCATGCCAATAATAATATTGTATAGAAAGCAGTGTTCGTTCTTCATGTGAGCAACTACTCATATAGATAGTCATTTCTAAAGCCCAGGTTGATGAGTATTTACTGGTATACTCAGTAAATACTGAGACCACAGCTCCAGTTGGGGAGACATGAAACAACACTGAAGAGAGAGAAAGCTGTCTGCTATACTATATTCAGAAGTTCCAGTTAACCTAAGTGCCAGATACTAAGAGCCTAC
Organism: Aepyceros melampus; assembly: GCA_006408695.1. Taxonomy (NCBI): domain Eukaryota; kingdom Metazoa; phylum Chordata; class Mammalia; order Artiodactyla; family Bovidae; genus Aepyceros; species Aepyceros melampus. The sequence continues at coordinate 123,385 of SJXQ01002876.1, forward strand.
ATGGATACTTTGTCCGAAGTACTTTACATGTGTTGGTTTCTTTAACTATCACAAGAACTCAGTATGGTGGGTACTTTATTTCCATTGTATTCATGGGAAACTGAGACTTACGTTTCATTAGTTTCGGAAAGGACATACTGCCTCTCCACAGGTAGAGCTGGTATTCTAAGAGAAGTATCTCTGAACCTCAGCCGTGAAGGTGGCCTTCTCAAACCTTAAGCCAGTAGGGGTCTCATGATGTAGTTTCATAACATTTATATCTCATCTATAGGAGACCATTCATCTCACTTCTTTATAGTTAAATTAGCTATGTGGTTTCAAAGCCATGATTTAGTGGTTTCCTTGAATAATAGATGTTTATTAATAAAATCAGAGGTTTCATTTCTTTTTATTATTCACAGGAAAAATTAGGCTACTGGAGAAAAACAGTCTCACACTTAAATCTTTGGTGCCAGCTAATAAAGGCTACCAGTTGAAAAAATTAATGAACTAGCATCATAAATACAATAACAGGAAACTTAGCTGACCTTGCTAAATCCAACAACCTAGTTATTATTTGTTGCTCCTCAAATTAATGTTTGGAGACATGATTTATTGTACATTGCATACTCCATTTGGCATTAGGAATGTTCAGAAATTGGAACCATAATAGAATAAGCTCTATAAGAAGCATATCCATTTGGAACTATATCCGTTTGCTTAGATGGCAAATGCTCTTCCTTTTTCTTCCAAACCTCTGAAGACAAGATAAATTCCTGGGGCCATGGCTAACCCAGTTCCTAGTCCCATTCATTTTGGGTTAAACCTCTCATGGCGCAGTAATGTTTACCATGCCCTTTATAATGACAAAATTTTTCTCCCAATTTCAAATACCTACTGATTTTTTTTGAAAGTATTTTAGACTTTATTAAGTTTGTAGTATATCCAGTATGATACTCTTCTTTGGCTTTTTTTTTCTTTTTTCAATTATACTGGATCAGTTCAAGAGAAATAAAAAGAAATGGTGAAAAGAGAGACCATAGTGGAAAAATTAAAGGATGGGCCAGCAAGAGTCAAAACCAGGCAAGTGTTGGACAATGGGAACTTCTAGTTGTTAAGGACGTATGACCAGGCTCTCTTACTTTGCTGTGAATACTATAGAAGAGAACTATATGTTAACAACATTTTCCAGTAGTAGAATGGATACACAGATTTCTAAGATTGCCAGTGTTATATCAACACTGAATATTAGATGAGGCAGAACTGAACGCTTATATTTTATGTTTCAATTTTTCATTTTAGAAAAAAGTTCCATGTTTGGTTGATAGTATTAAGTATATCAGTAACTAACAATGCTTCACTAAATCACTAAGATTTAGAGGGATCTATAATCCAAAACAGTTAAAGGCTTACTGGATGATTTGACAATTTGGCTAGTTGAATACTGTTTGAGGGACTATGTTAAAGATGGTGCGTGTGTGTGTGTTGGGAAGGGAGGGGAATGTAGTGTGTGCAGGACAAGTATGGCCAGTGGGAAAGGATGCCTTCCAAAGGGACAGGCTCCAGTTTCCTAGCAGCAGGAGAGTGAGAACTGGAAAGGACTCCAGAGACCAAGACAAAAAAGACCAATATTTCTATGTTACAGTTTACTTAGAAAAAGCCTTATATCCATTTCTTTTTTCTCCACAAGCTCATTTATATTTCCTTTTAGCATCAAGATTATATCAGTATCTTCAGTTCAGTTCAGTCGCTCAGTCATGTCCCACTCTTTGTGACCCCATGAATCGCAGCACGCCAGGCCTCCCTGTCCATCACCAACTCCCGGAGTTCACCCAAACTCATGTCCATCGAGTCAGTGATACCATCCAGCCATCTCATACTCTGTTGTCCCCTTCTCCTCCTGCCCACAATTCCTCCCAGCATCAGAATCTTTTCCAATGAGTCAATTCTTTGCATGAGGTGGCCAAAGTATTGGAGTTTCAGCTTCAGCATCAGTCCTTCCAAAGAAATCCCAGGGCTGATCTCCTTTAGAATGGACTGGTTGGATCTCCTTGCAGTCCAAGGGACTCTCAAGAGTCTTCTCCAACACCACAGTTCAAAAGCATCAATTCTTTGGCACTCAGCTTTCTTCACAGTCCAACTCTCACATCCATACATGACCACTCCATCACCAACTCCCGGAGTTCACTCAGACTCACGTCCATCGAGTCGGTGATGCCATCCAGCCATCTCATCCTCTGTCTTCCCCTTTTCCTCCTGCCCCCAATCCCTCCCAGCATCAGAGTCTTTTCCAGTGAGTCAACTCTTCACATGAGGTGGCCAAAGCACTGGAGTTTCATCCTTAGCATCATTCCTTCCAAAGAAATCCCAGGGCTGATCTCCTTCAGAATGGACTGGTTGGATCTCCTTACAGTCCAAGGGACTCTCAAAAGTCTTCTCCAGCACCACAGTTCAAAAGCATCCATTCTTTGGCACTCAGCTTTCTTCACAGTCCAACTCTCACATCCATACATGACCACTGGAAAAACCATAGCCTTGACTAGACAGACCTTTGTTGGCAAAGTAATGTCTCTCCTTTTCAATATGCTATCTAGGTTGGTCATAATTTTCCTTCCTAGGAGTAAGCTGCTTTTAATTTCATGGCTGCAGTCACCATCTGCAGTGATTTTGGAGCCCCCAAAAATAAAGTCTGACACTGTTTCCCGATCTATTTCCCATGAAGTGATGGGACCAGATGCTATGATCTTTGTTTTCTGAATGTTGAGCTTTAAGCCAATTTTTTCACTCTCCTCTTTTACTTTGATCAAGAGGCTTTTTAGCTCCTCTTCACTTTCTGTCATAAGGGTGGTGTCATCTGCATATCTGAGGTTATTGATATTTCTCCTGGCAGTCTTGATTCCAGCTTGTGCTTCTTCCAGCCCAGCTTTTCTCATAATGTACTCTGCATATAAGTTAAATAAGCAAGGTGACAATATGCAGCCTTGACGTATATACTCCTTTTCCTATTTGGAACCAGTCTGTTGTTCCATGTCCAGTTCTAACTGTTGCTTCCTGACCTGCATATAGGTTTCTCAAGAGGCAGGTCAGGTGGTCTGGTATTCCCATCCCTTTCAGAATTTTCCACAGTTTATTGTGATCCATATACACATATTAATTTTGAAATTATTTTCCATTATAGGTTATTACAGATACTGACTCTAGTTTCTTCTGCTATTCAATAAATCTTTGTTGCTTGTTGTGATCTATTTTTTAAATTAGAAATCTAGCATTCTATTCATACTAAGTCAAACAAATTGAATCAAAATATCATAAATTTTTTAGTTAGGCCAAAATTGAATAGGTTTTTTTAAATATATGTATTGTACATATTATTTTTATATAAGTACGCAAAAGCTTTTCTACTATGCTTGATGAAGGCTTGAGAAAGAACATCAAGAAAAAAAAAAAGATGGAGAAATCTCTCTATGTTTAGTAACTAAATTTTTATAAAAGGCATTTAGTCTGAAATGATAGTGTCTTGGTAATTACAGTGAACACATGCATCACATCTGTCACTAGAACCAATAGAACAGGGCCGATTAAAAGTAGCCATGGCAACTTTCTAACAGTTTTTAGCGTGAGCAGAACTGGTCTCCGTGGTTACCCTGTGTAACGCATCTTCCTGTGTCTCAGCAGCACAACCCAGCGCGTGCCCGCTGCGTCGCCATCTGCTCACAGTATTAGCGCCTCGACCCCCGACCGCACCCGCTTCCCCCGCGGCAGCTCCAGCCGCAGCACCTTCCACGGGGAGCAGCTGCGCGAGCGCCGCAGCGCCGCCTACAACGGGCCGCCCGCCTCCCCGTCCCACGAGCCGGGGGCCTTCGCGCACGCCAGGAGGGGCACGTCCACTGGTATAATAAGCAAAATAACATCCAAATTTGTTCGCAGGTCAGTACCAACGCACTGTTTTGTTTCCTCTAGGGAGTAACGGATATTTGCTTTTTTTTTTTCCTTCACCTCTACAGTGATTTTTTTTCCAAAATGGGTTTATGACATTTCATTAAGACATGCTCTTTTTACAGAATCTTGAAAAAGATCAAGGAGGACATAGTTTTTTTCCTTAAGAAAAAAAAAAGGGCAAAATGAGAATTTTAAAATTCTGTAAAATAGAGCGGGAGGAACATAACTTGACATAAAAAAATGTGTGTTCTAACAAAAAATGTTCCCTGCTAAAAGCCTCTGTTTAGAAAATGGAATTAAAGGTGACTGCATTTGTCCTTCAAATGGTACTTAAGAATATTTTTAAATTGCTCACTAATGACACACATACACACATGTAGTCCACCTTTTATTCTGACTTATAGAAAGCCTATTATGTTCTGGAGTCACAGATATTACTTATGTAATTTAACATCATAAAATCTTAACATTAAAACACAGTAAACACAAAAGGAATACAAGTGTAGTAATCTAATTCAGTAGTATTGTGAAATTGTACTCCTTTCTAAAAAGTAACGTAAGTATATAATACCCATTGATCATACAAAGTGCTGAACATAGTGCAGGTTGGTATAAGTTTGGTCCACTATCAGGTCCTGCTAAAGGCCCACGAAAGTCCTGTATGTACAGAGCTTTGTGCTCAGTGCTGAGCAAGTTTCAAAGATGAAGAGACAGTGTCTGTGCCCTCAAGATTCAACCCCAAAAGGAGCAGACTGTCTGCCACTGGCCACAGTACAGAATGAACCGTGAATGGAAAGAGACATGTGGGCAAGGCCCTGAGGGCTCCCACTAGGGAAGAAATGAAGTCTCCATACTAGGTAGTTATTTGAGCAAATAAGAAGGTATGGGTAAGAAAGTATTATACTTATTATAAAAAATATTACTTAAATACTTAATTTTCAATGCTTTTAGTGTTCCTAGGGTTTCAGAGAGTGGGTGTAGAAGAGAGAAGCAGTGTCGATAGTCTCTTCCCTTTTGTATGTAGACTCTATTCATGGATTGATTTGCCCAAGATCACGCAGCTACATTTGTAACTTTAAACACCCTCATGCAAAGTCAGTTTCTAACCATATCAGACAGTGATTTTGTACCATTTGGGCAGTTACCACGCTGCAGTGATAAAGACCTGAAAGCTCCCCCACAGTCACCATGACAGTGGAAAGTGCTGGATGACCCTCTGTGGGGCACTAGTTAGATTATCAGTAGTTGGCATTTGGCAATTTAAACCCATTTTTAAAAGCCAGTACTTTATTTGGTTAAGCCAGAATTGATTTTAAGGTGAAGGAAAATAGATTTTGAGTTTAATGCTTGATTAATTAATATACTAATTGTATATTAAGCATCATGCAAAATATTTCTATTTGCAATGAAATTTAGATCATAGAAACATACCAGGGAGCACCGGACAAGAAGTCAGGACCAGCTATCAGAGCCAGAACATGCCTTAGAGATCATCATTGGGAGGTTAGGATGGAAGATTGCTGTGTAGGCGTTCAGCAAAGGTGGACACCTCCCGTGGGCCAGGCTCTCTGCCAGGCGCTCTTGACACAGCCCCTCCCTTCCTGCCAGTTCCTGATGGTCTTGTGACCCCCCCACACTGCTGAAACCTTCCTCACTTGGCCTTCTGCCCTCTTGGGCTCCCTGTCCCTTCTGAGGCTCCTTTGTTGGTTCTGTTAGGTCCCCTTGCCCTTCCCTGACCTGCCTGCCTCAGGGCATGATTTTTGGACACATTGTCTTATCTGGTTCTCCTTCTGGTGATCTCACTCAGGCCCATGCCATTAAATTCCATCATATGTTAACAATCTCAGTTTATATTTTTAAGCCAGACCGCTCTTCTGAAGGACAGACTTGTATCCAATTGTCTACTCGGCCTCTCCACCTGGTTTTGAAATAGACTCTCCAACAGAACCTGTCCAGGATTCAGCCCTTGCTTCTCTTCCCCAAACCTGTCCCTCCCTCAGCCTGTGCCGTTTTAGGTCACTGCGACACAGTCCTTCCGGTTGCTGCGGACCCTGAGCCTGGATTATCCTTGCCTCCTCCTCCTTTCTTCACACCACACGTCGTTCCATAAGCAGTTGTTTTGGCGCTGCCTTCACAGCATTTCCAGGATTTAGCAGCGTCCAGCCCTCCTCCCACTGCCTTCCGGTCTCAATCACTGTATGTCTTGCAGCTCCTCACGGGTGCCCTAGCTTCTGCCCTTGTCCTGTTGTATCCCCAGCAATGTAAGTCCTTGATTTAAAATCCTCAGCTTCCTTTTTGTCTCATTCAGAATACATTCAGAGCCCTCCCAGTGGCCTCCGTAGTCTGGCCACCCATTCCTGCTCTGACTGCATCTTCTCCACTCCACCCCTTTCGCCGCTGGCCTTTCAGGGCACCTGACTGTCCTTGAGCACACCAGGCATACCCATTCAGGATTTCGTACTCCCCTGACACCCGCGTGGCTGGCTTCTACGCCTCATTCAGGTCTTTATTGGACTGTCACTTCCTCGGGGAGGTCTTCCTCAACCCCCTGTTGAACATCACCACCTCTTCCTCCCAGTACTCCCTCTTCCTGCTTTATTTTTCTCCACAGCACTTGATACTACCTGAAATAGTGGATTTCCTTGACTCACTTGTTCATCATGTGTCTCTCCCAAGAGGACACACTCTTTGAGAACAGGGGCTTGTGGTCGGTTTGCTCTGTTCTGTGCTGAGTCAGTCTCCTGCCGAAGAGTGAGTGCTTCCTCTGACATGCGGTGTGGCATTCAGTGGATGTTTATCCCATGAGTAGATGAATAATGTGGAAGACAGTTTAAAAAGTGAGGGAAGTTATTAAACATTCTGATAAGTGCTCTGAAGGAAACAGGTCCTGAAAGAGAGGACAGGGCTGAGGGAATGAGAGTGTTCAGAGCCAGCCTGTGGGGGGTGCTAGTGTGAAAGTGTCTCAGGCTCCACCATGCCCTTATCCCCCTTGAACAGTGTCATCTAGTAGAGGGCTTGAGGGGGCAGAGAGAAAGACACGAGGGAGGAGGTTTGTTGCTGCTGCTGGTCTGAAATTAGAGGGTTTTGGGTATGTGTGTGCTACGCTGGGTCCTTTGTGCAGGCTGTCTCTAGTTGGGGCTAGCAGGGTGACTCCCCTTTGCGGTGTGTGGGCTTCTCACTGCAGTGGCTTCTCTTGGTGCAGAGCACAGGCTCAAGGGCACCTGGGCTTCAGTAGTTGCAGCAAGTGGGCTCAGTAGCTGTGGCTTGTGGGCTGTAGAGTTGGGGCTTGTTAGTTGTGGTACAACAGCTTAGTTGCTCCAAGGCATGTGAAATTTTCCAGGCCAGGGACTGAGCCCATGTCCCTTGCATTGACAAGTGGATTCTTACCCACTTACCACCAGGGAAGTCCAATAGGGTTTTTTAATGTCTTGACTTTTAACATATTTTAATTAATTCTGGATGTGGTTAGAGAAGAGAAAAAATGCTCAGTTCTGCTCTGAGGTCACTTGTCACCCTACGAGCAGCTTTGGCTTTACAAATATATTTGTGTTCACAACACTGCCATAAGGGTAGCATCTTGTGGCTCAAAGTGGGGCCATCTAATTCTGCTTCAGATGACTTAATGCAGGAAGACAGGCAAGCAGGAATTTCCATCCCAGGGATGAACCCACTGAGCTCTTTAGCAACAGACAGACTGGACATGCAGCTGACCTTTATGCATTTGCAGCCTGTTGAGCTTTTGGGTGTTGGAGGCTTGGCGATAAACTAGAGAACTTTTTCAGTGCCTTATTTAATATCCTCAACTCAACTGTCAAGTTATCATCTTTCCCACCTGTCTTCTTAAGCTTGTCCTGGGCACAAGCCCAGCCTTTCTCTGTGTTCCCTTTGGCTTCCTCACCTCACTCAACCTAAAGCTGGAAGAAATGGAGCGACATGCTGACACCTCCATGGAATCCACACCACACCCCGTGTGCTGGGTGCAGGGCTGGCTCACATCCAACTTGCAAGCCAAGACACCTCACAGGTTCAGGAACCAACTCAGTCGATGTGCTACTGAAGGCTTTAAAAGATGGGGGATATAGGATTTTATAGGGAAAAACTAAAGGAATTTGGATTATTAAGCTTTAAGAAAAGAAGGATACAGAATAGTTCAGAGTTAATCATTCATGTATTTGAAAACCATTATCACAAAGAAGATGCCAGCTAGTAGTTCTCCTTGGCCAGTAAGAAGCTGGATGCCAGAATGACCACATGAAAGAGTTGTTTTCTGGGCTTAAGAAAGAACTTTCTGAGTAAAGTGATTTACACTAGAATAATCCATCAGGGGGAGTATATAGATATTCTATTTCCAAATGTTTGAATGATTTGTTTTGGAGGACTTCTGTATACCTACTGTATAGACTGGAGATTATATCAAACCTCATAGCTCTTATATACGGAATAACCTGATTAGTTCAGCTGATTATATATAAGGTGTGTGGCTTTTTTAAACTTTTAAATATTGGAGAACTGTGCCGCACACACTGCTTGTGCTGTTACAGCCAGCTGCACTTCTCTATCCCCAGGTGCCTGCCTCCGTAGCTGCTTGGAACTGACTTATGCACTATTTGAAATCATTGCCAAATAGCAGAAATTCTTCCAGTCAATATCTTTGTGGCATCCAGGAAGGCACGAACAGGATATGGGAAATGATGTGATGAGTTAGTTGCAGATAGTTACTGCAAGGGAAGTAGGGCCTAAGGTGTGTTTCATTCCTAATGCTTACAGTTGGGCATCAGTCTGCCAGCTGTAGAAAATCCAGTGCAATGTAGGTCCCTTCCTGTTAAAGGAAATTTATCTTAGCAGGAATTAGCAGCATTATTATCTTTCTTGCCCAATCGAAAGACTGTCCCTCAATATCTATCAGTATATCTACATGTAACTCAAAATGCACACTTCATTTGAGCCTCCTCAAAAATGTGTTGTATTTCAGTATGCTGTAGTAAATTAGATTTGTGTAAATAGCTTTGAACTTTTGTTATAATTCCCAAGGAAGATGCCAGTTATTAAAAATAGAAATTTAAGAAAACTTATTTGAATGTGAAAGTACATCTTACTATCCTTTTTAATTCAGACAGGAAAATAGTATTTACCAAATATGTCTGTCATGAAATTCCTATAGTTAAAGACACTGAGAAGTATATAAGGCATTCATATTTTAACCAGTTGAAGTTTTAGAGTTTGTTGTACTGATACACAACATTGTTATTAATTTGAGGGATGAGGAAAGTGGTACTGATTTTATTCCTGTTGCGTTCATTTTACATAAATAATGTTTCTGGAATGGTTAAAACATTAAGAAAATGTTAACTTAAGGGTTCAAGTTGTTGATTTTTCCCAGTATTTAGTACTGTTTTGCTATCACAAGTCATCTCAGTATATTTCAGCTGGTTTATAACTTGATACTCCTATGTAGATACTTAATTACCTTTGAATAGGACAAATTACATTCAACAAAAGAACAGTTAGTGGAGCTTTCCTGGTTTTATTTCACAGGTGGATATGCAGGTAAGATCAGTGTTTCTTTTAAGATTGAATTCATGTTTTGAGATTCATCTGCTTGGATGGGCTGTTTGGTGTGCTGTGATATTTTATCATGTGCATGAATCATTAGCATAACTTCTGAAATAAGTTACTTGCATATTTAAAAACTGTATTTATTTTCAGAAATACTTATATGTTAAGCTTTATTTCTCACTGCAAGGTTCATTTATATTTTTCTGAATTGAGCGACTACTCCAGTTATGGTTAATAACCATTATGAAGTTAAATCTTGCTGCTGACAATTATTAACTAGTTTTAACTTTAGATTGAACTAAAAGTAAAAAGATAAATTATGACTTTAAAGTCATGGCTGGAAATTGGAAGATCACATAAAAATCCTAAACCATCACTTAGCATGTCCTCTCTGATGATACCCAGTAGACGCTCAATAAATGATAGTCAAGTGCGGTTATGATGAAAAACATAAATGATATTAGACTGACTAGTAATAGAGATCTGTCATGCTGGAAATTTGCTCAACAAGTTAATTTTAAAATCATTTTAGATACAGATTTTCTTGGTAATTTTTTTTTCACTTTTATCATTAAATCTCAACCTTCACTTTGTTTTGAGGGATCCAAGTGAAGGCGAAGCCAGTGGCAGAGCCGACACCTCAAGGTGAGGAGCCACTATTAATACTTCGCTGCTAGGTCCCTGTGTGTGAAGACGTTCTTTTGAAATACTTAACAGCACTTAATAAACATGGAGAGAACTAATAACTAGATAGAATGTGCATTTATAGTTTTTATATTGGTATGGGCTTTCCTAATGTTGCCTAGTATTTATTATTAACTTTGTTTGTGTTTCCTAAACAGTATTTGAATTGTATGCCTTATAGCCTTTCTGTCCTATTAAAAAACATGTCTTAAACATGTAGAAGAATTCATAGATTAAAATGTACTGATCTTTTCTCACAAAAATGATGTAAATAAAATTAGTCAAATAATCCAGAACATTGAGGTAACCAAATACATAGGAAGCTGTGATATTAGAAGTATATTTTAAGGGACTATTCATTGGTGGACCACATTCCAAAACTCTCACCCTGCCATATTTTATGGCTTTTTTGACACTTAATACTGCTTGTGTCTTCGTTTTGGTGATGGATCGCAAACTTGAGCACAGTCAGAATAGGGTGGAGGGCTGGATGAAACAGGTGGCTGGGCCCTACCCCCAGGGTTTGTGATTGGCAGGGAAGGGCATTTACGCCGCTGGTGTGGACCACTTTAGTGACATGTTAGTGCTTGTGCTGTATTTATAAATAGGAAGTTTAAGAAACGAAGATGTTTGATTATTTTGAATGTACACCAGCATTAAGGGGTAATGCATAAACCTTAGAACCTTGACAAGCAGTTCCTCAGCAGGACAGAGGCCTGGCTTCATTCAGGGATTATATTTGACCAGCTAAGCACAGGTCTCAATTTAATTTCTTCTTTTAAAATCACTTGAAAAATAAGGCACCATAAGCTTTGGAAACCCTGGTGGTTCAGTAGTTAATACTGCACTTCCAGTGCACATGTCTCAGGTTCAGTCCCTGGTTGAGGAACTAAGGTCCCACATGCCATGCAGCCAAAATAAAAAACCACCGTCGGCTTTGGAAAAGCTGTATTGAGCATCCCTATGTAGTCTTTTTTACAAACTGTGCTGTGTGTGTGTTTAGTCATAATAATTGAAATGTTTCTTTTTTGGGATTAGGTACCCAAGTCACCTTAGTAGGGAGCCAGAGGGAGGCAGAACAATTTTCAGCCTCCTTTTGCCTGTTAAATGAACATGCAGGACTCTTGTGGTTAGCCCCTCCCTCGCTGAGTCACTTAGTCTTGAGCCCCCTTCTTGCAACTCATCTATCTTTCTACTTGATTTTCCTCTTGAGATTTAATAGCATGTAAGGTCACAAGTGGCCGCTGATGTTGCAGTTAATCTGCATGCATTTATCTTTTTAATGTGACTACATGTCTATCTCTCTCTCTCTCTTTTTTTTTTCTATTTTTAAACAAACTTATCAGATACCTACTATATGTAAGGTACCAGCTGTTCATTTAATCCTCATGACAACCAAGTGAAAGGTAGACATTTTACAGATGAAGAAACAGTAAGGATCCCCGGTGGGACCCAACCTGTTACAGTGAGGTTCTGTCCTATTCATGGTGGTGAATAGCGCTGGCTTCGAGCCAGACCTCATGGGTGTGAGCTATGGTGTGCCACTTACCTCACTGTATACCTTTAAGAAAGTTACTTTAACTCTTCACGCCCATGCTTCCTCACTCTGACTGCTTCCTAGGGTGGTTGTAGGGGGTAAAGGAGTAATTAGTACATGTTAGGCACCTAGAACAATTCTGGTACCTAGGCTTCCCTTGTGGCTCAGCTGGTAAAGAATCCACTTGCAATCCAGAAGACTTTGATTCAATCCCTGGGTTGGGAAGATCCTCTGGAGAAGGGAAATGCTACCCACTCCAGTATTCTGGCCTGGAGAATTCCATGAACTGTATAGTCCATGGGATTACAAAGAGTCGGACATGACTGAGCAACTTTCATTTCACTTCACAGTACGTACTCCTCCTAAGTCAGTGTTAGCTGTTACTGTTGATGTCAGTATGTCCAGGCACTTTGTACAGTTAATGTTACAACAGTGGTGATGCCTTTGAGATACAGGTAGAAAAATACCTTGAATGTGCCTATTGTCTTAAGGTCACCAGGTTTCCTTGATGGAATGGAAAGAAAACTAGACTTGGAGTAAAACATCTGATTTCTAGTCTTTGCTTTTCACCGTAGAAAAGTGATTTAAGTTTCCCAGCTGTCAGTTCTGTTTTTAAAATGAGTGTTCAATCACATGATCTCCTGGGTACCGCCCCACCCTAGCACACTGTCCCATGGCCCATGTTGTGCATATAGTCCTGGTGAATGATTCTGGTTGGATCTGCACACACACCCAGAGACCTGTGATGTCATAGCTTAGATTTAGTGAACAAATAAAAGAAATTAATAGAGAAGACACTGAGATAAGTACTTTCCATAGTTGCTTGATAGTCTTTGGAAATTTATTTTCTACACTTAATCTTTTCCCAATTTTCTCAAGTTGGCATAGTTGGCAGAGGTTTGTCTGTTGAAATATCTAAGAATGAGGAGGAAAACATGTAAATGAATACATAAAAATGTATAAATATAAATTTATACATGAATATACATTATATGATAATGTTGATGTAAAATGTATATACAGACATAAAATATTTATATAGTAGAATATAAATTCCTTTCAAATTGTATCCTTTTTTTTTTCTTTAAATCACACACAAGTTAGATTAGCAAGTTAAAATTGTAACATCTATGTTTGGATAACTGCTCAACAAATTTAATTGCAGCATCTTCTGAATGATAAATAATTATTAATTATTTATCTTTGCTTATTTGAAGTAGGTTTTATGATACTATATTATTTATGAGGAGACCTCCAATAAGGAAAATCCAGTAAGGTTGACTCATTTAAGTCAATCTCTTGCTATTTGCTTAGCACAGTTCTAGATGTATGAGATACATCAGTGAACAAAACCAACAAAACTTGCCCTATTGGAATTTACAATCTAGTGATGAAGACAGATGATAAATACAATAAGTGAACTAATTAGTATATAAGAATGTGATAAGTACTAAGAGGAAAAACAGCAAGGTAAGGAATTGGCCGTGCCAGAGTAGGGATAGTTATTATAGACCACTGGGAGAAAGTGAGCAGCCATCTGAGGGAAAAGCATTTATGGCAGAGGGAACAGCCTGTGTAAAAGCCTTAAGGCAAAAACATACCTCATATGTTCACAGAACAGTATGAAAGCCAGTGTCTTGATGGGTATGAGCAGGGAGGAAAATAATAGATGGAGGGTTAGGGGTGGGAATGGAGTGTAATAGGTCACTTGTAGACTATTTTAAGGATATGTTTAGCAGAACATTGAAGTCTGATGTCTGCACTCCTGCATGTTATCCCACTGCAGAACCACATTCTTTCTCCACATCCTCAGGTACAAACAATCCCATGGTAGCCATTACTACTCTTCTGGTTCCCAGACCTCCTATGCAAAAAAAAAAAAAAATAGAAAAAAAGGAAAAATTTTCTTTATATTTCAAAAATATGTGTTTATAAGCAACTTGCTTTTGGTCTCCATTCTGTATAAATGTATAGAAAATGGAGAATCTGCCTTTTCAAAGAAATATGGAGGAAAAATATCAAGTAGTTTGCTTTCAGATGCAAACATTTCCCACAAACAAATATATTTAAGAAAATAAGCTGTTTGAAATGAAAGGTATTAATAAGAGTCAAAACAGATGGCAACCTGGAATCTGATTTTTGTAACAACAAGATGATACAAATCTTTGTATCTATTTGAAGGTGGTCTACAAACTGGGTCATTTTATTAGTCACTGGGTTGTGACTGCTTATATTTTGTGTGTGTTTTGATGTCTTTGCTGACAGGAACTTCTGTCTTCATTTTCCTCCCTCCCCGCTCTGTCCTCTTATTCCAGAAGTGCAACAGGGGAACCAAAAGAAAGAGAAAAGGAGGAGGGCAAAGATTCCAAGCCACGTTCTCTGCGGTTCACGTGGAGCATGAAGACCACTAGTTCAATGGACCCCAATGACATGATGAGAGAAATCCGCAAAGTGTTAGATGCAAATAACTGTGATTATGAACAGAAAGAGAGGTTTTTGCTTTTCTGCGTCCATGGTGATGCCAGGCAGGATAGCCTCGTGCAGTGGGAGATGGAAGTCTGCAAGTTGCCACGACTGTCCCTCAACGGGGTCCGCTTCAAGCGAATATCCGGGACATCTATTGCCTTTAAAAACATTGCATCTAAAATAGCAAATGAGCTTAAGCTGTAAAGACACTCGAATTTACAGGATCAGGGAAGATACACCCATATATAGGTACAGTTTTTGAATGTACTGGTGATGCCTAATGTGATTGGCCTGTGAATCTCCCCATGTAGAATTTGCCCTTATTGCAATAAGGTTATACATAGTTATGAACTATAAAATTAAAGTCAGTATGAACTATAATAAATATCTGTAGCTTAAAAAGTAGGTTCACATGTACAGGTAAGTATATTGTGTATTTCTGTTCATCTTCTGTTTATAGAGTTGTATAATAAAACAGATGATTGCTTAAAAACTTGTATAGTTGTCTAGATTTCTGCACGTAAATGTACGTTTGATGCTTTGAGTTGAAAATGTTCTTTCTGTTACTTACATTCTGGTGGGTTTTTAAAATTCTTATCTCCATCATGCAATTTTGAAAATTGTGTCCAGAGTTTAAAAAAGTGCACAGAAAACTAGTCTTTACAATTGTAGCATGGACTTTTAAAAGTTATTTTTAAACCATATTTAAATTTGAACCAGAAGCTGATAAATAGATCAGCTCTGTTATACACAGAATTACTTCTGCTTATCTTTGCTCTTATCCTTGTTATCAGACAAGGTTTAGTTAAGATACAAAATGTTTACAGTGTTGGCACTTAGAGGTTTTAAAGTACATGAAAATAATAATAGCTTTGCCTTGAGCTAACTAAGAAGTCCTGGGGAAGAAATTAAATCTACATAAAATTTCTTTTGAACTTGAGAGTGTTTCCTGGCCCACTACTAATTGGAGCGGCAAAATTAAAGAGAGTCAATATTTTACCTGGCTATTGTAATGTAAAGTGTCACTTAGGTTTGCTGCCTTCCAAATCCCATGACATTAATTGTGAAAGTATAATAATATTGGGACCATTTCATAGCACAAACTTATCTTTACAGTGTTGAACAATGCATCACTTAAGAAATAATGCCACCTCAGGAATTAATGGGCATTGGGAATGTTTGCCTCATGCTCCCTCCAAGCCTCTCCATCCACCCCTGACATAGTACTATCTGTCATTACATAAGAGACTTTGGAGCGAAACACGCTATTATAATAGTATATTATTGATTTACGCTTATGTGGTTGTTCAGTTGGTTCCCATGTGATCTGTTTGTTTTTAGTATTTTGCCAGATTTCTTGTATTTATTCCACATCATTATGCCTATAATGTGCAGCTTTGTAATTGGGCATTTGCCTACTTTTCTTTCATAATTAGTGATATATGCGATGTAAAACCACTAGTAAAGGTACATTTTAATACTTGTTGTTTTCTACTGAATTAGCCTTGGAGGTTGACTGTGCAATGTTATTTAATGTTGTAATTACTGTAATATCAGCATATGGGCCCCATCTGCACACTCCTGAGAAATAGAAAGTGTATTCCAATTTCATCAGTTTAAAGAGAAATAAAGCTGTGACAAAATACTGTAGTTCTAGCCTGCATCAGAAAGCTCTAAGCGAGGTGATGTGCCATTCCAGGATGGCTTCCAGACTAGGGTGATCTGTACTGTACTGTGATGTAGCTTTCTTCTGTAACAGCTGTGTTCTAAAATGAAGTGTATTTTTGCCTTAGCAGAGGATGGTGTTTGGAAACAAAAACAAAAAACAACTGTGTAGCCCCCTTTTAACCTAGTGTTCATTCAAAAAAAAAAATGATGCAGATCTTTATTCACGTTCACTGGTGCACACTGAAATTTTACTTGAACAGTTCTCATAATAAAGCACTTGTCTTTTGCTCTTTATCAGAATGTGAATTACCTGTTTTCTAGTGCAAAAGTCTTATGTATGGGGAGTTTCTTTTGTGTGTGCTAAATTTAAATAACAGGGTAAAATCTATATAGGTTTTTGAGATGTCATTATGACATGACAAGAAAAAATTTAATCTTTTTATTGGAATTCCTATCAATTAAAACATTTTTGAAAAATAGACATGCTTTTTCCAAAGTAGAAACTGATTTTTTTTTTTTTTTTTTTACATTTTCTCACTCTGGTTATCTCTTCTGTGTTTGTAGCAAGGAATTTTACTTCAGTACTTTTTAATGAACTAAAAATGAAATCTTAATATTCACATAGGTTTTTCCATTTTATATGGCAACATAACATTTTTTGAAGATTTAGAGGAGTTTTATAGTATGTTTGCATAAATAAATACCAGATTATGTTCACTGGCTATGTGATATCAGGATTTCCTTCATTTCTGTTTAAATATCATTTGATATAACATCACTAATATTAAATTATTTTGTAGAGACAATATTAATTTGATAAATAATAAGATGAAATATGCTCCAGAATCCTGACTCGATAATATAATCTAAGAAGGGATTTGATTTAAGACCCAAAATACTTTATTGTGAAGTGATTTTCGCCAACAGTACCATTTCACAATGTGGGTAACAAAAAGGACATGTGATGGAGTGAAATACCAATTTACTGTAAATAAGTGATTTAATGCATATGTCCATCAGGATCTCTGCTTTCACTTTAAAAATATCTATTGAGGAATCGCCTGTGTCTAAAAATATATAAAAGAATTGTAAAAGAGGGTTTCCTACTTCTGCAAGATTTTGGTCCATTTGGGAAGACAAAATACAAACACACCCAAACCAAAAATACACACCCAAATAGAAAACAGTGAAAGTGCTCAAATAAGCACAAGGAATAGATGCTGTAAAAATTCAGAGAAGGGTGGGTTCTATATCAGTATGAGAAAAGAAGGGCATTTGAGGGATTTGAGGATGGATAAAATTCAAGAAGGAACATGTGAGAAAAGGCTGGTAGTTAGTAAGGCTGTAAGACACATTTTAGAAATGAACCACTTATTCTATGGTGTGACAGGGTTTACCTAGGTTGATGGATAGAAAATTATGTAAAGCATTAATTGGCAGCCTCAGCTTGAACTTGACCTATGATTAGAGGGAAGTAATTTGGGCTTTTGAAGCCCAGGAAATACCTAATAAATTGATTGTAAATGAGCAATTCATTAATTCGGCAATTTTTTCAAGTACCAATATACATCAGATTCTAGGTTCTGGGGAAACAACAGTTTAAAAAAAATCTGTATCTAATAGAAATCTGTGGGGTGATTGAAGGCTAGATAGAGCCAGGAAGATCTTTTCAGAGGCTATTATTTGTAAAGTATGGATGAAATAGTCTAGATAGAGATGCTTAACATAGTATCGAAAGGAGGGTATATTTGAGAGACATTTCTAAAGCTGTATCAACAGGATAGCATGAGTAGAATGTGAGCCACATTCTACTGAGTGGAATGCAGAGCTTCCTGGCAAAATGATTCAAGTTGTCAGCTTGCACATGAATTTTTTTTTTTTTTTTTTTTACATTTTCTCACTCTGGTTATCTCTTCTGTGTTTGTAGCAAGGAATTTTACTTCAGTACTTTTTAATGAACTAAAAATGAAATCTTAATATTCACATTAGGTTTTTCCATTTTATATGGCAACATAACATTTTTTGAAGATTTAGAGGAGTTTTATAGTATGTTTGCATAAATAAATACCAGATTATGTTCACTGGCTATGTGATATCAGGATTTCCTTCATTTCTGTTTAAATATCATTTGATATAACATCACTAATATTAAATTATTTTGTAGAGACAATATTAATTTGATAAATAATAAGATGAAATATGCTCCAGAATCCTGACTCGATAATATAATCTAAGAAGGGATTTGATTTAAGACCCAAAATACTTTATTGTGAAGTGATTTTCGCCAACAGTACCATTTCACAATGTGGGTAACAAAAAGGACATGTGATGGAGTGAAATACCAATTTACTGTAAATAAGTGATTTAATGCATATGTCCATCAGGATCTCTGCTTTCACTTTAAAAATATCTATTGAGGAATCGCCTGTGTCTAAAAATATATAAAAGAATTGTAAAAGAGGGTTTCCTACTTCTGCAAGATTTTGGTCCATTTGGGAAGACAAAATACAAACACACCCAAACCAAAAATACACACCCAAATAGAAAACAGTGAAAGTGCTCAAATAAGCACAAGGAATAGATGCTGTAAAAATTCAGAGAAGGGTGGGTTCTATATCAGTATGAGAAAAGAAGGGCATTTGAGGGATTTGAGGATGGATAAAATTCAAGAAGGAACATGTGAGAAAAGGCTGGTAGTTAGTAAGGCTGTAAGACACATTTTAGAAATGAACCACTTATTCTATGGTGTGACAGGGTTTACCTAGGTTGATGGATAGAAAATTATGTAAAGCATTAATTGGCAGCCTCAGCTTGAACTTGACCTATGATTAGAGGGAAGTAATTTGGGCTTTTGAAGCCCAGGAAATACCTAATAAATTGATTGTAAATGAGCAATTCATTAATTCGGCAATTTTTTCAAGTACCAATATACATCAGATTCTAGGTTCTGGGGAAACAACAGTTTAAAAAAAATCTGTATCTAATAGAAATCTGTGGGTGATTGAAGGCTAGATAGAGCCAGGAAGATCTTTTCAGAGGCTATTATTTGTAAAGTATGGATGAAATAGTCTAGATAGAGATGCTTAACATAGTATCGAAAGGAGGGTATATTTGAGAGACATTTCTAAAGCTGTATCAACAGGATAGCATGAGTAGAATGTGAGCCACATTCTACTGAGTGGAATGCAGAGCTTCCTGGCAAAATGATTCAAGTTGTCAGCTTGCACATGAAGACTTCTGCTTTCATCTAACATGAATAAGTACTAGAGTTATCCTTCCACCTAAAAAAGGAAAACAAAGACAAAACATAAAACAACAGATTCGGATGGCGTTTTCATTTTGATGGGGTGTTTTCAAGACATTGTATATCAGCCAATGAAGGACAATGATCCCTAAGAGGAAACAAGTGAAATGAACCTTGTGACTGACCCAGCTGTCTGCCTGGAGAGAGTTTCTGGGTTGTGATACATGGAGGGGAAGCCCACATGGAACCTGGTGTACACTCTCATTAAGGAGTCAGAGCTGGGAGACCAGGGAGACTGAGGCAGCTAAAGTCTGGAGGGAGACAGCTATACCAAAACTCCAGAGATGGCGCAGAGATTAGCACACACATGGAGAAAACTACATGAAACCAGTGCAAGGACCACCTTAAATACTGGAAGGAGCCTCAGACCTCATACAGCAGTAGTGTCTGCTCCATCCAGCCATAGTGAAAAACTTCATAATTCATGGGTCATGGGGAGAATACTCAGAGGTTTTGCTTCAGTGGTGGAAACCAGTTAACCCTAAATTAAATACTGTGTTGTTCCTGCTTAACAAAGTTTAGCAAGCAGTATCCAGAAGAACTATTTCTAAGTAACTATGTTCCAGAACAGAGCTCAAGAATCACCTGACATGGTAATAGTCATAATATCTAGCCTCCATTCAAAAGTTTTCCTACATGCAAATATTAATGGTCTAACTGAACTATTTAAAAGAAAAATAGATCACACATTTATGTAGAAATGTCTACATTGCTTTTTATTTTTTTAAAGCCAGCATGGTTAAAAATTAAATTTTTTTCATTCATCTCATTGGTCTGTAACATCATTGCATTTTCTGTATATGTAACAGAACAGTACGTGTTCATTAGTATAAAGCAAGAGATGTGTAAAAGAAAAGGGTAGATGATGAATTATCTGAAAAAAAATTTATAGTACAGCCAGTGCATATTTCAGTTTTTTTCAATGCTCTTGGCACATACTGTATGTTTTGGAAATAAATCCCCAAAAACTATCTGTAGATATGGAATATCATATGTAAGAGACATCATCTTTAAGAAAAAGAAACTTGGATGACTACTGCTGTACTGTATTATCATTGCAAATAGACATGTTCTATAAAATTTCCTAAATAATTGCTGCTTGCTTAGCTTACCCTTAGTGGTTTGACGGTACTACATTTGATAAAATAGACCAAATGTATGGAAATGATATTTCAATCTTGATCTTAATTTTCTAAGGAAAAAAAATACTAAATTTTAGTGATATTCACTTTTAAATATGAAACAAAAAATCTGAGGAAGACTAAGATCATCTCTAGGTAAGTCATGTTTTAACTTAGATGTTGTCACAGAAATAGTAAAGCAAGTAAAACAATAGAAAACCATCCATTAACACCTGTTTTATTGTGAGAAATAAAAAAATTTAAAACATAAAATGTCCAGCTCATGTCTACTTACATATAAACAAAACCAACAACTGGTTAACTATGGATTCTCACAATGTTAATTTTATTAACTTGGAACCTGAGATATATTGGATTTATTGTTTTTATGCCATCAGTAGCTAATTTATTCTGTGTGAGATATTTTAAAATTTGATATCACCATACACACTTGATATAAAATTTTCAACTCTAATGAAAATTTGTATAGGAAAATGTTACCATGTCTAGATTAACTGATAACAAACTTGGTCAAAGAATCAGTATCATGGATTCAGAGGCTCTCACAGTGCTGAATCTACTCTAAGCTATCCCCTAAAACTGGTCATGTTACTCTGCTGCTCCAAATACAAGGCTAGCCTGCTCTAAATGTTTGCAGGGCCAGATGCAAAGCACAAAAAAGACCATGTCCCAAAGCACACCCTTCTTCTTTCCCATCCTCATCTCTCCCAGCTACATCCTTCACTGGGAAGGGCTTGAAGCACAAGCACGTGGAGAAATGAATATGCATGTATTTCATTTAACCAATTATGAGTAATCTATTATTCAGCGTACTCATGTTTTGATTTTCCAAAATGTTTAGCTTAAATATAGACATACTTCCCCTGACACGCATTAATAATAAGAACAACAAAACAGCGAAAGGAAGAAGGGAAAGGTTATCTGGTACAAGGTTTTCTTAGTGAACCCATGCTAATTGCTAATAATTATCTTTCATTTTCCTTCTTAATGTAATTACTTCCTACATTACTCAAAAGATTTTTATAGAGACCAACATTTACCCTTTTTGGTAGTATCTTGGTGCCTCAGTTATTTCTTGGCTCAGTTTTGCAAAGGACATTTATAGTAGTTGGAAATCTCACCTGTTAAACTGTTTCTGTTCCCTGGAATGTTACTTCTCCATCCAGGAGTTAAAAAATAATTTTTAATAGCAATAAAAATCATATACACTATCCTGTTAGTAAAGCCTTTTATTCTTATAAAAGCAGCATGTGTCCAAAATTTTAGAAAGTATAGATAAGCTGGTTCTTGTTCAAGATGGTGATGTGGGAGGATTCTGAACTTGGCTACTTCCATGGATACACTGAATCTACAACTAAATATGTAACCAACCCCCTGTAAGTCCCACTCCATGGCTCTGTGAATCACAACCAAGCATTAGCTGAACTCCTAGCTACTCCTGAGGAGCAAAGAGATTGAACCTCAGGCCTGAAATGATAAAACTTCTAGAAGAAAACATAGGTGGTCTTTTTGAACCACAACACTGTCAAACTGGAAATCAACTACAAGAAAAAAACTGCGAAAAACACAAATACGTGGAGGCTAAAAAAGTGGTACTAAGTAATCAATGAGGCTCCTGAAGAAATAAAAAGGAAAATTTAAAAATAACTGGAGACAAGAATGGAAACGTAACAATCCAAAATCTATGGAGCACAACAAAAACAGTTCTAAGAGGGAGGTTAATGGCCTACTTCAGGGAGTAAGAAAAATTTCAACCAATCATTGGAAGGACTGATGCTGAAGCTGAAACTCCAATACTTTGGCCACCTGATGCGAAGAACTGACTCATTGGAAAAGACCCTGATGCTGGGAAAGATTGAAGGCAGGAGGAGAAGGGGATGACAGAGGATGAGATGGTTGGATGGCATCACCCACTCAATGGACAGGAATTTAAGTAAACTCTGGGAGTT
>SJXQ01002876.1:148305-185246 GCA_006408695.1 Aepyceros melampus
AGGAGCCTGGTAGGCTGCAGTCCATGGGGTCACTAAGAGTCGGGCATGACTGAGCGACTTCACTTTCACTTTTCACTTTAATGCATTGGAGAAGGAAATGGTAGCCCACTCCAGTGTTCTTGCCTGGAGAATCCCAGGGACGGCGGAGCCTGGTGGGCTGCCGTCTATGGGGTTGCACAGAGTCGGACACGACTGAAGCGATTTAGCAGCAGCAGCAACAGAGCTCTACAGCTCCTGATTACTACTGAAGAACCCATTATACCTTCTCCAATAGAGAGGGACCAAAAACTATGGGAAGACAAAATTAACCCCTGGGACCTGGGAATTCCTGGACGAGCCCACCAAGCTGAACTGGTCATCATTGTCCTCTGAGATCCCACTCGGTTTCCTAACTGGAAACAATATCCCTTCAAAAGAGAGGCTCAGGAGGGACTACAGCCTTTAATAAATAAATTCCTTGCTTGTTGGCTATTGGTCCCCACCAGTTTGCCATGTAACACTGCAGTCCTCTCAGTAAAGAAAAAGGATGGAACCTGGCAATGGTTCAAGATCTCCGGATCATAAATGAAGCGGTGGTCCCCCTCCATCCCACAGTACCCAATCCCTATGTAATCTTTGGAAAAATCTCACCCAGTGCCATGTGGTTTATAGTCTTGGATCTCAAAGATGCATTTTTTTTGCATACCATTGGCTAAAGAATCCCAATATCTTTTTGCCTTTGAGTGGCAGTCCCCAGGAGAAAAATAAGAGATGACTTGGACAGTATTACCTCAGGGGTTCAGAGATAGCCCCCACTTGTTTGGACAGGCCCTTAGCTGGGATCTCCTAGATCTGGACCTGGGATCTAATGGGAAAATATTACAATACGTAGATGACCTACTAATCTGCTGTCTAGATGAAGAAAATGCCCAACAACATGCTATTCAGGTTTTAAAATTTTGGGTATAAAGGGAATATAAATTCTCCCATGCTAACGCACAGATGGTTGAGACAAAAGTCACTTACCTGGGAGTTCAGATTACACATGGGTCTAGGAGGCTGTTCTCTGATCGGTACAAGGAATCCTCCAGTTGCCCTCCCCCATGACTCGAAAGCAATTGTGAGCTTTCCTGGGGCTAACTGGGTATCGTAGAATCTGGATACCCAGCTATGGTCTAATTGCCCAGCCCTTATATGAAAGCTTAAAGGGACGAGATGATTCAGTCCCACTGATATGGGGAACTCCTCAAAGGAAGGCAGAGGCTACCCTAAAACAGGCCTTAATTCAGCCACCTGCCTTGGGTTGCCAGACCCAGAAAAAGCATTCCAACTTTATGTCCATGAAAGAGAGGGAATAGCCTTGGAAGTGTTAACTCAAAGGTTGGGATCTGAGCCCCAGCCTGTAGCTTACTTATCCAAGAGTAAGATCCAACCACCCAAGGCTGGGCCCCCCCACCTTCAAAATCTTGCAGCTATTACAATCATGATAGAAGATGCTTTAAAACTCTCCCTTGGGGGCAAACTAATTATTTTTACCAGCCGCCAAGAAAAACAACTCCTAAATGGGAGAGGCCATTTATGGATGTCGATTAAAGAATCCTCAGATATCAAGTAATGCTGATGGAAAATCAGATTCTTAACCCAGCCACCCTCCTGCCTACTCCCGAGGGTGCTCTCCACTTTCACTGTTGTCTAGAAACCTTGGACCACTGGACAAAACCCTGAGAAGCATTGTCAGAAGATCCTCTGACCAGTCCTGAGGAAATCTGGTACACTGATGGAAGCAGCTTTGTCTTAGATGGAAAAAGAAGAACCGTGTATGCAGTAGTCTCCAATTTTGAGACCATAGAGGCTAAGCCTCTGCCACCAGGTACTTCAGCCCAATTTAGCTGAGCTCATAGCCCTGACTCGAGCTTTAGAGCTGGGAAAAGGAAAAAGAATAGCCATTTACACTGATTCCAAGTATGCCTTTCTGGTGCTACATGCACATGTGGCTATTGGAAAGAAAGGGGTCACTTGACCACCCGAGGGTCCCCAATCAAATATGGTGATCAAATTCTTAGACTCTTGGAGGCAGTCCATCTGCCTACTGAGGTTTCAGTCTCCCACTGTAAAGGACACCAAAAAGGGAACATGGAAGTGGCACAAGGGAACCAAGCAGCTGATCAGGCAGCTAAGAGAGCAGCATTACAGAACCATGCATGACCTAATAGGGGTTGCCACCTTAGTTCCACAGACTGTTTTGCCAGAAACTCCTTCATATACTGAAGGTGAGACTCTTAAAGCTAAGAGTGAGGGCTTTCAAGAAGATCATATGGAGTGGTTCCAAAAGGAGGGACTCCTTTTTCTGCCTGGGAACCTCCAATGGAAGTTGGTTAACTCCTTACATGCCACCACTCATCTAGGGGAGAAGGCCCTCCAAAGATTACTAGAAAGGTCCTTTGGAGGAATAGACCTCCAAACAACTATAAGGCAAGTGGTCTCCTCTTAACCCACTTGCCAGTTAAACAACCCCCAGGGAGCTCGAAGACCCCAGCTGGCCTAGCCTGTCCAATGATGTGGGACCTATCCAGGAGACGACTGGTAGATGGACTTCACCCAGATGCCAGTTTCTCAAGGGTATAAATACCTATTACTCATGATAGATATATTCACAGGATGGCTTGAAGGCTTTCCCACCAGGACTGAGAAGGCTGAGGAGGAGGTAAAAAACTGCTCCATAAAATCATTCCAAGATTTGGTCTGCCCAGGTCATTACAAAGTGACAATGGGACATCATTTACTTCTAAGGTCATCCAAGGGGTCTCTAAAGCTTTGGGCATTACTTATTATCTCCATTGTGCCTTGAGGCCTCAATCTTCAGTAAAAGTAGAAAGAGCCAACTAATTCTTAAAATCAGCGATAAAAAAGATAACCCAGGAGACCTTCCTGGGATGGAAGGAGGCTTTACCATTAGTTCTCCTCCACACCTGTATTGCCCCTAAGGAACAGGTTGGTCTTAGTCCTTATGAGATGCTATATGGAGACCTTTTGTTTATGTTAATGACCTCTTCCTAGATCCAGAGGTTCAGACCCTCCAGTCTTATGCCATGGCCATTCGGCAATTCTAACAGGATATATGCTTGTGGGGTATAAACCAGGACCCAAAAGATTCTAAGGAGTCACCACTATATGCTCCAGGGATTCGAGTCCTAATTAAAGTCTGGAAAGATCCAGAGGTCCCCAAAGGCTCAACTCCAGCCCACATGGAAGGGTCCCTACCCTGTAATACTTTCTACCCCCACAGCAGTCAAGGTACCAGGACATGACTCCTGGATTCACTACTCACGAGTCAAGCCATGGAAGAAGACAGAAGAGGACACTCAGTACACCTGTGAGCCCCTGGGAGATCTCAGCTACCTATTCAGGACTACCAACGAGTGCCATTCTAACAAACACCCCCAAAATCTGGTTTCTGGGGATAAGATTTCTCAGGATAGCTCTAAAGAGCCAACAGCTTGGCAGCGATTGTACTCCAAAACAGGCAGGAGATGGATACTCTGATCCCTGAACAAGGAAGGACTTGAGCCATCCCGGCGATGTGAATTTGGAATTGGCTAAAGCCCCTACTAGTCCTTGTTATGCCATTTTGGGCTGCTTATAATTGCTCCGTGTATTATCAGTTATCTAACCTGTTTTGTCTCTGACCAGGTCAACAATTAAAACATGCAGCGCCAGTTCAACAAAGATATTACTGCTGACCACAGAAAATATCACTCACCCTTAGATGGACACCGCTCTAAGGACTCTGAGGCTTGAGATTAGCAAGAGGGTGAGGCCCAATACCCATCCCTGTCCCAGTTCAGCAGAAAGTAGCCAGAAAGACCTCGCGCCCCTATTCCCAAAGAATTGGGCCTCCTGTCTCTTGAGGGGGGAATGTTAGGTAGTTAGAATAGGGCAAAGGAGTCCAAGATGGCGGTGGCTAAAAGATAAGGAAGGGAACAGCCCACAAAAATAGAACAGAGGAAGGTCAAAGGAAGGTCTGAGGACTGGAGTGAGGACTTAGGTAGAACAGCACTCCTGACTAAGCCCAATTTGCATAGTGCAGGCCCAGGGGGGAGAAAAAAACATAAAAAGTGGAGCCAAAGCCCCACCCCCACCCCCACCACTCGCTGAGGCGCTCTTCTTTTCATGTCCTCACGTGCCCTCACACCTCAAAGATGGATATTCCTGCTATCCTCTAAATAAAATAGAGCTGTAACACTGATTTGTCTAAGAGCTATAACACGGTCTGTCTGATACTCGAGAGCTATGACATGCCAGTGTCTTTAATGGGGTCTTTAATGTCCATCACTCCAAATCTTTGTTGTGACGAGACAAAAACCGAGGAGCACACACTCGCCTGACAGACATATTTGGAGGAGGCCCTTATTCACGATGTTTGGAGGCAGGGGAACAGAACCCAAATAAAGATGTCTAAAAAGCAGTTGAGTATGTGACTTTTGAGCTCAAGAGGTATTTGGACTATAGTTATAGTTGTGAAGTCACTGGCATAATTGTGCTAAATTAAGTCACCTCCTATAGATATCTCTGATATATGTGTCCCTATAGTAACGGTTGCTCTAATTGTTTTTCAGGAACATGGAGCTGGTCTTACCCAAATTAAACCAGTCAAGACCATGGATTGGGTGACTGTTCAATAGATGATCTTAAGACTTGTTCTCTTGTCTCCGTGCCTGGCTGCCTTGTGTATAAACCCTTTCTCTGCTGCATACCTTGGCGTCTCAGGGTTTGGCTAGTTGTGAGTCAGGCAAATGAACCTGGTATGGTAATATAAGGGATGGACGTATCAGCTAGGATTAGAATCAGCTGCATGTAACAGAAACTGAAACAACAGTGGCTTAAATAGGAAGTTTATTAACTTGTTCAAGAAGTCTGAATTAGTGTGACAGCTTCAGCAGTACTCTAGTCCTTCCACCTGTCTTTCTGCTCTGCCATCCTCAGGCGCATGGCTCCATCCTCAGTGATGCAAGCCTGAGATGGCTGCCAGCAGTTTTGCAATCCCATCCAGGTTCCAGGCAGGAAGAAGGGACAAAAGGGAAGTTCTCCTAGCTGAGTCAGCTCTTCCCAGAAGTCACACCCAACTCACTTTTACTTGACCCACTGACCACACCTAGGCAAGTGGGACAGTGTAGCCTTTTATAGGTCCATTACCACTCTAAAAAATAAGGTTCTGTTACTAACAGTGAAGAGGAAAATGTGTATAAGTAGGCAAACAGTAGTTTCTTCCAGAGTGGACAAAAAGAAACCCACAAATGAAGTTAAGAAAGAATGGTCAGTGTAATAGGAGAGGAACCAAAAGTAGGGAGCCTGTGGCTGTGGCCTGACTCAATTTCATTACTGGTAATTGGTCTGTTCATATTTTCTATCCATATTTCCTCTTGACTCAGTCTTGGGAGTTTGTATGTTTCTAGGAGTTTATCCATTTCTTCTCCATTGTCCATTTTGTTGGTGTATAGTTCACAGTAATCTCTTAACGATCCTTTGTATTTCTGTGCTGTCAGTTGAAAGAGGCTTCATCTTTCATTCTTGATGTTATTTGGGCCCTCTCTTTTACTTGATGAGTCTGGCTACAGGTTTATCAAGTTTGTTTATCTTTTCAAAGGACCAACTCTTTAGTTTCATTTTTTTCTTTTCAAAAAAATTTTTTGACTGCGCTGGGTCCTGGTTGTTGCATGTGGGCTTTCTCTAGTTGCAGCCAGCCGGGCTACTGTTTGTTGCAGTGCTTGGGCTTATTGCAGTGACTTCTCTCATTGTGGCACACAGGCTTAGCTGCTCCATGGCATGTGGAATCTTCTCGGACCAGGTAATCAAACCTGTGTCCCCTGCACTGGCAGGTGGATTCTTATCCACTGTACCACCAGGGAAGTCCTCTTTTCTTTCTTTTAGTCTCTATTTCATTATTTATGCTCTGATCTTAGTATTCTTTCCTTCTACTAACTTTGTGTGTGCTTAGTCATGTCTCTTTGGACTCTTTGGACTGTAGCCCTCGAGGCTCTTCTGTCCATGGGGTTTTTCAGGCAAGAATGCTGCAGTGGGTTGCCATTTCCTTCTCCAGGGGATCTTCCTGACCCAGGGATCAAAACTTTGTCTCCTGCATTGCAGGTGGATTTTTTTTACCTGATGAGCCATGAGAGAAGCCCAATTTTGGGTCTTGTTTGTTTTCTTTTTTCTAGTTCCTTTTGGTGTAAATTTGGGTTATTTGTAAGCATTGGTTCTTTAACTATTTTTCCTCCCTTAATATTATTATATGCATACCGAAAAATTTAGTCTCTTAACCTAGTCTGATTTAAAAAGTTAAAAATCTATTTCATAGATCCCTTCTCAATCTCTAACCTGTGTACATAGCACACAGTGTTTGACTAGCATGGTGATATTAAAAACATTATTTATGTACTTTATTCACTTATTTTTGGCTACATTGGGTCTTTTTTGCTGCACATGCTTTTCTGTAGTTGTGCCGGTGGGGGCTACTCTCAAGTGGCTGGCTTAGTGCAGTGGTTTCCCTTGTTGCAGAGCAGGGGTCTAGGGTGCCCAGGCTTCAGCAGTTATATTATGTGGGCTCACTATGTGCAGAGCACAGGCTCAGCAGTTATGTTATGTGGGCTCACTATGTGCAGAGCACAGGCTCAGCAGTTATGTTACGTGGGCTCACTATGTGCAGAGCACAGGCTCAGCAGTTATGTTACGTGGGCTCACTATGTGAAGAGCACAGGCTCAGCAGTTATGTTATGTGGGCTCACTATTTGCAGAGCACAGGCTCAGCAGTTGTGATGCATGGGCCCAGCTGCCCGTGGCATGTG
This sequence comes from Aepyceros melampus, assembly GCA_006408695.1. Lineage (NCBI taxonomy): Eukaryota > Metazoa > Chordata > Mammalia > Artiodactyla > Bovidae > Aepyceros > Aepyceros melampus. The sequence goes on from SJXQ01002876.1 coordinate 155,127, forward strand.
GGATCCTTATGGACCAGGGATCGAACCTGCGTCCTCTGCACTGGGAGGTGGACTCTCAACTACCGGATCACCAGGGGAGTCCATATTTTCTTATATCACACATGCCCCATCCAAGAATTATATGAGGGGCTGGTTTCCAGAACCGACATTCTCTAGCCATGTAACTACTGACTATTGCTCAAGACAAGTTAGCAACCATTGTGAGGCAAGAGCCTTGCAGATGGACCCTGCTGTCACCTGGATTGTCTCCAGATAAATCTTTCTGGAACAGGGAGCAGTGGTGGGCTGGGGCCAGCCTCCTACACACTTCCTACTCTAACTGCCTCTAATGCATGCTATGTCCATATTGATTTGTCTCCTTTTTTGTTGAGATTACCCTCAAAGGTTCAGAAGTTGGCGAGGGCTGGCATAATCCTTGTATTAAAAACTATGTTTTTGTCAGGTTACTGTAAAAGTTAGACATAGACAATGAATGTATGAAAATTAGGTGCCCATTTAATCTTCTGACCAAATGTCTCAGACCCCCCTCAAAATAGCTCCCAAAGTAAATAGCTCTTCATTTACTTTGGGGGTTGTACTTCATTGATTTTTGGTCCTGGTCACTAATAAAAAATGAGACATCACCTAATGAGTGAGTTATTGGAATTTTGGACCTGAACCACAGATATAAATCACTAATTCCCAGTACTTCTCTCCCACTAAATCACTTCAGTTAAAAAGGTCATCTCAATGTGTCCTATCCCTTCCATGCAATCTGCCCAACTGCTAATTTGACAAATTGCCCTATCCAGCTAGTTCAAAATTAGCTAACTTTAAAGGTTATTAAATTCAGAGCAACACACCAACGTTCTTGTTTATTCCTCACAATAACCTTAAGGATTAATATAATTAATGTCAGTTCGCAGTTGAGGAAATTAAAGGCACAAAAAGTTAATGTGTCTAAGATTCAGGAAGCATTATCAGAGAAATCAGAACTCTTGGGCTGTCTTCTTCCACCATTCATCAATAAAAGTAAGAAATTCTTGTCTTACTGACAAAATGGTATGCCCCAACTTATACCATAGGCAGGTGACTTTAAAGAAAATCAATAATTTTCCCTGTCATCCCCAAACTGGAAAGACTTGTTATCTCTTGGTCCAGATTTATGACCCCTGTCCAATTCAGGTAGGGATAGCCACAATTTTATTAAACTTATAAACTGAGTAAGAAAAGCCGTAATTTCCAGAACTTCAGCAATTTTTTTTCTGTTGGAGTGTGGCTCCCAATGCAAAGTTCCTGCACCTCAGTGAAAATCAGTGTTTCTTTCCCTTTCTATGGGAGAGGACAAAGGGGCTGGGTATGGGTGTTATATCGACCATGCTGGAGCATCTGTAGCATCTGGAATTATGTTTTGATGTAATTGAACATTCCAAATCATAGCTGAATTAAGAACAACACTGTTGAAGACAGGGATGGGGGGTGACCAAAACCTTCCTTGTATTCAAGAAGTAAATTCCTATCTGAAATAGGAGGCAAGGTCATCTGCTGTGAGAGCAGGGAGCTGGGTGAGATAAGAAGCCTGAGGACCTTCTAAATTAACAAGGAAGATGCAGAGAGAACAGATATAGGGTTTCTGATGGTTTAGCTGAATCAGATATGTTTACAGGCGTATTGATCCACAGAAGTTTGTGATTTTCCCAACCAGTACTCAGATGCATGTGGAAACTTGGGACAGTGTGGAACAATAAGCAGACTCCACTTGTTCAGGACTGCAGAAGCACGGAGCCGGAGAAAGCTGTCTTTAATAACGAAAGGAAGTGTGGGAGTTCCATAAACAGGCTGATAGAGGTGACTATGTGACATTTTTGAAGACATCATGAGAAGGCAGTGTCAGAACATGTGATACTACCAAGGTAATGTACCTGGGTCTCTGACCTTTGGAAGTAACCACCTATTTACTTCGCTGTATATAGGGACAATTCTCCCAATGAGTTAGTGAGGATGAATACACCTTAACCATAAAGCAATTTGCTGATAGCTGGACGAGCATTTGGGCAATGTCACGCTGATGTGGGTTACTAACAGATGGTTGCAGCTATATGAGTGTAAAGATTTTAGGATGCCTATATATTTTGTTCCATGAATATGTGAAATTTGAATGAGAGAGGAAAAAAAAGTAAGAGCAGTCAAAGGTTATCAAATTCCTAGAGTTGTCAGGACCACTTGAGAACAGAAATCTAGGAACAATTAGGTAATTACTAACCTTGGAAGCAGTAATTTTCCAATAGGTGACTTTGAGGGAATTTGATGAAGATATAGTTTTTCAGTGCTTACCAGTTAACAGTTTTCACAGATGCCACTCAGTGAATGCTTATAGCAAGGCTTATGAAGTAGAGATTATTCCTATTCTCCAGATGGCAAAAGAATGCAGTTGTGCAAAGCTCTAAACCAGAGGCCAAGAACCTTCCTGTGAAGCACCAGTCAGTATTTTGGGCTTTGTGGGCCATTCAGTCTCTCTTGCAACTACTCAACTCTGATATTGCGGCACAAAAGCAGCCCTAGATAAGGCAAGTGAATATAGTGGCCATGTGCCAATAGTTTTATTTACAAAAAGCTTTGGGACTGCTTACTAACCCCCACTCTGAACACAATTTTTCCATTCCCAAAACCCACCATTCTTCATTACAACACAAATAAAATTAATTAGTCCAGTGGTTGTTCTTCAGAGGATGTTGTTTAAGCTACACACACATATTTAATGGCATCAATGTGGAACACAGGCACAACTCTAATGAATAAAGAAAAAGAAAACTGGAAGCAGCTCATTAATATTTCTGGTAAAATGGAGTTAGACTAAGGCCAAACTATGGTCAGAGTAGCTTGGTTGTGGTTTCAGCTGTCACTCATCTAGTTTTTTTTTTTTTTTTCCCAGTGTAGACAATATTTACTGGCAGATGTTGAGGACAAGAAAAATGGTAACAAATCCAGAGGGCTGGAAAAGGAGGCAGGGCATTCTCCCTTCCCCTAATTAGGAGGACTCTAAGTAAGAGTGGGGCAAGAGCTGTGATTTTGGCCACTCTGGGCCCAACACTCCTCAAAGCTCCCAGGCAGGACGACAACTTTCAACATGTGGAAAGAAAGCAGCATTCTGGAAACAGTATGGGCTGTGTCCCAGTCCAGATACTTGCCCCTGCCCACAGCACACCTCAAAAACCTTCACAGCTGTGTAGGGGTGTTAAAGAACTGGGCCAAGCCTACCCTTCTCCAAACACAGGTATCTGCCATATGCCTCAGTTCCCTCCTCTCAGCGACCTGCAAGGTTGGACTACTAGGTCCTGCTAGGGGCCCAGCTCAACCAAGTGAGTACTTTCTATAGTTCCCTGAGCCTAGTTAATCTCACCTCTCATCTGTTCAGTTGGAATCAAAGAATCTCTGAGATCTCTTCCAGTTCCAATACTGAGACCTCTAATATGACTGAAATAGCCAACTTAACCAAAGCTTGAGCAAGTCAATCTCTTGCTGTTTTGAAAAACCATCAATGATGTATCACTTACCACACAATGGCCTTATCATTATGTATCCTCCTCTCAGCGACCTGCAAGGTTGGACTACTAGGTCCTGCTAGGGGCCCAGCTCAACCAAGTGAGTACTTTCTATAGTTCCCTGAGCCTAGTTAATCTCACCTCTCATCTGTTCAGTTGGAATCAAAGAATCTCTGAGATCTCTTCCAGTTCCAATACTGAGACCTCTAATATGACTGAAATAGCCAACTTAACCAAAGCTTGAGCAAGTCAATCTCTTGCTGTTTTGAAAAACCGTCAATGATGTATCACTTACCACACAATGGCCTTATCATTATGTATGTGTGGAAAGATATGCTACATAACAAGATTAGTCAAGTTTCTAAAAACCTGGACATGTTTACCCTTTGAGAAATAGAATGTACCTGTTTAGCTTTCTGAATGAACCAAGAAAGCTTGGGGTTATGACCAGAGTTTCCAAATAACTCAATCTCCAAATAAGATAACCTAGTGGGAATCTAATTTTTTGTATTATACTTCTAAGTATGTGAACACCATGACAATGGTCTGGGGAACAAAAAGAAATGCAGCCAAAGAAGATCAGTGTGTATTTCTGCACTGAAAAGTGTTAGTTGCTCAGTCATGTCTGATTCTTCATGGAATTCTTCAGGCAAAAATACGGCTATGGGCTACCATTTCCTTCTCCAGGGGATCTTCCTGACCCAGGGATTGAATCCGGGTCTCCTGCGCTGCAGGCAGATGCTTTACTGTTTGAGCCACCAGGGAAGCCCCGAATTAACTATAGGAACTTATAATTACTAGAGGCCCTTATTTAATATAACTGGCCTAGAACACAATTCTCTGCCAACACAGGCCTTAGTTGACTTAGGAAGCAAAGAAATCAGGCAATTTCCTGGTCTCCATGTGTTCCCACACTGGTGCAAAACTCTCTTAGAAGCTAACTGCTACACTGACCTGGATACCACCTGAATTATAGCAGGCTTCTGTCCCCCAAATTGTTTTTGCCCATATTTTCAGACTATCTGCTTTGCTTTTTCACATTTCTCCAATGACTGAAAATAAGATTCACAAGTTACACAGTGCTCTATCAGGCCTTAGAGACCTAAACAAACATCCCCACCACTTTTGACAAGGCCTTCTCCCAGTTCCCTTACTGTCACAGAAACGGCTCTCACCACTGGAACAGACTTATTTCCCCCAAGAATTTCTCTCAGTATTCTTTATGGCTTAGTTCAAGTTCACCATTCCATAAAATTTCTAGGGACTACAGTGAACATGTATGGCACAAACTGTGTATGAATAATTTGCAAATAAACTATAACCATACACTGTACATACCCTAACACTATGATCAGAAAGTCTTCTATATTTGGCATAAATGTTGCAGTGCTCATTCTGGCCAGAGAAACTGAGTGGAAGACTGAGGTGTTGTTCTAGGGCAGGCTGTCCTAGGAGACCAAGTAAACACAATCTATTACTATGACTAGTAACAATGCTGCCTGTTTGGGCTGCTGTACTTTTCAATCATTTTGGTATGCCATTAAATCAAGTTAAAAAGATCATGATCTGTGACTTTGTTTTTTAATTCTTAAGCCTTATATCAGTTTACAAATATACAGTTTACAAATTTGAGCTAATGATATAGCCCCTCTACATGCTGAGTTGGCAAAAGCACGATTACCAATTGCCATATACAAGTAGTTCTACAGTTGTGTTTCTGAATTCCTGTTTAGGACAACCCTGAATTATAACTTAGTCTGACTTTGTGAAGAATTAACAAGCAAAGTTTGTTAACATATCTTGTCACAGGGAATTTAGAAAGCATCTGATCTTAAAGATCATCTACAAAATGTGAGGTGCTAAACACTCTTTATTTGATGCTATACATAAACCACACTAAAATGCCTTTCATTAAGTAAAAGGCTAAATTTTAGATAGAGAATTTTAATTAAATTGGCATAGTTTATAAAACCAAACAGATAAAGTGGACTTTGTCAGTGTATTTTCAATCCTTGCCTTAACAGGCTAATGAACACAACCTGAAACACATGTGAATCCTCCTCTGTTCTATGAGACAGTGAAGGGACCTTTTCAGTATTTAAATATATTAATATAACCAGTTATAGAAATCTAAATATAAAACCAATCTCTTGTAGGTTTTGAGAATGCACCATCTCCCTAAAAAGTTTAATATTCCTTATTCAAGTTCAATCATCTCTTTAGAATGGGAAAAGTGATAGTATTTGTTGAACCAGAATTACTATCAAAATTAAAAAAGCTGACCATATTCGTTTAGCCACAAACCAATCTTATTTAAATCAGGACTGTCAATAGAATTATTCCACCAGCCGTTCATGATCTGAATTCTAGTGTATGAGATCAATTTAAATATGGTACACATAAAAAGTCATGAGACACTTCTGTTTCATAATAAATAAGGCAGTGGCCAACTATTACTCATTGGTAGCTTTTTTGAGATAAGCTATCAAGTCCTCCCTCTCTCCCTTCTTCTTAATGCCAGCAAAGATCATCTTGGTTCCAGGGATGTACTTCTTGGGATTCTCCAAGTACTCCATCAGCGTCTCCTCTCCCCAGGTGATACCTTTGTTTTTGTTGGCATCTGTGTAAGAGAATCCAGCAGCCTGACCTGTCTTTCGTCCAAACAGACCATGGAGGTTTGGTACAACCTGAAACACATGTGAATCCTCCTCTGTTCTATGAGACAGTGAAGGGACCTTTTCAGTATTTAAATATATTAATATAACCAGTTATAGAAATCTAAATATAAAACCAATCTCTTGTAGGTTTTGAGAATGCACCATCTCCCTAAAAAGTTTAATATTCCTTATTCAAGTTCAATCATCTCTTTAGAATGGGAAAAGTGATAGTATTTGTTGAACCAGAATTACTATCAAAATTAAAAAAGCTGACCATATTCGTTTAGCCACAAACCAATCTTATTTAAATCAGGACTGTCCAATAGAATTATTCCACCAGCCGTTCATGATCTGAATTCTAGTGTATGAGATCAATTTAAATATGGTACACATAAAAAGTCATGAGACACTTCTGTTTCATAATAAATAAGGCAGTGGCCAACTATTACTCATTGGTAGCTTTTTTGAGATAAGCTATCAAGTCCTCCCTCTCTCCCTTCTTCTTAATGCCAGCAAAGATCATCTTGGTTCCAGGGATGTACTTCTTGGGATTCTCCAAGTACTCCATCAGCGTCTCCTCTCCCCAGGTGATACCTAAACAAGGAAGGATATATTGTTGAGCATGTCACACTCCTGAAACAGTGTTTACGATAGGTTACATTCATACAGTTTGTGCTTGGGTTAGTCAACAATTCCCCCCTTACCTTTGTTTTTGTTGGCATCTGTGTAAGAGAATCCAGCAGCCTGACCTGTCTTTCGTCCAAACAGACCATGGAGGTTTGGCCCAGTCTTGTGCTTCCCTCCCTTCTCCACAGTATGGCACTGGGCACACTTCTGAACAAAAATCTTCTTGCCCTTCTCAACATCACCCATTTTTTAATCTAAAAATGAAAGATTCATATTAGTAATATTTTCTCCAAGTAAAAGTACAGTAGATTCCAATCATCAACCCCAGTCACTGACATCAACTTAAATAACAGGTTGAATTTTGTCTTACTTAGTTCACTTGCAACAGATTCTTTAATATCAAAAACACTATCTGGAAGAACTTCCTTGAAAAACACACCTCTGTGAATATCTCTGCATCCTCAGTCACTAAGTGTGTCTGATTCTTCATGACCCCATGGACTGTAGCCCACCAGGCTCCTCTAGCCATGGGATTTTCCCAGGCAAGAATACTAGAGTGGGCTTTTTCCTCCTTCAGGGGAGCTTTCTGATCCAGGGATTGAACCCACGTCTCTGGTGTCTCCTGCATTGGCAGGTGGACTCTTTACCACTGAAACACCTGGGAAGCCCCTCTGCGTGTAAGTGCCAACTAAAACTTGGCACTTGGCATCAGCCTACACAAGGATTAAGGCACAAACGGCTGCAGTCACTGACCCTAACACATTCTGAAAGGATTTCAGGGTGGAGCAGGAATGAGGCACTCTGGGCTCTGAATAAACTGGCAAAACTGGCCTTCAGATAGATCTTTTCAGGTTAAGACTTTATGAGCCCAATTCTTCCATCTCCTCATTTCTAGAAAAGCACTAAAATCCTTAACGGTGGTACCTGTTCCTGCTGACTAGCAGCAAACCTCTGTAAAAGTGGGTTTGACTGCATAGTACTCCCATTCATGAAAATCATATATAATACTGGCATTCTCCCCCACTACCTCTTCAGAGCAGTTTCTCATCTTCTAGGACATACTCATCGTTTTGCCCCAAAGAAAACTTAACTCACAACTCTCATGTTGTGCATTTTTTTCCCAGTTGACATAAGTGATGAAAAGTTAGAGGTGAGGAAAGCAAAGTGGGAATCTAGTTCAAAGCCATTTCAAAAGATGAGACCAAGGTCACGCAAAGTCACAAACTCAACTAAGTTGAACCGCGATATTAAATACAAGCGACCAAAATTCCAACTTTTAAGGCCTCATTATTTGTTCATACAATTTAAAGCCACTGCTCTCTGAAGAGAAGACAAAATACACTTTTATAAAAAGGGAAATCTTTCTTGATTCAGTCCGTTCAGGTCACTCTAAATTGCTTTGCTGTGGGTAGGAGGTCAGCAGCCGGGTTTGCGGTCACCCAGGGACCCCCATCATCCAGCTCTGGGATCCCCGGAAGTGACCACGAGGTCATCCATCCAGGCTTGTTTCAAGGAGACGGTGATGAAACCTACCCTCCTCGGACGTTCCTCAGCAGGTTAAGGAGGGAAGCGACAGGTGGCCAAGAAATGACTAACTGGAGGAGCAACCGTTTCTGCTCCTTTGGAAGGAGGACGTGAAGCGCTGCGCATCCCCGCACTCCCGCCCTACCTCGGAGGAAGTCTTGTCTACTATTGCCCCAGCTCAGCAGTCCCTATAACGGAGAACCGACGTCTTGGTAAGAATCGCGACCAAGGCGCCTCCGAGTTTTCAGAACCTCGACAGACCCTACTACCTAGCTGGGGTCTCAAGCCGTAGCCCACCCGGTTCTGGCCCGGCGCAGTCAAGTTGGGCGCCACTCCCTGCCAGCTCCCTCGCCCCCGCGCGCGGGCCTCAGTCCACCCACGCGGCCCCCGTGCAGGCGCACGCATTCGTGGCTCAGTTTCCCGCCTGCTGCGGCCTCCGCGCCCAGCGCTCACCGTTCTTTCTCTGTGCGCGACCGCGAAGTTCCCGCTCACAAGCCGAACGTCCCGCTTTCTAAGCCCAAGGACACGCCGGTACGTGCCTAAGTACCGGTGTTGGTGCAACCAAACTGGCTCCGCCCTCCGGTCCCCTGACGTGCGTCCCGGAGACCAGATACGCAGTGACGAAGCCGCGCCTCATTGGCTCGGGTCTCCAGGGCTGAGACCAGACTCTGGGCGCGCGCATGCCGACTAGCATGCTTGAGGGCTACCGCGTTGAGTGCCCTTCCTCTCCCGGCCTTTCCTTCCTGGCAATTACGACAGGCCATTAAGAGGTACGACACCGAGGTTGTGCCGGAAGGGGCTGTCAGAGGTCCTGGCCTTGGTGTGCTTGCGTGTGCCGTCGGGGAGGGTGGAGCGGAGTCGAGCGGTGGATCGATAGCGTTATCTTCTTGTAAGGTAACCAGTCTCGTGCTGGTTGACGTAATGTCTTTTGAGCAGTATGTTTTGTCGGCTCGGAGGGAAACGATCGATTTGGACATACCAGGGGTCTCTTGGCTGTCATCCCTTCAGCTGGAGACCTTTACCCAGACTCGGTCATATTTCCGCCGCTGGCGCCAGCTGCACCCAACAGAAATAGCCCGCAACCAGGAAGAGCTGGACATGAGCTCCTGACCTTGTTCTTGTTTGGCCTACCCGCTATAATTTTATGTTACCTTCTTCCAAATCGTCCCTTGATGGAGCAGCTGCTGCAGTTGAGGCAGAGACTGGATTATAGTTCTGGCCCCTCACTTGCTGCCTTTTTTACCACGTACTTTTCTACACGTGCTTCTTGCGTTTGTGTGCAAGAGCAAGGGGTGTGGGCGACCAGCATCCAGAAAGAAACATTTTTACATGGTTAGCGAATCTTTATAGCGGATTTGCATTCCATCTAACCTAGGTGAAGCTCATGTTCAAGCAAGCTGATGTGGTTGGAGTCGTTAGAAATGCAAGGGACTTCTGGCGATCCAGAAGTTAAGACTCTGGGCTTCCAACGCCGGGAATGCGGTTGAATCCCTGTTGGGAGGACTAAAATCCTACATGCCTGCTCGGCAAAGCCAAAACCAAACAGATTTGATCATTACAGCTTCCAGTAATCATACTTTTCCTCCACCACAAGCTCTCATTCAAGACATGCCCAGTTTTGTCACTGGGAATTTCTCAACTCCTGTCCTTCAAATTCAGCCCCCGAGTTTGAATTTTTCCTCCTTTCCATATTCTGTCAGACTGTGCTGTATTCATTCAGTCAAGTATTTATTGAATACGTACTATTTGCCAGGCACTGTCTAGGACGGTGGAGTAAATCAGTGAGGACTTTTTCTCTGGCGGAGCTAATGTTCTAGCATCCTTCCTCCTCCCTCCAATTAGGCAATAGCTTGTTGTTTAGTTGCTCAGGTGCGTGGGACTCTTTTGGGGCCACATGGACTGTAGCCTGCCAGGCATCTCTGTGCATGGGATTTCTCAGGCAAGAATACTAGAGTGGGTTGCCATTTCCTCCTCCAGGGTATCTTCCCCACCCATTCATTGAACCCCTGCTTCTTGGCAGGCAGATTCTCCACCACTGAGCTATCTGGGAAGTCCCAAGGTTAACCTGGATTATTACCTCAGACCCCTCTTAAACCACTGGTCCTATAATTTCTTCTCCAGATCATCTATCTCCTTATACGAATAGATTATTGTTTTCTGTGTCCTGATTTCCCATTTTCCTGTCTCTAATCTCACACACTGCTGCCACAGAAGTGTGCGTAAAACAGACCTTTTGTGGCTTCTGGAGTGGACCAAGATAGTGTTTTAACTGTAATACTGAAGTAGGCTCATTTGACTAGCTATCCAAGTTTTTGAAAAACCGAGCTCAGTTAACACCTTGCAAATTCAGTCTGTACGTTTGAAGCCAAGTCCTAATGTTGCCACCCATATCTCTTCAAGGAATACTTGGGCCTTAAATAGGTATTTGCCCTAATTCAAATCTGTGTGGTATCAGAAGTTACTAGTCTTTGTTCAGTTGACTGATGGGGAGTAGCAACAATGTGCTGGTACTGCAGGCCATGCAGAATTAGCAATACATCAAGTGGCCTAGTGAATTGATTGACATTTCAAATTTATTTCTATGAGGGGGAGAATGGAAAATCAGAAGTCCTTAATACCTTTCCCTAAGGAAATTGGGGATAAAGACTCTTGTTATTGAAAGTAGTAGGAAAATGAGAAAGCAAACAAGAGCAAAAATGAACATTTGGCACATTCCTGTAGTTGATACTATAACATTTGTGCTTAATATCCGTGTATTCAGGTTCTAAAGAGATTCATAGTGCTTACCATGTATTCAAGATACCAGNTGCCAGCCAGTGTGCCCACCAGTGCGCCCGCCAGTGTGGCTGCCAGCCGGCGTGCCAGCCAGTGCACCCGTCAGTGCGCCTGCCATCCGGCGTGCCAGGCAGGGTTCCTGCCAGTGCGCCTGCCAGTCGGCTGCCAGCCAGAGGGCCCGCCATTGCGCCTGAAAGTCGAGTGCCAGCCAGTGTGCCTGCCAGTGCACGCGCCAGTGTGCCTGCCATCCGGCGTGCCAGGCAGTGTGCCCGCCAGTGCGCCTGCCAGTCGTTTGCCAGCCAGCGTGACAGCAAGTGCACCCGGCAGTGCGCCTGCCATCCGGCGTGCCAGGCAGTATCCCGGCCAGTGCGCCTCCCAGTCAGGTGCCAGCCAGCGTGCCCGCCAGTGTGCTCGGAAGTGTGCCTTCCATCCGGCATGCCAGGCAGTTTGCCCGCCAGTGCGCCTGACAGTCTTTTGCCAGCCAGCATGCCCCACAGTGCGCCCGTCATTGCGCCTGCCATCCAGCGTGACAGGAAGTGTGCCCGCAAGTTCTCCTGCCAGTCGGGTGCCAGTCTGAGTCCCCGCCAGTGCGTGTTCCTATCGGGTGCCAGGCTGCATGCCCGCCAGTGCGCCCGCCAGTGCGCCTGCCATCCGGCTTGAAAGGCAGTGTGCCCGCCAGTGCACCTGCCGGTCGGGTGCCAGCCTGCGTGCCCGCCAGTGCGCCCACCAGTGCGCCTGCCATCCGGCGTGCCAGCAAGTGTGCCCGGCAATGCGCCTGCCAGTCGGCTGCCAGCCAGAGGGTTCGCCAGTGCGCCTGCCTGTCGAGTGCCAGCCTGCGTTCCCGCCAGTGTGCCCACCAGTGCAACATTTCAAATTTATTTCTATGAGGGGGAGAATGGAAAATCAGAAGTCCTTAATACCTTTCCCTAAGGAAATTGGGGATAAAGACTCTTGTTATTGAAAGTAGTAGGAAAATGAGAAAGCAAACAAGAGCAAAAATGAACATTTGGCACATTCCTGTAGTTGATACTATAACATTTGTGCTTAATATCCGTGTATTCAGGTTCTAAAGAGATTCATAGTGCTTACCATGTATTCAAGATACCAGAGAGAATTAGTTGAGAACAGTACTATTCTACAAGTTGCCCAGTTCCATATTTGTATATCTATCTCCATCTTTTCCCATTGTAGTGGCTGGTAAGGGGTATAACTATTATAAAACAAATGCCTTAGAATTCTCCTTCCAGCAGCACAATGGGTGATATATTTTTTAAAATGTTCATGATAAGAAAAAATCTAGTAAAATACCACCCTGTCAAACCAAAACATCTAATGAGGTTGCAAGAAAATGAGGGAAAAGAAGTCTAGTTGGAGGCAGGGGTGAGGCAGGCACCAAGAACTGAAAACTATGATAAACATAAGTTGACTCTAGAGACACCTTGTGGAAGATTGCTGAAGTGAAAGAGCCTTAGGTTTTAAGAACAATCTAGTGGCTCAGCATCTGGTGGCTCCTTCAATAGAGAAGTTGTGGGTTCAGTCCCTGGGTTGGGAAGATCCTCTGGAGAAGGAAATGGCAACCCACTCCAGTATTCTTGCCTGGGAAATCCCATGGACAGAGGAGCCTGGCAGGCTACAGTCCGGGTTGTAAAAGATTTGGACACGACATACCCACTAAACAACTGCAGAATGAAAGTAAAGCTCATATAAAAGACAAGTAGTGGAGTAGGGAGGGGTCTCAGTTGGCTGAGACCCCTGCATAATGCTGAAGCACTTCAATCTAAAGGATAAAATAGTCTGCTCATTAGCAAAGGGAAGAACCAAATTAGTCTTGTCTGGCTTGGTCTTGGGTACTGGATGGGAGGAAAAAGTATTATCTCATAATTCATAACCACAGGTCTGCCCACATATGGAGGTTTAAGGTTTGATTTATTTTATTACCTGCACAGTCTAAGGAACCTCTAGCAGAAAAATGAACAAAGTAGTTGTAGGTAGGTGATGTGTTCTGGTGTCTGGCAAAAAAACCCTCAGATCTCCAGAGAAATATCTCAATCAACCCAGGTTCCATGTTTAAGAAATGCTGTGCATGAAGATAATGAAAACCAACAAAGAGCAATATTATAGTCATAAAGGGCCACAGGTGTTGGAATTATTAGGTACTGTTGGAGAAGTAAAAACCTTACTGAAAAAGGGAGACCTCACATCACTATGGAAAGAAAGCAAACACATTTATTACTGAAAAAGCACAATATAAAATAGCTGTATATAGGTAATCTAGAAGAAACTACCAAATCAAAATAAGACCTCAGACAATTTATACAGCTAAACTATGATCCTTTTATCTCACGCTGCTTTTGGCTAGCATGTAAGATGAGGCTTTAGATCAGTAGTGCCCTGTTTTCCACTTGGCAGCGCTTTGGTCACTTACTATTTGGATTAATGGCAACCTGTTTTCCACAGGAGGACTTGACATCACTGTTTGTGGCCAGATCCTTAGTTAAGTTTTTATTTTTTCACATTATTTCACCCTAAGTTCACTTGGGAATTTGTGGTAGTCTTTTGTTTAATGGGTTGTCCTCATCCAAAAGAAAAAGAAAACTTATTTTCCTGAGCAATAAATGGTTACACCTGCATTAAGCTCCCAAGGTGAAGCTCTATCTACCTAGGTGTTTACATTTTTTGAGAGATCTATTTCCATTCCAAATGGTTAGTGTGAGGATTTAGGCGGTTAGATTTTCCTCCTTCCTCTTAGAAGGTGGGAGAGAGGGGAAAGGTCTCTTTTTCCATTATGTGTTAGTCACCTCAGCTGCGTCCGATTCTTGGGACCCTGGACTGTAACCTGCCAGGCACAGTCCATGTAATTCTCCAGGCAAGAATACAGAAGTGTGTTGCCGTTTCCTTCTCCACTTTTTCCTTTATAAACAGAGAAAATAAATTTTAATTTACCTTTATAATAAATAATGTGAAATTATATTTGAAAACATTTAGATAAAGAAGGAAACAAAAACGTGCAACATACAAGGGACTATCAGAAATAATGTGGCAGATTTTAAAAAGAGGCAAAAATAATTTCTGCAAATGAAAGTTAAAGTCACTGAAATAAACTTCATATATAGGGTAAGCTTTATACAAAATTCAAGGATGAGAAAGACTAAGCCATAGCTATAACTAAAGGAAGGGATAATGCCTACTGCGATTCTGAGAGGACAGGCTGGGAAATGGAATGAGGAGGAATATAGCATGTGAGTTCTCGATGTTTTAGTGACTGGATTATAGATTAATTGATTTTTAAAAATATACAAAATAAGTATATGGGCTTCCCCGGTGCCTCTGGTAAAGAATCCGTCTGCAATGCAGCAGATGCAGGAGACTTGGGTTTGATCCTTGGGTCTAGAAGATCCGCTGGAGGAGGACATGGCAACCCATTCCAATATCTGTGCTTGAAAAATCCCATGGACAGCCTGGCAGGCTACAGTCCATGGTGTTGCAAAAAGTCAGACATGACCAAAGTGACTAAGCGCGCACACACACACACACACACACACACAATAAGTAAATATGGCCAATTGTCCTGCATTAAAAACTCGAAAGATGAAACGCAAAGCACATTTTAAAAGCAGGTTTAAAAAAAAAAGGTACAAAGGAAAGAATTAATGAAATGGAAGGTAGATACAAAGAAATTGCTAAATGTAATTTAGAAAACACATGGTAGAATACATAAAAGAGAAATTAGAGAAGTTAAGACATAAGAAAGATAGTATAAGGAGGAGCTGGAGGAGGACACGGCAACCCATTCTAATATCTGTGCTTGAAAAATCCCATGGACAGCCTGGCAGGCTACAGTCCATGGTGTTGCAAAGAGTCAGACATGACTAAAGCGACTAAGCGTGCGCGCGCACACACACACACACACACACACACACACAATAAGTAAATATGGCCAATCGTCCTGCATTAAAAACTCGAAAGATGAAACGCAAAGCACATTTTAAAAGCAGGTTTAAAAAAAAGGTACAAAGGAAAGAATTAATGAAATGGAAGGTAGATACAAAGAAATTGCTAAATGTAATTTAGAAAACACATGGTAGAATACATAAAAGAGAAATTAGAGAAGTTAAGACATAAGAAAGATAGTATAAGGAGGTCTATTTAGAGTTTCAGAAGACTAAAACAGAGAAAATTAGGGAGAGGCCTGTGTTTGAAAATATAAATCTGAGAATTTTCCAAAACTGATGTAAGACATGAGTCTCAGATTCAGGAAGCATATGAATGCAAACAGGATAAACAAAATCAGCATTAAGACCTGGTGATGGAACATCAGAACTCTCTAGACAAAAAAGTATTTAAAATAGATGTAAAAGAGAGATTATCTACTTAAGAAAATTACAAATAGATATATATATCACATCTCTCAATAGCAACAATGGAAACCAGAAGTCAGTAGAGTAACTGAAGAGTAAACTCTTTCAGCGGAGAAGGCAACGGCACCCCACTTCAGTACTCTTGTCTGGAAAATCCCATGGATGGAGGAGCCTGGTAGGCTGCAGTCCATGGTATCGCTGAGTCGGACACGACTGAGCAAATTCGCTTTCACTTTTCTCTTTCATGCATTGGAGAAGGAAATGGCAACCCACTCCAGTGTTCTTGCCTGGAGAATCCCAGGGACGGGGGAGCCTGGTGGGCTGCCATCTCTGTGGTCGCACAGAGCTGGAACGACTAAAGCGACTTAGCAGCAGCAGCAGCAAACTCTTTCAGAGTCACTGTCCAATCGCCCCCCACCCCTGCACCCTCCCCCATCCCGACTTCTTTGCCTTGTTGTGCAGTTGCTAAGTCATGTCTGACTCTTCGTGATCCCATGGACTGTATAGCCTACCAGGCTCCTCAGTCCATGAGATTTACCAGGCAAGAATACTGGAGTGGGGTGCCCTTTGCTTCTCCAGGGGATCTTCCTGGATTAGGGATCAAACCTGCATTGGCAAATGGATTCTTTATCACTGAGCCACCGGGGAAGCCCATCTGCCTCACCTTAGGCATACCCCAATATGTTACATGTCAGAAGATATGCAGAATCTTGAGATTAAGTCATGTGATTGACTTTCTTGCTCCCAGTTTTCCCCAATGTTATTTTACCATGTGACTTTTTGCTTCCCACAATACGTAATTTAACAAATATAACTAGTGCTACAGAATAAAATTTGGAAAAAAATTCCATAATTTTAGCCCAGAATAGTTTTAAAGAGGGTGTAACCAAATGACATATTGGTCATGAAACAAAAACAAATATTAAATCTCAAAAAAACCCTCAGAAATTCCTCATGAACTTTCCATGGTAAACTGTCTAAAACATACCTCTTGGCATATTATCAATAAATGAGTTGATTCCATTTAGCAGTCATATAAACTCTTGGTGGACACCTAAAAATCATGATATTTGGCTTTAGAATAATAGATATCAAGCCATCTGCTATGTTCTGAATGTTTATATCCCCCTCCCTGAAAATTTATATATTGAAATTCTAACCTCCAAGATTATTAGGAGGTGGGAGTCTTTGGGATGTGATTAGTATCTGCCTGCAATACAGGAGACCCCAGTTCAACTCCTGGGTTGGAAAGATCGAATTGAGAAGGGATAGGCTACCACTCCAGTATTCTTGGTCTTCCCTAGTGACTCAGCTGGTAAAGAATCTGCCTGCAATGCAGGAAACCTGGGTTCAATCCCTGGGTTGGGAAGATCCCTGGAGAAGGGAAAGGCTACCCATTCCAGTTCTGGCCTGGAGAATTCCACAGACTGTATAGTCCACGGGGTTACAAAGAGTCGGATACGATGACTCAGCGACTTTCACTTTAGTTCATGAAGGCAGAACCTTCATGAACGGGATTAGTGCCCTTAAAAGAAGCCCAGAGAGATTCCTTGCTGCTTCTATCAAGTGAGGTTGTGGGGAGAAGATGGTCAGTGAGGAAGCAGAGCCTCACCAGACACCAACCTGCCAGTGCCATGACCTGGACTTCCCCACCTCCAGAACCGTGAGAATGGTGTTTGTTGTTTACATAAGCCACCTAATTTGTGGTATTTTTTCATAGCAGCCCAAACAGACTAAGGCACCATCCTTTCTTGCCATAGAGTTCATCAGTTACTAATTAAAAGCATTTCTAGATCTTTGCAATAAAATTATTTTTTTCTTCATGAAAGAAATGGTTGTTTCTCTATCAGAAGGTGAAAGGAAAAGAAATATCCAACTTAGAATGTATGCGCATGCAGAACATTTTGAGTTTTGTCTTTTCTACTAACTTATTCTGTCCACGTGTTTACATAAAGGAACAGGGCCCACATATTTATTAAGGCAATGCAGTTTGTAGAGCTGTCAGTCCCTCAGTTAACTGGGCTTTTGAATTTTGTCTTTGTAGCTACTGTTATTTTATACAAACATTTACCTATAGGGACAGTGTCCATATATTTATTTAATTAAAGTACTACTATAGTTTGTATAGACATTTGTTGATTATCAGGAATTTGAGTTTTTTTCAAATACTTTTTGTAAAATTTTGTCATACACATTGTTTATCATGATTTTGGAAATATCCCTTGGCATATAATTTGAAAATGAGATTAAAGACTATAAATTTTTCTGGTTCTATTTTATTGCCAAATTGTTCAACTTTTGAAGAAGGCAGAACATCACCTTTTCTGGGTTCTTCTGACCAGACCCTAACTTAAATACCTGAAAACATAAACCTCATTAACAAGTTCATTATGGCTCTCCAGAAAACAGAATCCAGCAATGAAGAAGAAATTCTGTTATATTTTTTCTTTTCTTGCAAGAAGCTGGGTTTTGAAGGGAAGGATGAATAGCTCAATTATAGAAATAATAGGAATTATGGCCATAGAATTGGTGTTTCTTCCCCGCGTGCTCTTTATCCCTGAGGTCTTTATAGTCTTCTAGAACTGATATATGGAAACGTTTTTGTGCACCAGTTTTTGAAAACGTGTTCTTAAGCTCCAGCAGGTCCGTTTGAGGTTTGGCCACTCCAGCTCTAGGAATCCAACCCAGGATAGGTTTTGTTTCTTCATCCTCCTCCATATTCAAGGTCAACTGTTCTGGCTTACTTAAAAAGTGTTCAAAATCAAAAGTTTTCAAGTCTGGTTTACTTTGTAAAATACCAGGCTTACTAAGGCTAACAGGATTTTGGTACACATTATACTGATTTAAATGTTCATAGGGAATGTAATGATCTGGGTTACAGTAAGGTATAAGTTGGGGTTTTAATGACAGCTGTCTCCAGTACAAATCTTCTGTCTTTTTAGTATCTGTGATTTTTGGAAATGGTTTTATGTCGTAAGTACTAGCCAGATCTTTTGTTGGGTAACAGGATGGGAGTGCATAGGTGGATAGCAAGCTTTGTTCTTCCTTAATCTTTTCTTCAATCTCCTGGTTTTTATGTGTCACGTCTGCAGGTATGTTATCACTCAGAGCCATCATTTCTGTAGAACTGGGCACAAAGGTATGAAAAGTACACAGAACTCTAGGGGTACAGTCTGGACAGGAAGATGGTCTTTGCTCAAGAATAGCCTCCAGAGGACGTTTGTTCTGAATCAGTCGGGCAATTCGTCCTTCCAAGGGTCTGGTGGGCTTTAAGGCAGGATGGAATTTTTCTTGCTGTGGTGGTAGGATAAAAAAGAGAAAATCAACTAATTAATAGATCTAGCATTGTCAGGATATTGCCACAAATGGCAGGTCAAAATCCATTTTCACTGAGCAAACACAGGATGGGTTAGAGTAACACTGCAATGTTTACTGATATTTATTTAAAGACATTGAAATTTGGGTCCTAATAAACACATGTTTTTATAAGGCAAGGGCACATTTTTACTTGGCTATAGAGAAATTTTTCCATGTAGGAACTCTTTGCTTTCAGACTTTCCAAGATATAAAAGAACTTATTGGAATATAACAGGTCATATTTTATGATGATGTCTGTCACCAACACAGATGATGTTAATTAAAAGTTACATGTAATTATTTAAATATCAGCCAAAGCCTTCTTTGTTAGACTCAGGCAAGGGTTTTTAAACCTTGGTTGGCTGACTCAGAATCAGCTTTGGAGTTAGCAGAAAATAAGATCCCCAAGCTCGGTCCTCTCAGATTGTGATGCAGAGGGTCTGCAGCAGGGCTTAGGAATCTGCTCTCTTAATAAGCATCTCGAGTGATGCTAAGGCCAGTGATATGCTATGCTTGGAGAAACACTGGTCTGACAGGGGTTTGTCATAGCTATGCTTCTTTTTTGAGATGTTTGACAGATATTGTGAACTTAATCATGTCTGGTAACTGCAAAATCAATGAGTGTGTTTAAGGGGTTATTAATAGATATATGACTGGGGGGAGGGGTAAGAGGAAGACAGAGGAGTTGACTTGGAAGGGGCATGAGGGGAGTTTCTGGGAGGATGGTAATGTTGAATATATTGATAGAGGTCGGGGTTACAAAGTTGTATGCATTTGTCAAAACTTATGGAATGTACACTTAAGGTTTGTGTAATTGTAATGAATGTATGTGAAGTGAAGTGAAAGTCACTGAGTTGTGTCTGACTCTTTGCGACCCCATGGACTATACAGTCCATGGAATTCTCCAGGCCAGAATACTGGAGTGGGTAGCCTATTCCTTCTACATTGGATCTTCCCAACCCAGGAGTTGAACTGGGGTCTCCTGCATTGCAGGAGAATTCTTTCCCAACTGAGCTATCACCTTAAAAGAAAAAACTAATTTAAATCCAATTAATGGTATGCATTTTTGAGGTTCCGTGTTACTCAGTGGTAAAGACTCTGCCTGCAATGCTGGAGACTCAGGTTTGATCCCTGGGTCAAGAAGATCCCCTAAAGAAGGGCATGGTGACCCACTCCAGTGTTCTTGCCTGGAAAAATCCCATGGATAGAGGAGTCTGGCAGGCTACACTCCATGGGGTCCCCAAAAGTCCACTGAACACACATGCACACATACACACACACATGCTGAATGTTTAGGATTACACTGAAATGCAGGAAAAATAAAGTGAATTTATCGATGTTTGGAGTGATGGCAAGATAGATGTGTAATAAAATAAGAATAGTAAAATGCTACGGTAAAATCTAGACCATGGGTATACAAGTCTTAACCATAAAATTATTTAGACTTTTCTGTATGTTAACATTGAACATTTGAACATTTTTATAATCTGTTTAAGAAAGAAAACTAAAAATGAATGTGTGACAATGATGGAATTGATAGCAAAGATAAATATAAGAATGGTGAAAATATAACTCTAGTTTGGAATTAGGAAAAAAAAAAAGGACTTGGGAACAACTTTTTGAAACCTAATCTGTTCATAGTTGGAAGAGTTTCCATACAGTTATCAACAAATTTGTTATTTCCTTTAACTAATCAGGTTTGAGTAGATACTATGAAAACAAGAGAAAAATTTCTTTGAAATACACTGTTAAATTTATCATAAACAAAAAAGTATATATCTTACTTTGATGGTATCCTTATATGTGAGAAACAGCCTTTATACCTTTACTTTATTTTACAACAAAATATTTCATACACATATTTATCACCAGTAAAACAAGCCTTCTCAGACTCCATTATTTATGTTTTAATTAGAAACCAGCAAGATTCACTGAAACTTTCTTTTAAACTTCCAACTATTTAAGGCATATTTTATCTTGTTATTAATAAAAAATTTAGGTATTATTTACTTATATGATTATTTTGCATATAATATACTTGACAAACATCCTTTGTATAACTATACATGTATTTCCAGGTAAAAATGATAAAGCTGCTTCCTGAGGACTGGACTCTACAGGCTTAAATCTGTGGAAATCTGGATGGCTGTTGAACACACCTAACAATGTCAGAGTATATGTATAGTCTTCTCTAGCCTTAGAGAAGACTGTTTGTTACAGTCTTCTGTAACAAACAGTTCACCTGTTTGTTACAGGTGAAAAATAGAGAAAATTAAAAACCTTTTAGTGAATGATAAGGCACAGTCTGTGGAACTACTTCTAGTGTTATGATTTATTATATCACCCTGAGAAATATTGAAGATATATAAAATAAATTTGTTCATTCAGTCTAAAAAGAGTTCATGTTGAAATACCTTAACATTGTTTTTTAGGTGTCTTTCCACAACCTACATCTTTGGAAATATTAATCTTGTTTAAAAAACTGAGTTTTAGAGGATAAAATTTAGGTCCAAATAAAACAACATAAATGTATCCTATTAGGTCATTTTATTTCACCTGCATAATTAAGCTAAGAGATTATAACTTCTATCAATAAAGAGCTTGATCATTTCTTTTAGGACATTTCACATAATCAATTAAGAAATCTCTTGTTATTTGCAGAGAATTTATTGGCTTTTGTTTGTAATTCAGCCAATTCTCAATGATTGTGGATATCAGGAGGAAGCCTTTATCTCTTCAAAAGCAGTGAAAATGTACAAGATATAAAATCTGCAAAGATTCACAGAATTTATTAAGAATCACATTTATTACTAGGTAAATGTTCATAAACCAATTCCTCTGTAAATTTTAGCAACAGTAGCATAGCATAAAATCTGTAAAACAAAATAAAACAAAAATAACCCAGTACTGTGATGAAGAAAGGACTTGCCAGCTAGCGCTAGTGGTAAGGAACCTGCCTGTCAGTGCAAGAGACATAATGAGACATGGGTCTGATCCCTGGGTCTGGAAGTCCCCTGAAGGAGGGCACGGCAACCCACTCCAGTATTCCTGCCTGGAGAATCCCATAGACAGTGGAGCCTGGCAGGCTGCAGTCCATAGGGCCGCAAAAAGTCGGACACAGCTGAATGATGTAGCATGCACTCATGTGATGAAGATAAGAAAACTTGCTTGTTCTTCAAAATAGTGGACAAGTTCGAATCAATTCAGAATTAACTTCTGAACTGAGTTAAATTTTCCCTTTGCTGGCTTGGTCACTAATATTCAGGAAGCAAATAAAAAGTGAGTAAAGCAAGAAGAAGATGTTTGTGTGCATGTGTGCTCAGTCACGTCAGTTGCATCTGACCCTTTGGGACCCTATGGACTGCAGCCTGTCAGGCTCCTCTTTTAATGGGATCCTCCAGGCAAGAATACTGGAGTGGGCTGCCATGCCCTCCTCCAGGGGATCTTCCTAACACAGTGATTGCACCTGCTCTCCTTCATTGCAGATGGATTGTTTACCCACTGAGCCACCTGGGAAGCCCCCAAATCTAGGCACTTTCCCCCTAAATAACTGAGAGTTGACTGCAATTACTTACAGGCTCTGGGTCAAATCCTATCTGTCCAGTTAACTCTGCTACCTCCTTTTCATGGTAATCATCCAGTTCAAGGGGATTCATGGGCCCCAGACCTTAATGGAAACATCACATCTTATTATTTTGTTAAAGTAAATGAAGAATGCTACGTAAATTTATACCTTTTTATAGAAACACTTATCTGTTCCCCTTTGTAATATAATTAGAAATGATAAAAAATGAAAACAAACTTAACTTTCCAATTACCCTCTAAGAGGAACTTACCACCCACCTTATTCCTATTGCTACTTAGATTAAGAAAACAGGGGGAAATATTAGAAGATAAAGCTGTAATAGCACTTGTTAAATATTCTAAGTTTGTTTTTTTTACTCATTAAAGTGAACTCATACCTGTAAAATCATGATTATATGAAGTGATCCAGTGGGACTTCTCGAGATTTCTTTGTATGTTGACTTCTTTTAGAGAAGTAATAGGGTCCCATGAATTTAAAGAAGTGTTAGGAGCGAAGGTTTTAGGTGGTTTTGGGTAGAACACTGGCTTGTTTTTCTCAACACATTTAGGAAGCTAGATTATGATATAAAAGGTCATTGCTGTTAGAAAAGATCATAATACTTTTCCTTCATTAATTACTAAAATTCTGCAACTGTAACCTAAACTGTATTTGGAGTTAAACACAGTATTTTTATCAAAGGAGGTCTTTTTGAAAATTCCTTTACTTTAGCAGGGTGTCTGAAAGTATACTTTGGAGAAATGCAATGAAATTTTATTAGAGAAATAAAGGACTCTGAGGTACAGCCAAAATTGTGTGCCTCCTACTTCTCCTTCCCTGCCTAAAATGACACTATATGATATCATTTATGAATTTCTGATGAAGGCTAACTCACTGAAATTCAAATAAAAATTTCATTCTGTAGACATAACTGCTTTACAAATAGAGTTTTATATTTTCAAAAGGAGGTATGCAAATAAAAGTGAATGAATGGGTTTCACTGTAGTCTTTTTGTTTACTTAGAAATTCACTTTTTCTCAGATTGATGATTCTCAATACATATTTACAGAGCACCTACATGTGTAAGGTAGTGGCAGACACATGAATGGATCAGAAACAAATCTTGTCATCGAAGAGTATATTGGCTAGAAGTGGAGATAAGGAGTGAACATAAATGACTATAAGGTGGACAGTAACTCTTTGCTACAGGAGAAGTTAAGACAAAATAATTTGGAAGTTCAGAGGAGGGAGGAACTGATTCCAGCTGAATAGGAAAGTGGTGCTGGAAGCACATGGTGGGAGGAGACAAGAGACCATGTTGGGTGACACCGCAGAAAGTAGGGCTTGAGTGGCACACAGAGATGGAGAGGCTAAAGGAACAGCAAGAGCAGAGATGGGGTGGTGGTGGGAAGTATGGAATAAATACTTCTTGAACCTTGTGAACTTGTCCATACAGCCAGGCCCACCCTTAACACTTGCAGGTTCTGGGATTTTAGTACAATGAGAGCCCACATTCCATTAGTCTAAATAGTTCAATTTGTAAATCAAGCAAATAAACTGTCAAGTAAATATATTTCATTCTCCTACCTTGATAGGATACTTTCATAAAACCTGGAAGACCAGGTTCAAATTTAGACTTCTTAGACTATTCCAAATCTTCTTAGGCTGTCCCAAATATTGCACTGGGACATGGTGGCTCAGAAAGAGCCATCTGCTAGCCCCCAGCCCCTGACCACTTTCTAACCTCACTTTCTTACCCCCGCTTCCATCCCAAACTATGAGGTGCCTTTTATATGAGGGTACCTATCCCTTAAGTTCAAGTTTCATATACCTATTACTGTCCTTTCCAGCACAGAGCCACCTCTTGGCCACCTGTCTGGCCTAGAGGGATATACTAGCTTGGCAGCACTGTCAACCCCTGGGAGGATGGACCTGGGGAAGAGATCCCATAAAGGGCCTGAAACTGGGTTCAAAGCCACTTGTCAGGGAATGTGCAGTCCAGCATCAATCTGGGGCAAGAGACTGGGGAGCACGGGTTCAGATGGACACATCCTCTTGTTCCTATAAACTTTCTGCCCCACAGGGAGGGGCACAGTTAGCCAGAGCTGGGCCTTATAAAGCATGGGCATTCTAAAGTTCCTGGGCCTAAGGGCTGCTGCTCACTGCAACCCTGTGAGGTTGGAGGGAATCCCATTTACATACCTAAAGTAGTCATAATAAAACTCACTTGGTAAAAATCTGTCTCCGGAAGTATTAAATAACCAGCTCTATAAACCTTTCATGATTATGTAGCCTGCTTATCCAGGTCTAAATAAAGCCCTCTTTATTTCTTTATCATGATTTGCAAAGCCAGCTTGTTTCAAATATTGTTCTGAGGGGCAAGATTAATTCTGTGTTTTAATCTGGCCCAAAGAGTTGATGCTTTTGAATTGTGGTGCTGGAGAAGACTCCTGAGATCAACTGCAAGGAGATCAAACCAATCAATCCTAAAGGATATCAACTGCAAATACTAACTGGAAGAACTGATGCTGAAGCTGAAGCTTCAATACTTTGGCCACCTGATGCGAAGAGCCAACTCTTTGGAAAAGACTCTGATGTTGGGAAAGATTGATGGCAGGAGGAGAAGGGGAAAGAGAGGATGAGATAGTTGGATGGCATCACCGACTCAATGGATATGAGTTTGAACATACTCCAGGAGACAGTGAAGGAAAAGGAAGTCTTCAGTTCATGGGGTGCTGCAGTTCATGGGGTTGCAAAGAGTTGGACATGACTTAGTGACTGAAGAACAACAATTTGGTCTCTCTAACAGCAGGGATCTACTGAAATGCAATCACAGGCACAGAGGAAGAAAATAGGGAATGTAAAATTTCACTGTAGCCTGAGTTATCTTGGGAAGAGTTTAAAGGGTCAGGAAACTTTTGAGAGTGGAGAGTTAGCCAGTTTTTAGTGTGTTAGGTAATGTAATACTGCCAGGACAGTAAGAGAGGGATTGCTGGGGATCATTCACTCAATAGGTATTCATTGGTTGAATATGGGGCCTTCCTGGTGGCTTACATGGTAAAGAATCTGCCTGCATTGCAGACAGGTTCAATCCCTGGGTCAAGAAGATCCCATGGAGAAGGGAATGGCTACCCACTCCAGTATTCATGCCTGGAGAATTCCATGGACAAAGGAGCCTGGCGGGCTGTCACAGAGTTGGATGCTACTGAGTGACTATCACTTTCACTTTAGGTTGAATATACTATTCACAGGTAAAAGTTAGGATCTAATATGGAAGGTAAGTACAGAATAGAAAGGAATTCCAACTTCTGAGATGTTAACCTCTCAGCAGACACTCTTAAGTCTACAACGGAGTATGTTAGTTGTTTCAGTTCAGTTCAGTTCAGTTGCTCAGTCATGTCTGACTCTTTGAGACCCCATGAACCGCAGCATGCCAGCCCTCCCTGTCCATCACTAACTGCTGGAGTCTATCCAAACCCACGTCCATTGAGTCGGTGATGCCATCCAACCATCTCATCGTCTGTTGTCCCCTTCTCCTCCTGCCCTCTATCTTTCCCAGCATCAGGGTCTTTTCAAATGAGTCAGCTCTTTGCATCAGGTGGCCAAAGTACTGGAGTTTCAGCTTCAACATCAGTCCTTCCAATGAACACCCGGACTCATCTCCTTTAGGATGGACGGTTGGATCTCCTTGCAGTCCAAGGGACTCTCAAGAGTCTTCTCCACCACAGTTCAAAAGGATCAATTCTTCGGCACTCAGCTTTCTTTATAGTCCAACTCTCACATCCATACATGTGAGACTACTGGAAGAACCATAGCCTTGTTGGTTGTTTAGAATTTGGAATACATTCTCAGAGGAGGAGTGCTATATAAATGGTTGTTACATTCCCAGCAGAGCTGATAAAAATCTATGAAACCTGTAAATTATTTAATAAACATTTACTGAATACCTGATACAAGCAAAACTAGCCAGCTTTTAAGTGCCCTGGGCTAAGCACCAAAAACTCCATAAATTGCCATAAAATAACAGGAATTAATACAATCATAATATGTTAAAGCACTAAATATAATGTGTTGTTTTAGTCTTGAGTGGTAGGGCTTACTAAGGTTTCATGGAGAGAAGAGGTCTATTATGGAGACCACTTTGCTCTTTGGAGAGACATTAACATTGGGGACACATTGGATCTTTATTGGATCACATTTTATGTCATTGTCAGCACTGTTTTTACATTAAGAAGCCATGATTAGGAACTTTGTCATTTGCATATGAAATGAATACAGGAGGGAGAGCAAATAAGAGAGTGGCAGAGATACGTTTCTTTGGTATCTAGCTAGGACTTTGGGACAGAAAAAGTTGAAGGCATAAGAGGATGCATGGTAGGAGGAAGGCTGCCTGGGACAGAATGGAGGAAAAGCAAAGGTGGCAAGACAGTGAACAGAGAGCATGCCATTAGAGAACACAAGGCAGATGCAGCAGGAACTAGAGCACAGGTTCCTAATTTGGTCCACTCTCTGCTATGCAACAGAAACAATGAGGGTGGAGCTGAGCCTTGAAGAAAGAGCAAGTCTGAGATGACAGGAGAGCATTTCAGGAAGAGAAGTGGCCATGAACCTGCTCAGGGACCAGCGAACAGAGCCAGGCTGGGAGAAGGAAGAGAGGAGGGAAGGCCAGAACCAAGGGTCAGTGTAGCTCAGTTAACGCACTGGATTTCACACTTGGGTAAAGCGGTGCTAATCAAGATTGCCAAGGGGGGGTGACACGAGTTACAGCAGTATTTTATCAGCAGGTAGAAATGAGAGGGCTTGGAAGAAGAAGAATTTCTCTTATTTCTAGGTTGCTTTGATATAGATTTTACTTGAAAGAATAAAAGTCATCTAGTCAGATAGATGATTATTTAAGGATTTTTCTTGACATATAACTACAAAAAACAAACAGATGCTTCATAGATGACTGTATGACATTGCAATGACCACACTCTGGCCTGCCACAGTAGTCTTTCCCAGAGAAATTCAAATGTTTCTAGGTTTCCGTCATTATTTCTTGCCTCCTTCACAGACTATTAGATGCAAGGACATAATATATGGAAAACACTTGGTATTGCCTCTCACAAACTAACTGGTCAGTGAATGTCAGCTATTATTATTTTCAAATATATATTTTCCTTCATGATTTAAAAGTGTTCTCTTTTTACTATGTGGAGTCATGGTAGAGAGGTTAAGAACAGAGACTGGAGTCTCATGAGCCTGAGTTCTATGATTGTGAGATAGTTACCAACTCCCTGAGCCTCAGTTTCCTCATTTATAAAATGGGAATGATCATACTAACCTTTTGAGTGTACTGTAATGGCCAAATGACACTCTATATATAAAGAAGTTAGGGTGTAGCAATTTTTAAATAAATGGTGGCTACTGTTTTATTTTTGATTCTGCACAAAGATACTACTGTAATTGGCACATTAAATTGCAAATCTTTCTGTAAACCTCCCATTCACTCTATGTATATTCGAACTTACTTGATATATTATGAATCATAAGAACAGAGTTGTAGAGACAGTGAATGATCTACAGTCCTCGTTTACTTCATTTCATGGGGAACTTTTTGTAAATATGGAAATGTTACATAAAATCAGTTAAGAAAACAAACAAACAATGTGAATCATGGTCAAAATCTCAATGTTTCCATCTGTATAGAAGATAAAGTAATCTATCTTTTGGATTTTTATAAACATAGAATGCAAAAGCATCTTTTACTTTGTTTTTAACACACATTTAAAAAGATACTTACATCAAAATACACACGCTGACCCGGCCAAACCAATGCTTTCTTCTTGGAATCCATTGGAAAATCAAGCAGTTCGTATCTATAAGGGTTACCTGAAATTTTCCAGAAAAGCAGCCTTTTAATTAATAGGATTTATGGGTGCAATAAATACAAACAAGATAATAGGAGGTAGAGAGGAATTCGGGTGCACATTTGAGCTTTATAGTTATAGCTCTGTTTGAACTCTTGCCCTTAGTAAACAGCATGTGGGCCACACAGAGCAAGAATGAGTCTCTAAGCCTGGTGCCTTCAGCAGATTGAGGGGGCAGCAGTACTGCTCCTTTGTTTTTTTTAAAAAAGGTGATTTAAGTAAATCATAGGTAAAGGGATTCTTAGGTAAATCATAAATCTCTTCCTAGATACTCTTTTTGGTCTCTGAAAGCTCAGCAAATACATTTCTATACCACCTGTTTTAGGTTTTCTCTGTTTAAATATCAAGAAATGGAGTTAGTATGTGCTTACCAAAAGAAGTATTTAAATAGAATATTTAAAGAATACAGCCTTTTAGGTATTGGTGGTAGCTGGAGAAGCTTTACCAAATACAGCCTGGCGTATTTTTTTAAAAAAGGTGATTTAAGTAAATCATAGGTAAAGGGATTCTTAGGTAAATCATAAATCTCTTCCTAGATACTCTTTTTGGTCTCTGAAAGCTCAGCAAATACATTTCTATACCACCTGTTTTAGGTTTTCTCTGTTTAAATATCAAGAAATGGAGTTAGTATGTGCTTACCAAAAGAAGTATTTAAATAGAATATTTAAAGAATACAGCCTTTTAGGTATTGGTGGTAGCTGGAGAAGCTTTACCAAATACAGCCTGGCGTCCTCTGGTCCCATGATAAACTCCACATTAAAGCATGCTCTGAACACCCATCGCCATATGTAATAAGGACAAAGGCTGGCATTTATTGAACATTTATTATAATGTTAGTATTATACTGCTAGTATTATACTGAGTGCTATGAGGAAGGTACTATTATTTCTACTTTAACAAATGAGGAAATTGAGGCACAAGGAAAATAAGCAATTTTCTTAAGGTCACACAATAAATAAGTGCAATAATCAAATTTAGGCAATCTGGTTCTAGAGCTTCTCTGTTAATCGAGATTCTACTTAGTTCTAGAAAAGAAGAGTTAAAATAAGTAGAAGAGTAGAAAACCCAAGGTAGTACTAGTTCCTGGGAAGCTTTCATTTATTAGGGTTATTAGAATATCCTCATCTTTTTAAAATCCCCCAAAGATGACTAACTGGTCAAGGATAGGCAGATGCTTGAAACAGAAGATTAAGGTGGTAACTTATTTTCTTCAATCCCTCGTCTACAACTGCACTGAAAAGTGTTTTTATAAATTCAATACATATTTGTGTGATTTCTTCCTAATTGTATGCACTTCATGTGATTTCAGAATTAACTAATTTCAGTTCAGTTCAGTCGCTCAGTCGTGTCCGACTCTTTGTGACCCCATGAACCGCAGGTCTCCCTGTCCATCACCAACTCCTGGAGTTTACCCAAACTCATGTCCATTGAGTCAGTGATGCCATCCAACCATCTCATCCTCTATTGTTCCCTTCTCCTCCTGCCCTCAATCTTTCCCAGCATCAGGGTCTTTTCAAATGAGTCAACTCTTCTCATCAAGTGGTCAAAGTATTGGAGTTTCAGCTTCAACATTAGTCCTTCCAATGGATACCCAGGACTGGTCTCCTTTAGGATGGACTGGCTGGATCTCCTTGCAGTCTAGGGGACTCTCAAGAGTCTTCTCCAACAGCATGGTTCAAAATCATCAATTCTTCGGCACTCAGCTTTCTTTATAGTCCAACTCTCACATTCATACATGACTATTGGAAAAACCATAGCCTTGACTAGATGGACCTCTGTTGACAAAGTAATGTCTCTGCTTTTTAATATGCTGTCTAGGTTGGTCATAAC
>SJXQ01002876.1:185981-219145 GCA_006408695.1 Aepyceros melampus
TTCTTCAGCATTACTGGTTGGGGCATAGACTTGGATAACTGTGATATTGAATGGTTTGTCTTGCAGACAAACAGAGATCATTCTGTCATTTTTGAGATTGCATCCAAGTACTGCATTTTGGACTCTTTTGTTAACCATGATGGCTACTCTTCCATGAGGTAGGTTAGGAAGATATAACTTAAAAGAAGAAAAAGAGTCATATTCTATAGTAGATTAAATGTAAAATGCAATAAACTTACCACATGTAAGACTTTTTAATAATTGCTTTCCGTGTTAGTCCAAAAATGTAGTCTCATAAACTGGGCTGAAGAAACTCAACAATATTGTTGTAGAAATTTGAAAATGATACACAGACTTAAAATTACACATATCTTCAAACATAGAGAAATATTTGCCTGGAAATTAAAAGTAATATTAGAAAGTAAATAATGAAAATTAAAAGATGCTTACCCTTTGGAAGGAAAGTTATGATCAACCTAGATAGCATATTCAAAAGCATAGACATTACTTTGCCAGTAAAGGTCTGTCTAATCAAGGCTATGGTTTTTCCTGTGGTCATGTATGGATGTGAGAGTTGGACTGTGAAGAAGGCTGAGCGCCGAAGAATTGATGCTTTTGAACTGTGGTGTTGGAGAAGACTCTTGGGAGTCCCTTGGACTGCAAGGAGATCCAACCAGTCCATTCTGAAGGAGATCAGTCCTGGGTGTTCTTTGGAAGGAATGATGCTAAAGGTGAAAATCCAATACTTTGGCCACCGGATGCAAAGAGCTGACTCATTGGAAAAGACTCTGATGCTGGGAGGGATTTGGGGGCAGGAGGAGAAGGGGAGGACCGAGGATGAGATGGCTGGATGGCATCACCAACATGATGTACATGAGTCTGGGTGAGCTCCAGGAGTTGGTGATGGACCGGGAGGCCTGGCGTGCTGCAATTCATGGGGTCACAAAGAGTCGGACACAACTGAGCAACTGAACTGAAGTGAACTGAACGAAAATAAAGTGTTGCACTTTAATTAAAATTTGTCATAATTTGTAAATATTTTGCTGTATTTATCTATGTTGCATTCAAAAGATGAATAATAGAAAATGTAAAAGAAATAAACCAAAATCTGGGTTTTGTTAGTTATGGTTCAGAAAAATATAGTGAATCTCTCATTTTAGTTGTGAATACTGATTTTGGTATGAATCTGATCATATTCAAACTTTTCCACCCAATGCTTCTGCATAGATTATAACTGACATTAGTGCACATTCATTGAAATTTATTTAATTTCATATATTTCAATACTTCAAACTATTGAATTTATGTTTTCAAGCCTAGTGCAACATTTTAACTACAGTAGCAATCATCTGAGCACAGAGACACTGGTCATCTTGTTTAGTGCTTGATTCCTAACTCTTAGAGAAGGGACTCTGTATATGGTAGATACTCATTAAATATATGCGTAACAAAGGAATGTTTGGGGTCTTTCTTATGGAAATGTGTGTGAGATGATTTCTTTTCTGGAGACATCCGTGCCATAGAGTTGTTGAATTCATCTGACCTAGATTTTTAAAGCAATGTCAAGTGAGATTTCTAAAGTGAGAATGATAACAATGATGATATTGCCATCATTAAAATCATCAACAACTATGAGAAACGATTACTAAGGGGAAAGTTTTTAGAGTTTAGTATATTTTATTTACTAGTCATTTTTCAAAGACTGTCCTATTTTAGTCATACAGAAAATATTGTATTTATTTTATATAAGAAAAAATAGAAATCCTGAGAGGCTAAGAAACTTACCCAAGGTCACAGGGTACACAAAGATAAAAGCAAGCAATCACATCCAAACCTGTTTGCTTTTTATACTCCATCATATTCTTTCTCACTTGGGCATGTGTTAGTCACTCCCTCATGTATGACTCCCTACTCCAAGACCCAATGGACTGGGTTCTGCCAGACTCCTCTGTCCATGGAATTCTCCAGGCAAAAATACTGGAGTGGGTTGCCATTCTCTTCTCCAGGGGATCTTCCTGGTCCAGGAATCAAATCTAGTCTCCTGCATTGCAGGCAGATTCTTTACTGTCTGAGCAACCAGGGAAACCCTGGCTCAGACAGTAAATATTTGGTATATTTATCCCAATAATATTTACATGTTGTTAGTCACTCCCTCATGTATGACTCCCTACTCCAAGACCCAATGGACTGGGTTCTGCCAGACTCCTCTGTCCATGGAATTCTCCAGGCAAAAATACCGGAGTGGGTTGCCATTCTCTTCTCCAGGGGATCTTCCTGGTCCAGGAATCAAATCTAGTCTCCTGCATTGCAGGCAGATTCTTTACTGTCTGAGCAACCAGGGAAACCCTGGCTCAGACAGTAAATATTTGGTATATTTATCCCAATAATATTTACATGATTGCATAGTATTAATAGATATATTAATGGTTGATTATTCAATTCTAACACTGCTGAAGAGCTTTATTTTCACTTCACTTTCTTTAAATTTTAATATAAAATGCTTCAAACTTACCATAAATATGGCAGAATCAATATCAAGCTTCAACACTAATTGGAATTTTTCTGAAATGGTTTCATCTATTCTCTTGTTTCGCTTTTATAATTGTCTGATGCTGTATTTTAAAACAAATTCTAGACACTATGACATTTCTTTTGCCATTTCTTCTCTAAATGTTTCCAATAATATCTAAATAGAAATAAATGCAGACCCTTTATTCATAACGATATGACATTTTCACACCTAAAAGTTAAAAAGGCTTCTTACTATTATTTAATGTCCAGTCTATTTTCAAATCCTCCCTATTATCAAAGAAGTCTTTAGACAGTTGGAATATCCAAATCAGGACTTAAACAAAGCATACTGACTGCATTTGATTGTTCTGTCTCCCAAATACTTCCAGACAGAGCAGGCTCATCTTACCTTTAGGCTTCATATATTCTGTTGATGAGAACTCAGAAGGAAAGGCTTATACAGATTTAAGTTCAATTTTTTTGTGGGCAGAGTGAAACAAAAACGATCTCAAGGCTGGTGCTTTGTACATCATATCACATCACATCATCATCACATAAAGTCCGGCTAATATTGACCAGTGGGCTGATCAGAGAAAGAAATAGAGAAACGAAACAAACTACTTTGTATATTATATTTGGTTAAAAAAGTACTTATTCACTACCCTGAAAATTTATTATTAAATAGAAAAAAATCAAATATTTACCCCCAATATAAATAAACTGTATTTAAGAGCATGACCTATGTTGAATGGATGAGGAAGAGTTATGCTACAAATTCACAGAAGAGTCCACTGGTAAGATGTATCTGGTTAATAACAGAGTTTTTTTGCACATATCCCCCAATAAATATTTTCAATATTTCATATCCATCAAGCTCATGGATTAAGTTCTTTCACAGTCTATACAGTGAAGTCGCTCAGTCGTGTCCGACTCTTTGCAACCCCATGGACTGTAGCCTACCAGGCTCATCTGTCCAAGGGATTTTCCAGGCAATAGTCCTGGAGTGGATTGCCAATTTCCTTCTCAGGGGATCTTCCCGACCCAGGGACTGAACCCGGGTCTGCTGCATTGTAGACAGACGCTTTACTGTCTGAGCCACCAGGGCTGCCCTATAGACCTTCATAAAAACCAATTAACTTGAAATTCAGGAAGAATTTACCATGAAGATGTTTGAAATCAAATATTTAATCTAATTTCTTATGTCACTTCCAGAATTGGATCTTAGATATATGCAACTGAACATATCTGTTCCTTGAACTGAACTGAAGTATTTAAAAGAAAACTCCTTCTACTCTCACAATAATTCTGACACTAAACGTGAGGTTTCCCCTCACATTAAACAATTTGACACTAACTATTTGGAGCTAGAGCAGAGACCCCAGGTTAAGGGCCCAGTCCCTCAAAACTGCTTCCACTGCAGATGCTAGCCTCAAGTCCCAGGTTGTGCTTCTGGCCAACTGGCTGTAAGTTGGGGGCTCTCATGAGCCCCTCCTCGGGTTCTATAATTTGCTGAGACAGCTCACAGAACTCAGGGAAATGCTTACTTATGTTTATTTATTATAAAGGGTATGATAATAAATGATGAACAGAGGAAGACGCGTATAAGGTGAGGTCCAGAAGGGGCCTAAGCACCGAAGCTCTGTCTGACTCGAGTTGCAGAGCACCATGCTCCTGGCATGTGGATCTGCTCACCAACCCAGAAGCTCCTGAACCTCTTTGGTTAGGGCTTTTATAGTGACTTCATTATGTAGATATGGTTGATCAAATCATTGACCACTGGTGGTTAAATCAATCTCCCTCCCCTCCCCCTCCCCAGAAGGCAGGAGTGAGGCTGAAAGTTCCAGTCCTCTAGTCGGTTCCATTCATAACTAGCTCCCATCCTTCATGACTCACCTTGTTAGCATAAATTCAGATGTAGCTGAAAGCAGCTACATTTTTTATGAATAAAAAAGACACTCTTCTCTCCCCTACCACTCAGAAAATTACAAGAGTTTTAAAGGCTTTAAAACGGGACAAAGACCAAACATATATTTTATTTATATCATAGTACTTTACATACACTTAATCTCCACTATAAACCCATGAGAGAAGTACTCTTATGATTAATTCCCATTTTCAGATGAGGAAATAGATGCTTAAAAAGTTGAAGGAGTTTGCTCCAAGAGAACCAGGTACCTACACCACTTCCTCTCTCTCCCTTCCTCTTCTCCCTGGGTCTCACCTAACACACATCCTGTGTTAGGACAATCAAATGAGGTGGTTCCCAGAAAAATACGCTTCTCAAATTTAAGGGGTTGTGATTTTTATCTGGCTTGACCATTCAGGAAACTTGGGACTAGAAAAATGAACTAAAACTTGTATTTCACTCCCAGACCACTATTCATTTTCTTACACTGTGAAACTCTTAGGTTTCTGAGAGTTCAAGATTTCCTACTTGTTTGGTCCTCCTGTTAACATGGGTTCTCTTTCCCTGAATTATGAATACAAATAATGCTGACCACCCTTTCCATTAAATACGTGCTGCCTTGCATTGCTGTTTTACTATTTGGTGTTTGTTGCAGCTTATCTCAAGTCAATCAGTTCAATGAGGCTTATAAACTCTTTGGTGGCATAAACTGGATAATATTTATTTCATTATCTTCAGAACCAAGTTCCCTGCCCAGCCCCTAGCACACCCTTAATAAAGGTCTGTCTGATGAACTGTTAGAATGAACGCACATCTACAGGTGCCAGACTTTGGTTCTTTCCACCAATGAGGAGAAAATCCAGTTCTAGGTTTGGGAATTAATACCATTTGTCCAGCAAAGACTCTACTCTTGCAAGTATCTTTTCCTGTCCAGGCTTTTAGCCCCTCTTGACTGCAATAGAGTTTTAGTTTCTGCTCTTATTATCCAACCTACATCCTTCATATTAAGGTTTCCTGGTTGGCTCAGACAGTAAAGAATGTGCCTGCAATGCAAGAGACTTGGGTTTGATTCTTGGGTCAGGAAGATCCCCTGGAGAAGAGAATGTCTACCCACTCCAGTCTTCTTGCCTGGAGAATTCCGTGGACAGACGACCTGGCGGGCTACATCCTTCATATTAGGGGCAGATAAAAACTGTAGTTACATTATATTGCTGCGTGACAATTTAACCAGAAACTTAGTGGCTTAAAAGCTCAATTTTTTTTTATCTTATGGTGTCTTCAGGTCATGATTTCAGACAGGCACTAGGACAGCTTGTCTCTGCTCCACGATGTCTGAGGCCTTCGCTGGGAAAACCTGAATGCTTGGGGGAGGTTTCATGGCTGGGAGAGATTCAGTGACAGAGGACTAAAATCATCTGGAGGAATCCTCACTCACAAATCTGGCGGGACACGATGGAACCTCATCTGGGCTGTTGGTGGAACATCTCTCCATTTGATCTCTGCTCCCTCACAGCATGGTGCTTGGGTTCCAAGAAACACCTGCCCAAGAGAACAAGACAGGAATATATTTTTTATGACCTGCCTTTGAAAGTCATATGATTACTTCCATTGAAGTCACAAGCCCACGCAGATTCAGGGCAAGGGGACACAGAACCTCTCAGTTGGAAGCATCCATGCCACATTGTAGGAGGAACATGTGGGACGAATCATGAGGCTTCATCATCCTAAAACATCAATTTAATCCTCTTTCCCACTACCTACAGAGAAAAAATTCTGTCTGAAAGTGTTCTAAATTTGGCCTAAAATACCTTTCCTCTTTTCCTGTGTTTATTGACTTCTTCACTCTAGCCAGATGGAACTACTCTGTCAGCCACTTGTTAAACTCATTTTTACTTCTGCTTTTTTATCTCAATGGCTCCCTCTTCTTTTGGCTTAATAAATTCTACCTCTCACTTAAAACTTTTAATGCTTAATTCTGCAGGATGAACTAAGGTGGCAGGGATCCTCAGAGATCCCAAAAGTTACACTGCCAGCTAAGGATCCTTTCAGAACACCATCTATCTGGATGTGGCTCTTGCCATCTTGCCTTGGCTCTCCTTCCTATGTGCCTGGGAAGCAGAAATGAATGGAGAGACCTCAAACCACAGCTCATTCCCAAGCTACCTCCTTTTCAAACCCAGAACTCTGAATAATAAATTTTTGACCAACATGAAGAGGACAAAGTCCCTACCCTGTGGACCTTTTCTTGGAGGAGACTGAGCAAGTGACAAGTTAATTCAGACTTAGTCAATCATCTCCTTTGAAGAAACTTAAAACATGAATAGTAGATAGTTTACATAGGGACTGAAGCCATATTTTAAAAAGTGGAACAGAGATGGATAATGAAAACGCAAATAAACATAGTTTCTATATAGAAGATAACAGGTATGTATGGTGATGGTAGGGTATTGCTTTAACTAGATTGATCAGAGGAATCCTTTCTAATGAAGTCAAAGGCAGAAGAGGATACTAAGGTGAAAGTTCTCCCAAAGATGTAAACCTCATGATAATTTGCTTTATATGTATAAAGACATGTATTAGCAATGAAAGTGGAAGGTATATTCAAGAAGAGAGATAATAAGTGGGAGAGTGAAGGGTAAAATCTGAGGTGCTTGGGCCTGTTTTGAGAACAGGGCAGGAAAAGCAAGCAATTAATAGGCGGTCCCACACCATTGCCACCAGGGAAGGCAAAGTGAAAGTGTTAAGTTGCTCAATCGTTTTGTCTGACTCTGCGACCCCACCGGCTATAGCCACCAGGCTCCTCTGTCCAGGGGATTCTCCAGGCAAGAATACTGGGGTGGGTTTATATTCCCTTCTCCAGGGGATCTTCTCAACCCAGGGATTGAACCCAGGTCTCCCGCATTGCATTGCAGGAAGATTCTTTACCATCTGAGAAGAAAAGTTATGACCAACCTAGACAGCATATTAAAAAACAGAGACATTACTTTGCCAACAAAGGTCCGCCTAGTCAAAGCTATGGTTTTTCCAGTAGTCATGTATGGATGTGAGAGTTGGACTATAAAGAAAGTTGAGCACCGAAGAATTGATAATTTTGAACTGTGGTTTTGGAGAAAAGATCTTGAGTCCCTTGGACAGCAAGGAGATCCAACCAGTTCATCCTGAAGGAAATCAGTTCTGAATATCCATTGGAAGGACTATGCTGAAGCTGAAACTCCAATACTTTGGCTACCTGATGCGAAAAACTGACTCATTGGAAAAGACCCTGATGCTGGGAAAGACTGAAGGCGGAAGGAAAAGGCGATGACAGAGGATGAGATGGTTGGATGGCATCACCGATTCATGGGACATGAGTTTGAGTAAGCGCTTGGAGTCGGTGATGGACAGGGAAGCCTGGCGGGCTGCAGTCCATGGGGGCGCAGAGTCGGACACGACTGAGCGACTGATGTGACTGAACTGGGAGGTAGGACAGTGCTGAACAGAAAGTGAAAGTGAAAACAGAGCGCAAAGCGTGGAAGGGTCATGAGCCATAACTCCACTTCTTCTTTGCCAGGGTCTTCCTGCCGTCCTCCTCATGTTCTAGTTCCCCTTTGGGCTGAGATCCCTGCCAGTGCCTTCGTACCCCAATTCCCCATAGCCCCTGAGGGCAATAGACTCTCGCTCCGCCCCCCGAGAAGCACTTCCGCGACCTCGGCTGCCCCACCCCCCGGCGGTTCTGCGCACGCGCGGGAGCCATATTAGCAGCGGCTTCTCGGGCACTGTCGTGTGTTTCCCGCGGAGAAAGGTGCTCGGTGTTGGTCTCCACTCTTCAGCGTCTTCCCTCCGGTGAGCCTTTACCCACTGCGCACCCTCGGAAGCTTGGCCGCTCTCCCTGCAGGCCGGAGCCGTGAGCGTCGCGGCAGAGCGGGTCCGGGCCTGCAGCGGCCGCCGAGGAGCCGTGGGCACGATGACTCTGCACCGGCTCGTCAGTGACGGACCCGCCGGGGAACTGGCCCCGGCCGGCCTCCATCGGGCTTCCCTGCGCTGAGCGGGCGTCGCGGGGCCGGGGACGCTCCGGCGGCGGGGCGGGCGCGGGCCTGGTGGGCAGGACAGAGTGGTAGGACTGCTTCGGTCCCAGGAAGAGTTCGTACTGGAAAGTGAACCTGCGGGAGGGGAGGTGCGGGTGACTCGCCTCGGGCGGTTGACCGGCGTGGAGATGAGAAAGTTGTGTTCTCGCGCGAACAAGCTTGGCGGGTCTCCTTTCTGTGCCCTCCTGGCTCTCTGCTCGGCCACACTTACCTTTCAGCTGCCTGTTGCAGTACCCTCATAACTGGTTATTCTGCCCCAGTCTTCACCAGCCAGAGCGATCTTTCTGAAATGCCAGTCAGCTTCTGTGGCTCTTTGGCCCAGCATCATTCCTTGGAGCCCCATTGCTTAAGAGATAAAATTCACAGTTTTTACCTGGGCATGCGGGCCTTCCGGGCCTGATCCCTGCTTATCTTCCCATTCTTAACTCTCAGTATTCCAGGATTTGGGAAAATTGGCTCTGGAAGCCGAAGTTTGGCTTTTCCACCAAGTCACGCTGAGCCCCAGTATTGTCTTCTGCAGAAATAGTAATAATGCCCAATATTACTGTCCCGCTTCTCCCTTTCATGGTTCAGGACCCCGGTATCATCCTCTGGCGAAATCCTAAGCCTCTTGGCTTGGCATTCAAAGCTCTACATGATCTAGATACTTGTTTAGTTCTTTAGTTTTTTCATATATCTATATATTTTTAAAAATTTTTAATTGGAGGATAATTGCTTAATAATGTGTTGGTTTCTGCTGTACAAGTTGTGAATCAGCCATAAGTATACATACATCCCCTTGCTCTTGAGCCCTTCCTCTCAGCCACTCCCATCCCACCTTCTAGGCTGAGCTCCCTGTGCTGTACAGCAGCTTCCCACTAGTTACCTGTTTTACACATGATGGTGTGTGTATTTCACTGCTACTCTCAATTCGTCCCAACCTCTTCCACCTGCCCCCCGCTGTGTCCAGAAGCCCCTTCTCTACATCTCTGTCTATCCCTCCTCTGCAGATAGGTTCATCTGTACCATGTTCCTAGATTCCTGCATATGTGTTAATATACAATATTTGTTTTTCACTTTGTGACTCACTTCACTCTGTATAACAGGCTCTAGATTCATCCGCCTGGGTTCAACTGACTCCAGTTAGTTCCTTACTATGACCGACTAATATTTCATTGTGTCTATGAATACAGCTTCTTACTCATTCATCTGTAGATGGACATCTAGGTTGCTTCCATGTCATATATATATATTTTTAACTTCAGCAACTTGTCTTACCCATTGAGCGATCCTGCCTCAGTGCCCTTTGTTCATGCTTTCTCCTCTGCCTGGAATGCCTTTTCCTCCTTTCTTCCCCTAGTCTTCCTCTTAGACCTGAATGTTCTCAGCCTTAGTTCTGCCTTTCCTGCCTCTAATATGGGCTCATATTCTGTATTTGTTTCACAAAAACTACTTTCTGGATTTTCTCCAGCCTGTTCCCACTCTACCCTTAGTGCCTCTGTTTCCACACTGCTTTATAATTGTCCTTCTGTGTCTGCTTCCCTCACTGTAAACTCTTTAGGAAAGGGATTGGTCTTACCTATCTTGGTATTTCAGCATTTAGCATAGTGCCTGGGTGCACCATAATGTTGGCTGAATAAAGAGAGTGGACAAAACAGATTTTTTTCAAGTCAAGAAATACTTTTTAAATTGTAGGTTTCATTTTAATAATTACCTTTTTTTTTTTTACAGGAATTATCATTAACTTAAGAAAACATGGTGAGTTAATACACATGCCAATAAACGGTTGCCTGATAAATAAAATTGCTTGTACTCATCTTACCAACTTGCATGAGAAAATTGAAATGGAATGATATCCTTTTATCAGTTTCCTCCCACACTCTGAATTTTGCATGCCAGGATGTGTTCTGTAAAATGATTTGTGGGTTTGCAGGGGTTGACTTATTTCTGGTGGGTAGAAATCACTTGTATGTTTTTCCTTTGCAGTCTCGAAGATACGACTCCAGGACCACTATATTTTCTCCAGAAGGTAAAATATAAATTGTTTGATCTGTCTCAAATGAAAGAAAATATTTTTTAAGTGTTAAGTTGTTCATCCTTTTTGTACTTTGAGGTCGTTATGGTCATTAGGTTAATTTTGTGCTTCATAGGACAATTAGTAAAAGTGGGACAGTTGTTTGTAGCTCTCTAGTGTTGTTGCTGATTGCTTTTGAACCAGTGTGAAAGAACAAGGAGGAGAATCTTGGTTTCTTGCTGCTTGTGTCTTGTAGGTCGCTTGTACCAAGTTGAATATGCCATGGAAGCTATTGGACACGCAGGCACCTGTTTGGGAATTTTAGCAAACGATGGTGTTCTGCTTGCAGCAGAGAGACGCAACATCCACAAGCTTCTTGATGAAGTCTTTTTTTCTGAAAAAATTTATAAACTAAATGAGTAAGTGCAGTCTTAGGGAAGAGAGTTGAAAACATCTCATCATATTTTGGGAGGGCTATGTACCATGACACGGTACAGTTGAACAGTTGGTTGTGTTTTTACTTCTGAAAATTCCTGGTTTTAACTTACTTGCTTGAAACCTCCTTGAGGCCCATGACCATAAATGCAGGGCCAGGTACTCAGTGGAGAACCGTTGTAGTGTGATGAGAGTACAGGCATGGTGGTCACTCAGCCTTGGGTTAAATCTGCTGCTGCTGCTGCTGCTAAGTCACATCAGTCGTTTCAAACTCTTGCAACCCCATAGATGGCAGCCCATCAGGCTCCCCCGTCCCTGGGATTCTCCAGGCAAGAACACTGGAGTGGGTTTCCATTTCCTTCTCCAATACATGAAAGTGAAAAGTGAAAGTGAAGTCGCTCAGTCGTGTCTGACTCTTAGACCCCATGGACTGCAGCCCACCAGGCTCCTCCGTCCATGGGATTTTCCAGGCTGGAGTGGGGTGCCATTGCCTTCTCCGTGGGTTAAATCTAGGTTCCACCAATACAAGCTGTGACTTCATACCCATTGTTTAACTTCTCTGGGCCTCCAGTAGAGCCTACTGGAGTGATTGTGGCAGTTCAGTGAAATAAAAGGAATGAGTGAAATAAGCTAGCACAGTGTTAGGAATATAGGAGGACCTCGAGCTATTGTTTAGAATGGTTACGAGGAATTAGTTTTAATTATACTAAATCTTATCAAAGACCACGCCTCCTGGAAGTCTTGGAAAAGTTTAGACAGGGCCTGTACACTAGTGAAATTTCTGATGTACTTGGTGTTCAGGACTGCAGCTAGCAGAGAGCTGGATCTGCTGATTGGAGACCCTCCCTTCTGTGGTGCGCCATGTGAATGTTGGCTATCGGGCCTTTTTGATACATGCACCCCAGAAGGTGTCATCCCTGCACAGAGTCACTGTTGGGCCCTCTCAAGCAGCCTGCAGGCTTGATTGGGCACAGTGCCAGAGGAGTCAAGGCTGTAGGAGATCCAGGGCAGCCTTCAGGAAACGGAGGGTAGATAGAGAAAATGCACCCTCCCAGCGAGCCTAGCCCTGTGCTTCCTCGTCAGGCTCAAAAATATCCTGCCCTTCAGGTCCCTTCACCTTCACCCC
Source organism: Aepyceros melampus (assembly GCA_006408695.1). Classification (NCBI taxonomy): domain Eukaryota; kingdom Metazoa; phylum Chordata; class Mammalia; order Artiodactyla; family Bovidae; genus Aepyceros; species Aepyceros melampus. The sequence continues at coordinate 198,017 of SJXQ01002876.1, forward strand.
CATCAAGTGAGGCCTTTGAAAGTGAGAGTACTTACACCCAAGAGTGTGAAGTAGTCTGTCTTCTTGTCTGGCAAAACATTTTTCTTCCTTGTGGTTGAATCTTCTTGGGATTTACCCGAGCTTCCTAGTGTTTATTCTCTTGCCCTGTTCACAGGGTGGTGATGGTAAATGCATCTGTTGTGAAGAACTCAAGGGTGCATTTGTTTATCTTATGTGTTGAATGACATCAAATTGAAAGTTTCCTACAAAGATAAAATTCACATAGTTTTTGCCTGAAGGGTGTAGCAACTGTGAGTAAGCATGGTGAATTTCTAATAGAATTTAGTGTATTTTAAAACTTGTAAAATACCTCTGGCAAACATCCTCCCTAATTACAGATAAATGTCTTTCTTTTCTGCAAGGGATATGGCCTGTAGTGTGGCAGGCATAACTTCTGATGCTAATGTTCTGACCAATGAACTGAGGCTCATTGCGCAAAGGTATGATCATAAATAATCGATATGTAAAGTTAGTTTTGATGTTTCTAAGAAGAATGCGTTTTTTTTGAAGATTAAAGTCATTAAAAACCTATTAACTGAAAATTAGTTTGTTTATTTCTTTAACCAAACTTGTAAAATATTTGGTTGGCCAAAAAAATCATTCATCTTATGGAAAACCTGAACAAACTTTTTGGCCAACCCAGTATTGTTACAGTAAGGTTATTAAGAGTTGCCATACCCTCTACCCTCCCCCTTCAGATTACAACTGTTATGTTGTCCCCATGGCAGAGATTTTTTTTTAAGAGGGTATTTTGCTTAGAGTGTGTAGAGTGTTTTAGAGAAAACTATTAATAATGCCAGTTTCTTTATCCTAGGTATTTATTACAGTATCAGGAGCCAATTCCTTGTGAGCAGTTGGTCACAGCACTGTGTGATATCAAACAAGCTTATACACAGTTTGGAGGTACTGAAACCTTTGAAAATTTTATTCCCAAAAGTTAAAACGTTTTATCATTAATAACCTTTTTGAAACAGTAAAAAGAAATTGAAAATAAGTAGATACTTTTCATACATTCCAGCTTCATGAACTAACTGGCTTCCACTATGTAGACTATCAAACATTTTATTAATAGACTACTGAAAGGCCAGAATAACATTTTAAAATCAGAAAACAAATGACTTTTTACATAATAGTAATGGTATTCAGCACTGGTCGCCTGTGTATTCCCTCTCCTCACTGTGTCCAAATCCTAGAAACAAAAGTGGAATTTCTGATGGAGCTTATCTGTGGTGGCCAGAACAGGAGCAGTCTATGAATGCTTAACTTCGCAGAAGAGGGGTTGGCCACCCCACTGAGCTCAAGTAACCATAGTGATGCTAAATTTAGGGTGTTGACATGTGTGACTTTGTTTTCTCTGTTAAAGGAAAACGTCCTTTCGGTGTTTCATTGCTTTACATCGGCTGGGATAAGCACTATGGCTTTCAGCTCTATCAGAGTGACCCTAGTGGAAATTACGGCGGCTGGAAAGCCACGTGCATTGGAAATAATAGTGCTGTGAGTATTTCTGTGTTGCCGTAAAAATCTAGCATAATAACTGCCGTAGTTACAAAGTAGTGATGAGAGTAGACAACATTTTAAGGAAGCTGCAAAACTTAACATGATAGGAAAATCTCTGTGATTTCTATTGGTGATAAAGTCACAGGTTGTACTAATACTGCTAGGATTTATAACTTCAATAATAATGAAAGGAAGTACCAGTTTTCAGTTAGAAGTTGTGAAAATATGATCTAGTTTTTTGGGGAGGTTTCCCACAGAATAGTCACAGACTCCCTGAATTCTGTCACAGATCCCTGGGGTCCATTCATAGATCATCAACCTCCCTCCTTCACACCCCTACCCCATGCCTACCCTCCCTACCATCGAAATTGTTTATATTGGTTATAATGCCAGTAATAATTTGGCATTATTCATGTTCCTAAAAATGTACAGTTTTAAAGGAAATTCTCTATGTTGATTCTTCTTCATGTTTTATAGGCAGCTGTATCAATGTTAAAACAAGACTACAAAGAGGGAGAAATGACTTTGAAGTCAGCACTTGCTTTAGCTATCAAAGTCCTAAATAAGACCATGGATGTTAGTAAGCTCTCTGCTGAAAAAGGTAATTTATGCGCGCTCCTGTAATTTGTTTATTTAGTGAGAGAAGTAATTGAGTGGCTCTTGTGTTAGGCCTTTAACATGTTATGTAGTTCACTGAAACAGCAGCCTTTTTCAGTTAGGTGGCCTTATAACCATTTCCTAGACTTGACCAGGGTCAACATTGACAAGTTCTGGAGCTACAATTCCACATTACATTCCAGGCTTAAGGATTTGAGCCTGAATGTTCTCAATCTGTAATTAAATCTAAGCCATCCTATTTTATCTCATTGACTTCTTAATGATAATATCTATGCTCATGTATATACAAAATAAAGAATATGAAAGAAAGTAGTTACATATTTATATGTGTGTATATATATATGTTTGGTGTACTTTAATCAGAGGTGTAACATTTAAATAAGTTCTACATCTACTGATCTTTTATGTTAAGCCCATGTTTGCAGTTGTAAATGCTATATTTAGCTAAAGTTATATGACCTCATAAAACAATATTTCTAAATAATGTGTTTGAAAACTTATGATAAATTAATATTGATTTAATTTGGGATGACTTAGCTTCTGGTGTTCCTTTAAAAATGCCATTTACTTGCAGATTGTGTCTCTTGTCTACTTCTACTTAATTTCAGGAGGCAGTACTCAATTTCCCCTACTCAGAAGTTCTTCTCCTTTTGGTATTAGTCTGCTTTTTCTCATATGTAGTCATAGGGGCTACTTTTCTTTTGAGAAGTTTGTGAAAAATAAATGTAAGTAGTGGTTAAAGATTACTGGCTGAGCCTTCAGATTTCAACAAGGAAATTATGATTCCTTCTGATCAGACTAGCTAGAGCAATTGGCTGGCTGTATTGAAAACTTTTTCCTAAAATTAACAGAACAGCAGCTCAGAGGTTAGTATGGGTGAAGATAAGGAAGATATTAAAAATAATCATAAAAGCATTACCAGACTGAAAGAAATTTGTTTCCTTAAAAGTATCTATGAATTAATTGTATTAGGCAGAAAACTTGGAAAAGTGGTATACTAAAGCTCAAAGGGTGTGAAGAGATTAAACTGTAGTTGCCCATTAAGTGTGTTGGCTAAGTATGGCTGCCTGTAATAAATGTGTGTATATTTGCCTCTAGTGGAAATTGCCACACTAACAAGAGAGAATGGAAAGACCGTCATCAGAGTTCTCAAACAAAAAGAAGTGGAACAGTTGATCAAAAAACACGAGGAAGAAGAAGCTAAAGCTGAGCGTGAGAAGAAAGAAAAAGAACAGAAAGAAAAGGATAAATAGAAGACAAAATCGGATTTTATAACTCATTTGGGGCATCATTTCAGTGTAAAGGCTGTCCTACTCTTCCACTTTGAGAAAGCTTTGACTTTTTTAACTTGTCTAGTGGGAAAATAGGATGGTACCAACTGAATTGGGTCCTAGTTATTTCTGTCCAGGTGAATATTGTAATAATGATTACACTATATGGATATCTTAATCACCCTCTCCCTCTTTTTTTTTTTTTTTTGAATAAAATTTGGAAAGAATGGAAATGGTGAAGGGAAAAATTCTGTAGCAGTAACTGTTGCAGATACCAGGATTAATAGGGCTGTGGTTTTTTCATGCTTTGTATGTAGTGTGGCCACCTTGCAGTAACCTTTAAAAAATGGACGGAAATGTAAATAGCATAAATAGAGAAAGATGGGAACTGTGCAGTGGAGATTTCCTGCTTTGTTCCCCTACCAACTTGGAGAACCTGTAGCCCAATCTGAGCAAAACAGGGAGCTGTCCTTCTAGGCCTCATCTGATATTACCCTATCAAAGGCTTGTCCAGTGAAATAAGTCATCTTTTAGGTTTGCCAGCCTTTGATACTGATGGACGTTCTTACTGGACCTAAAAATTGTGTGTGTGTGTACACGTATACATACATGCAAACATGAAAGGCATAATTAAAATGAAAGCCCTGTGTACCCATTCCCCAGCTCCAGAAGCAAATTAATCAGTACTTTTGAAGCCCCCTGTGTATTCATTTCAGGTCTCGTTCTTCTCTCCTCTTGCCCAAGAGGTGACCACTACCGTGAGCTCATCGTTCCTGTAAGCTATGGGTCTTCCACTCTGATTTTCCACTCCTCTACTCCAGGTGGTCCTAGTGGGTCTGTCAGAGAACCCCACTCCTGTCACAAAGGTGAGCACATACCTCAGTCTGCAGGAATGGGTTTGAGAATGAAAATGTGGACTGAGCCAGGCCAGATGTGATGTGGATATGAGGAAACGATGCTGAGGATTGTGCAGTAGACCAGCTGCCCACAGATGGCAGCACAAGCCACGTGGAAGGTTGGAGCAGAAACTAAGGCTACAGAGGAAAAGTGTGACCGAGAGATGAGAACAGTTTGGTTTTATCCAAGGGGTGCTCCATTGCTGAGATTTGCTCAATTCAGGTACACAGAGGATGCTGTCACTTAGAGTTCTGATGGAAGTGCTGAAAGGCAGTGCTACTTAAAGTGGTCTGTGGATCAACAAGCATAGCCTGGGAGTTGGCTAGAAATGCAGATTCTGGCGTCCTATCCCAAGCCTGATTCAAAATCTTGGCATAGAGCCCAGCAATCTTTTAACAAGCTTGCATGTGTTTCAAATGCATACCAAAGTTTGAGAAGTGCGTTGCTGCATATTGAATCACCTGGAGAGCTTTTAAATTTATTTGTACCAGGCTATGCATGTGCATGCAAAGTCACTTCAGTCATGTCCTACCCTTTGGTACCCTATGAACAGTAGCCTACTAGGTTTCTCTGTCCCTGGCATTCTCCAGGCAAGCATACTGGAGTGGGTTGCCATGCCCTCCTCCAGGGGATCTTCCCAACCCTGGGTTTGAACCCGCTGTTCTTTGCATTGGCAGGTGGGTTCTTTACCACTAGCACCACCTTGGAAGCCCTTAAGGGGTGGCAGTGCCTTGAAAATTTCTGTTTGTGGTGATGTTCAAGCTAAGCTAATTTCCAAGCCCCTTTTGCGTAGTGTATTTTTAATCGTCAAATTTTTTCTTTTTAACTGAAGGATAATTGCTTTACAGAATTTTGGTTTTTTCTATTTACTCTTAATTTATACAGTTGGTTCTTGTTATTCATGGTAGCCATGTTCTGTGAAGTCAACATGAATACTGAATTAGCAAACTCTGAGCCATTGCTCCTAGTGACATAACAGGTTGGGTTCCTTTGAACCTCTGGTCACAACACTTTTGTCAACACATCAATACATAACCTTGTTTTATGTGTGTTTCTGTTTAAAGACATTGAATATATATTGGTAATTCATTAATATTGAACTTATGACTGACAGCAGTTCAATTCATATCTAAGTGAAGCTTATCTAACACACTTTCTTCATAAGGCACATCACAGCCTTCTTAGGAACACTAGCCAGCATACACCGAAGGGGCATTTTAAAAAGTGAAATCAATGAAAAGCACAAGCATTCAGAAGGTATAGCATAAAATAGACCACAAGGAGACCAGTGTGAGCTGAAGCAAGAAGGCAGAGAGTGGCCCCTTGTTTGACCAGCTGGGAAGATGCATATCAGGCAGCAAATATTTCCGTGGCTCTGTGAGTGTCCACAGTGACCAGGAGAGCACCACTGTATTGGTTTTGGGGTTACGGACAAACTTGCAAATAAATGCACAATCCATAAATAATGAGGGTGGGTGTTATAAAGTGACTTTTCAGCCTTGGCTATGCACAGAAGTAGATGGAGATGTGACCTCATAAATGTCTTTATCTCCAGAATATATCCAGAATCTAACTATTTACCTCTGCAGGGACTCTGGTCCACACCACTGTTCTCTGTTTGCCTGGACTATCACAAGTCTCTGCTGCTTCAGTCAGTTCTCAGTGCAGCAGCCAGAGTGATCCTTTGAAAACGTGATTGTGCTGCTGCTTTGTTCAAACTCCCCAATGGCTTTCCTTGCTCAGTAAAAGCCAGCTTCTCTGGTTTCCCAGGCACCGCATACCCTGGCCCCTCCTCTACCTTGTCTTGCACCTTGCAGTCCCTTCCTCGCTCTGTGTTCTTAGATGAGCCCCCTTGTTCCTTGCAGTACCAAGCCCTCTTCCGTCCCCAGCCTCTCTACTTGCCATTCCCTCTGGCTTGGGACTGCTCTTCCTCTGGGGGCGTTAGTGTGGCCCACTCCTTCATGTAGGTCTCTCTTCAAATATAGCCTTATTTGGCTACTTGCTACAGAAGAGCAAGCAGGGCTTGCCAAGTGGTGTTAGTGGTAAAGAACCTGCTTGCCAATGAAGGAGATGTGAGAGATACACATTTAGTCCCTGGGTGGGGAAGATCCCCTGGAGAAGGGCATGGTAACCCAGTCCAGTAGTCTTGCCTAGAGAATCCCTGGACAGAGGAGCCTGGTGGGCTGCAGTCCATGGGGCCACAAAGTCAGACATGACTGGCGTGAGCACACACTACAGAAGAGCGTCTACCCCTACACACTCACGTTCTCCCTCTCCTTGCTGAGTTTTCTCCATAGCACTCAACACTGGCCTGTTTACTGTCCATCTACCCACTGGAATATTAGCTTCCAGAGTGGGGCTTTAATTCAACAGCTCTATTCCAGTACCTACAACAGAAACTGGCACATATTAGGCAACAAATAAATATTGATGAAGGAAGTGAATAGTGGCTCTTGACACAGTAGAATGAAATCCTGAAATACACCCCTTTTCCATCCGCTCAGTAGAAATGGTGTGTTTTCCATATTATGACCACCTCTTCAACACTATTGCTTAAAGTCGTGACGACTACAAAGACTAGTGGATAAAAGAGCCTAGCATATTTTATCACCATGTTAGGAGCAAGTCTTCAGAACGTCATCCAAACGATGGAGAAACTTCAACATATTCACCCTTCTGTTGAAATCATTTCCTACTTTGGTTGCAGGTGGGCAGCAGGGACTGTTCTATAACAGTTTTTTTCCTGTTCTCTAGCCCAACTGGTAGCCTAGATTCTCTCCCAGCCTCTTTTTCCTTTGTTCTGTGGTGTATTTTTAGCCCTAGGTTGCAGAGTCCTCGGGTTCCTGATGATGCATCCCAAATGTAAGCCTAGCGATCCTCATCTGAACAGAGATGCTCCACAACAGCAGGCATTTCATCCTCTCAACTGGGCAGAATTCATGGGTTCTCATGGGGCCACTGCTGGTGCAGGAGCACCTTAGAGGGAAACAGGGAACCAAAAAGCTAAAAGTTTTCAATCCTGAGTCAGCTTAAAATCAAATCTTGAGTTGATTTCATTTTGGTGACTTACAAATCATTTTTAAAAATAACTCATGGGAAAAAATGTCACATGTTCCTGCATATAATCTTACCACTGGTGCTTTTCTTAATCAAAAAATAAGACTCTGAAATCGCCACAGTCTAGCACTTTGAAAGTTTCATGAAAGTATTTGTGTTAGCAGTGCAAAAATATTCTACATCCTGAAAAATAATCAGAAGGGATTCCTGTCTTTATTTCTTCATATTTACCGTGTTCTTAGTAACCTTAGGTGATGGGGACTCATGGATGAGTAAGACATGTCCTCTTCTTTTTGTTTAAGTTGAAGTATAGTTGATTTTTATAACGATTAAGGTGTACAGCAAAGTGATTCAGTTACATATATGTATATATACACATATATTCTATTTCAGATTATTTTCCATTATAAGTTATAAAATAATCTAATTCCTTGTGCTATATACTAGGTGCTTATTCATCAGTTTATATACAATCATGTGTATATGTTCATCTCAAATTCGCAATTTACCCCTCCTCGTGTCCTCGGTTTTTAATGTTCAGTCTTGCAGGAACAGCAGGGCTGTCATCAATTACTTAACAATGTGGGGAAGACACGAGGCTCCAGGTGGCTGTACACTAGGGAGTGAAGGCAGAAGGAACTGCTGGTGTAAAGGTCTGGCAGTGGGAAAGCTTCGCTTTTTTATGGAAAGTCAGCCTCTGAGCTGAGCTAGAGCACAGCTTGTCAGGAGAAGAAGAGTAACCAAAAGAGATGAGGAGAGAAGACAGATTCACAGATCTGGGAGTCTGTGCTCAATACAATGCAGAAGCTGTTGAGATTAAGAGAGAGACTATTACACTCTTAATTCTTGGAGTCCAGAAGGTGGATTAAGTGGGAAGAAACATAAGGCAGGGAGACCAGTCAGGAGGCTATTGAAATAGTCAGGCAAGGAAGGATGAGTGTCTATAAGACCGTGGTAAAGGGAACAGAGGAAGGAGGCTCCAGACAGTGAGGGATGAGAGAGGAAGTAGGGGATGACTAAGGTCTAACTCAAGTAAAGGGTTACAATCTAATTTCAAAAGATGTTAAGTGAATGTGATGAACTATTCTTAAAATATCCTACCCTCTTTTTTTCTTATTACTGTTTTGGGCTGAAGCCACGTGGAGACTAATATCCTTGGGAGGGAAGAGTTCCGTAAACATGATCACACATTACACAGCAAAACCATGTCATAGGCTTTATTTTCCTTTTTCTTCCAAATATTGTTCTTTTGTATACTTTTGTGCACTGTTCACCTCCTTAGCTCAGTTTTCTATCAGAGCACTTAACTTCCAAAAGACTCAGTTTTGATGTGGGTATGTATTCAGTTGTGTCCAACTGTTTGTGACCCTGTGGACTGTAGTTTGCCAGGCTCCTTTATCCATGGAATTTTCCAGGCAAGAATGCTGGAGCGGATTGCCATTTCCTCCTCCAGGGAATCTTCCCGACCCAGGGATCAAACCCCCGCTCTCGGGTCTCCTATATTGGCAGGCGGATTCTTTACCACTGCGCCACCTGGGAAGCCCTGATGCGGGTATAGTGAATGCTTTTTGTGTTTATGCAGGCAAATCTATCATTCATTTTTAGTTCTTGTTAGTATCATGCGTGTAAAGATATTCCATAACCAAGTATATAACATCCCTGAGTAAATTTGTGGTTTTGTCATTTTTATCATGCATAATTTAAAGTATATAATTGGCGTCTATTTTTAAAGGCACTGTTTAAATCATTTAATTCCATTGTTCAGGCTAATTGGGAATGGTCCAGTCTTTTCCTTTGGCCAGATATTGTTTCAATGAGAATTATAAAGAACCAAAACCATTTTTTTGCAAACTACCCTTTTTTTTAAACAAATGATTTGCAAATCATTACAAATACTGTGTAAGATGTACACAGTACATCTTTGCCTTGTTTTGCAAAGCCAATAAATACAGGAACAAATTTTAAACGTGATTTGTTCAAGTTATTTGAGGTGGGGTGGAGAGCCTTATTTTTCCCCCAGTATTTAAAAAAAAAAAATGAATTTTTCCTAACCTTTCAAACAAAAAGTTTATGACAACTGGAGAGAAAAAGACACAGAGAGACCATCTTATAGCTGCTTTAAGTAGTTTCTGATCATTCTTCCAATGTTACCTTTCCTTTGCAGAACTCGTATCTTCACTAACTAGTTGAATTTAAAATGTTTGTTTATTTTTGGCTGCCCTGGGTCTTCGTTGCTGCCTGTGGGCTTTCTCTGGTTGCAGTGAGCTGGGGCTCCGTTTCATTGCAGTGCGTGGGCTTCTCATTACGGTGGCTTTTCCTGTTGCAGAGCGTGGGCTCGAGGGATGTGGGCCTCAGTAGCTGTGGTTCCTGGGCTCTAGAGCGAGGGCTCAGTAGTTGTGGCCCACAGGCTTAGTTGCTCTGCAGCATATGAAATCTTCCCGGATCAAGGATCCAACCCATGTTTCCTGTGTCGGCAAACAGATTCTCCCCTGCGCCACCATAGAAGTCTAAAATATTTCTAATGAACTGATTAATGGGAGAAAATAAAATGAATCAATTCAGAATTACATGAAACAACATAGTTATATGCCTTTCTTGGTTTACTTATTTATTTTTTGGTAACAGCTTCATTGAGATATAATTCATAGAGCATACAGTTCATTTAAAGATTATACTTTAATGACTTTTAGTATATTAAGAGGGTTGTACAACTATCACCACAATCTTAGAACATTTTTATCACCCTGGAAAGAAACTCTATACCAATTTACCATTCACCCCCAGGTTCCTCCTCAGCCCTACACAACCACTAATCTACTTGCTGTCTATACACTGTTGCCTCTTCTGGAGATTTCACATAAATGGAATCATACACTCTGTGGTCCTTTGTGACTGACCTCTTTCACTAATTGCAATGTTTTTGAGGTTCATCCACATTTTAGAGTGTATTGGTAATTCATTTCTTTGTTTACTAAGTGAGAGAAATAGCAAGAATTCATTTCTTTTTGTTATTGAATACTCCATTGTGTGACTATAGTTTTGGGATCATAGGTTTTCTTCCATTTTTTGGTTGTTATGAGTATCGCTGCTTTGTATACTCATGTATACATTTGTGTGTGGGGTGTGTGTGTGTGTGCTCAATCATCTCTGGCTCTTTTTGACCCCAAGGACTGAACCCCACATCCATGGGATTCTCCAGGCTAGGAAGCTAGAGTGGGTTGCCATTTCCTACTCCAGGGGATCTTCCCCACCCAGGGATTAAAACAGCGTTTCCTGCCTCTCCTGTATGGACAGGCAGATTCTTTACCGCTGTGCCACCCAGGAAGCCCATTTTTGTGTGGATGTGTGTTTTAATTTCTCTTTCTCTATATGTGTAGTAGTGTAATTGATGGGTCACATCTTGGTTTATTTTTAATCCGTCTTTATACTATTCGTTCATATTAGCAATACAGATTTTAAAAGAAGCCTACTTTCCTATTAAGAGCCCAATAAAAATGGGAACTGGATTGACTCTTTGAGTAAATGCACAATATGAATGTTAGTTATCCTTGAAGTAGGTCTCACAGTTGGAGAGGATTTTGGCTTCCTTTCATCCTGGCAGGAAGAATCTCTTCTCTAAGTTCCTTTATGCCTAACACTAGGAAAGGCCACGTCTTTGATTCTGCACCCAAGAACCTTATATAATAACATCAGAGTCATACAGAATGAGAGAATCCAGGGTAAATTGTCTCCTGAGTCCAGAACAATCTAACAGCTTACTCTTTTTGATTACAAAAGCAGTACATGCTCACTTTGGAAAATATACAACAAATTAAATAAAAATTTCCCTTACTATCTTGCTCAGAGTTAGCCACTGTTAACTTGCTGCACTGGCCCAGTTTAGTTGCTGAATTAGTGTATGTGGTAGACTCTGGCAAATTATACAAAGTGAAAAGTGAAAGTCACTCACTCCTGTCTGACTCTTTGAGGCCTCATGGACTATACAGTCCATGGAATTCTCCAGGTCAGAACACTGGAGTGGGGGATCTTCCCAACCCAGGGATCAATCCCAGGTCTTCCACATTGCAGGCGGATTCTTTACCAGCTGAGCCACCAGGGAAGCCCTAAAATTATACAAAAGGTATTATTAAATAATCTTGATAATTTAAAATAATGTTTTTTCCCTTATCATTGCTTTTCTAAAGCATTTTGCAGCCTTATAAAGCCCTGTGTCTCGATACAGCAGAGTAGAAGCTATCATTTGTTGAGCACACAAATGTATCAGTTACTTTATTAGTGCTAATTCTCACCATAACCTTGTAAAACATTTAGTATAAATGATTTAAAGGAAGCATTTTGCAGCCTTAGAAAGCCCTGTGTCTCAATACAATAGAGTAGAAGCTATCATTTGTTGAACACACAAATGTGTCAGTTACTTTATATTTGTTAGTGCTAATTCTCACCATAACCTTGTAAAACATTTAGTGTAAATGATTTAAAGGCAAACTTTCAATTACGTAGTTGAGAAAAACAAAGCTCAGGAAAGGTGAGTCCCTTGTGCCAAGAGACACACTCCAGTGCCCCCACTGCAGTGCAAGCCATTGCTATCATCCCATGCCTGGGGTCCTGCGGCAGCCTCCCACACTTGTCCCTCTCCATCTCCTTTCCCCTTGTATGCTAGAGTATTTTACAAAATACTTGAAATCACCTGTAAGGAAAAGGCTTTATTTGATCTTTGATTACATCAGATCTTCTCAGTCACCAGTAATGCAGATGAAATTCCTCATTGTGCTTTTGATGCCCATCTGATCTCTCCAACACTCTGTAAAATGATAGATTGGGAAATCCAGAAAGTTCTTGACATATTGGGAAGTGCAGTCTTGGGTCTTTGATGTCAGATAAACACCGGTGTGTATCCTTGCTCTGTTACTTAGCTATTCATTCAACAGTTGAGAATCAATACCTGTCAAGTTCTCAGGCTGATGCAGTGAATAAGATAGACAGTGTCTCTGCTTTCATGGAACTAACTGCCTAGGGGATGAAGGCAGAAGAGAAACATTATTAGTCAGGTGTGTTATTGAAGAGCAAGGAATGATTGGGCCTTGTGTGAGACAGCTGTGGAACTGAAATTAACAAATGATTTCCAATTTTGAGAGACTTGGATCAGCTGGCTTAGAATTAGGCTCAAGATAATCGATGCTCTGGAACAATCAATGCCATACATTAACCTTCAGAGGGAGTTTTCTGTGTTACTAAAAGGTTGCTCGGAAAAGGCAGTGGCCCCCCACTCCAGTCCTCTTGCCTGGAAAATCCCGTGGACGGAGAAGCCTGGTAGGCTGCAGTCCATGGGGTTGCTAAGAGTCAGACATGACTGAGCGACTTCACTTTCACTTTTCACTTTTCACTTTCGTGCATTGGAAAAGGAAATGGCAACCCACTCCTGTGTTCTTGCCTGGAGAATCCCAGGGATGGCGGAGCCTGGTGGGCTGCTGTCTATGGGGTCGCACAGAGTCTGACACAACTGAGTGACTTAGCAACAGCAGCAGCAAAAGGTTGCTCATTTGGTCTTGCTTCTTATCCATAAAGGAAACTTGTATCAATTAGCATTCATTGGCTAGATGAAAGCTTTTTATTGCTAAATAGAGGAGCAGATCATTAGAGCAGATTCCCAAACATAGTAGGGAAATAGCTCCATTTTGGTTTTAATTTATCCTCACATCCTAAAAGCATTATTTGGCAGTTTACAAATTGCACATGGAAGTGAAATATATTTAATTTTGAATTTTTGACTGCTTTTGAGGCTCATAATTTCTTAATATCCCTTGATTGAAGTTTGGAAGTGAAATATATTTAATTTTGAATTTTTGACTGCTTTTGAGGCTCATAATTTCTTAATATCCCTTGATTGAAGTGGGAATAGTGGGGATAGTCTGGGAACAATTAAATTGGCAATCAATGAATGAATTCTAAGAGGGCAGTTCTGGTGCATAACTACAAATTTCTGGAGCATCTGTATACCTGCAGTATAATTTGTCCTTTGGATTTATTTTTGGTATATGTGGGAGTGTCTATAAATACCTTTCATTTCTGGAATAGAAAGTGAGAAAAATATAGGCTGTATATTTTATAAGTATGTTTAAATTCTACCTTTTGCAGAAAACAATTGTGTTCGCATATTTGCAGCTGTGTTTTGTGGTCACTAAATAAGGGCATGAATTTCTAAAATTTATAATAGTATGTCATCTATGAAGAACATTTCACATAATACAATAAATATATTTCTAAGAAATTGTGTTGATTTAGTATACAAATGTTGAGTTTGTAGAGTGATTGCAAATTTGCTAAAGGAATTTACTTATTGAAATCCATATTTACCATTTTTTTAACCATAGAAATTATTTTTATTTTTAGCAGCTTTATGGAGCTATCATTGTGTACAAACTTGATGTTTATTATACATATAAATTACAAAATGATCACCACAATCAAGCTAATTAACATATTCACTACCTCCACATGGTTACCATTTTGTTTGGAAAAGATCTATCCTTTTGCGAGTTACAAGTGCACAGTAGAGTATTGTTTATATTTGTCTTTAAAAAATTCTTTCATCATAGATTCATCACTTCCCAGATATAAAAGTTTTCAACATTCAGAGGACATGAAACATTGCAGTGTTCTTTCTTAAGATGGAAAACAATGTCTTCATTTATAAAAAGAGTTGGAGTTTGTTCAGGACACATTATAATTTACTCTGTTTTGTAGTAAACTCTCATTTCCTTGTTCTCTTGTGTTTTTCTATTGTAATTGGGTCTGTGACATTGTGGTGTGTATATATATATATACACACTATTATAAAAATCTAGTGCAATAGCTCAGTTTTATATTTTTGTGATATGTGATTTATATGCTACTATTTAGTTATTACAATCTAATAAAATTGTGGTCAATTGATTTTCTTTTAAAGCTCTCTACATTAAAATATGTCTGCACTTTTACATTTTGATTACAGCCATTGAAATACCCCTGAAAGGAAGCTTTTACTTTGATATCATTTCTTTTGAAGGATTGGATTTTAATATTCTATCAATACTTGCTTTTTTTCCCCTTTAATGTGTGAAAAATGGATTTAATTTCAACAGCAAATTGACAGCATCCATTTTTATCTTTAATTAACTTTTCAGTTTGGCTCTCATCTTCAAGACTTACAGCAGAATTTATCACCAAGCCATAATGGAAATGCTGAGTGGAAGATTCAAAGAATCTGCCTAGCTCTGAATTTAGCTCCGTTGACCCCATTAGAAAAAAGAAAAGTCAACAACAACATTGATATAAAAGACAGTTCATTAGGTCATACCACTTGCAAATGACAATGTCTATTTTTGATTCCTCCTATTTATTTGGTCTCCTAATTCCCTTCTCATACCCTCTCCTTTAACTCCAAAGCACCATCTGCCCTTTGCTTGAGGGTTTTGTAAGTGCAGAAGCACATTGGAGAATAACTGCCACACAAATAACAATAGCTGTCACCTATCGAATACGTGGGCCCTGCAGCTGAACACTTGCTTTACCAGCTTTATGTCCTGCAAGGCAGGTTTTAAGGCTCTAATGTACAGATTGGGGAAGGGGTGTACAGAGGGGATTCAGTTTGGATCTCTGTACAAACTGAAATTGTACGGTTTGAATCGAATTGATGCCTTTAAACTGTGGTGATGGGGAAGACTTCTGAGAGTCCCTTGGACTTCAAGGAGATCAAACCAGTCAATCTTAAGGAAAATCAACCCTGAATACTCTGTTGAAAGGACTGAGGCTGAAGTTGAAACTCCAGTATTTTGGTCATCTGATGCAAACAACTGACAACTGACTGATTGGAAAAGTCCCTGATGCTGGAACAGATTGAGGGCAGAAGGAGAAGAGGGCCTCAGAGAATGAGAGGGCATCAGAGGCTGGATGGCATCACTGATGCAATGGACATGAACTTGGGCAAACTTTGGAAGATGGTGAGGGACAGAGAGACCTGGCATGCTGCAGTCCATAGGGCTGCAAAGAGTCAAATGCAACTGAACAACAAATAGCACTTAAGGCTGAATTAGACTTGGTGGGTGAAGCAGAGGGAAGAACAAAGGATGACCTCCAGGTTTTTCACTTGAGTAATTAGTTGAGATGGGAAAACTAAAAGGACAAAGTGCTTTGTGACATGTTAACTGATATTCCAACAAAGTCACATATACAGAGACACAGAGTTAAAATGACCACCCAAGTGTGAATCTGGTCATTGCCAGTGTGCAGCAGATATTTAAAGCCAGGAAAATAGATAAGATCACAGAGGGAGGGGTGAGTGGAGGCAGGGGCACCGTGTACAAGAAATAGTTCTGAGATTTGAGCCTGTGGAATTCCCAACATGCAGCATCCGGGTGGAAGAAGAGGAGCCTGCCGAGAACAGTGAGAGGAGTGCATGCATGCTCAGTCACTTCAGTCAGGTCTGACTCTATGTGCCCCTATGGACTGTAGCCCACCGGGCTTCTGTGTCCATGGGAGAGGTCAAAATAAAATGAGTGAGTGAAGTCACTCAGTCGTGTCCGACTCTTTGTGACCCCGTGAACTGTAGCCCACCAGGCTCCTCCGTTCTTGGGATTCTCCAGGCAAGAATACTGGAGTGGTTGCCATTTCCTTCTCCAGGGGAACTTCCCGACCCAGGGATCGAACCCAGGTCTCCCACATTGCAGGCAGACGTTTTAACCTCTGAGCCACCACGGTGTCTCAAAATAAAATAAGGGTATTAAAAGTGCTTCCCTGGTTGCTCAGTGGTAAAGAATCCACCTGCAGTGGAGGAGATGCACTTTGAATTTCTGGGTTGGGTAGATCCCCTGGAGAAGGAAATGGCAACCCACTCCAGTATTCTTGCCTGGGAAATCCCATGGGCAGAGGCCCCTGGCAGGGTAAAGTCCGTAGGGTCGCAAAAGAGTCAGACACAACTTAAGGAACTGAACAACAATAAAAGTGCCACCCTCCTAATACTGCTGGAGTTTAAATGTGCTAGTACATTAAATAGTGATTAGATTATTACATTCTCCCACTACGTAGCAAGGGTAATATGATAATTATTAAACTCCACTTTCTATGGCAAGAAAGTGAAAGTGTTAGCCACTCAGTGGTGTCTAACTCTGACTGGCTAGTGGGTATTACAAAGATGGATGAGACCTAGCCTCTAATCCTAGGAGCTCATTATCTAGTAGAGGACGTAAGGTTTATAGAGAAATGGGTCCGAAAATGGAAGGTGGCAAATGCTGTGAGAGAAGTAAAAGTGTTCTGGAGGTTCGGAGAAGGGAGATGGCTGTGGCTGGTCAGGGAGCCAGGCTAGGCTTCAAGAGTCAAGTGACATTTGCAGAAGGGGTGGGTTTGGATATTCAGGGAAGGTTGGATCGGTGAAGGTGAGGAAGTATAATAAAAATTCCACAATCTTCAGAGGAAATGTGGTGTCTGGGATGTGGGTGCTCTGTAGACTGTATGACAGTCCCTTTGGTCAAATCTCAGAAAGTTGGTAGACAGATGCTGCTTTAGGCGACCTTTGTAAGTGGTGGCCACAGCAACAGCTGCAGTGTATGTTGTCATTCGATCCGCCAGCGTCTCCTAGCAGTGTGAAAACACCTCTTATCAGAGGCAGGTGCGGCCACCACAGCCACAACCGAGAGTAACTGGTGTATCCGTCTAGAAAAAACCATCCAAGAGGCATACATTATAGTCTGTCTTTATTTGCTTGGATTTCAAAGTGCCCAACAAATTACACACTTTACCTTTCACTTAAAAACAGTAATGACAACTAGTTTTTTCCCCCACAGATTATTTAAATAACCATTGTTTTCATGGTTATTGATATATAAGACTCTGGGGAGACCTAGGAGTTCCAATCATGCTTGCCGTGGCTGAGTTAACAACCATTTAATTCTAGTTTGCCACAGACAGGTGCTGTGACCTTCAACAGTTATTCAACCATTCTGTTTTAAATCCTCTAGCTGTTGAAGTGCAATAACACTTTACTTTCTCCAAATACAGTTAGAGTGAATTGCGTTAAGTATCTACATGTTCCATAAATTCTTCAGAGCAAAATACAAATAAGGGACAATAAATACTGCCTTTTCTTCCTATGTGGAAGTGTAATTAATGACTAACCTGGTTATCATTTTCTGAGGCTCCTTGCTTTCCTTAAGTCCAGCTTAAGCAGACTAGCTTCTACGGGTATTGTTCCCAATTTCCTGATTGTACTTAAATCGAGGGGGAATGTCTCTATTTTCACCGTTTGGATTCTTTGCAGCCAGGTTTCGTTTTTAAACAGATTCACAGAGTCTGGAGCTTGGAGTGATATTTCTGCTCACAAGGAGTCTTAGAGGTGTCAACTCCATAAAGCTTTCTGTGAAGAATCAGCGAAACACACTGCCTCTGAAGTTTAACGATGATTTGCCTGAATCTCTTCAGCCAAATGAAGCTTTCTAATCAATTATGAACAGAAGGGATGAAATGTAGGGTCTAGTGGGATTTGAGATGGGATTCTAGCAGCCATCATCAGTCACCACCTGAGCTGCTAAATGTCTGTGGCAGATAGAGTCACTAATATTTACTAGTGTTAATTGATGGCAGCACTAATGTTAATTGATGTCCACTCTGAGGTGCCAGCATATCATTTCTGTGGATGGCTTGAATGAGTGTAGAACTGGACCTTCTGAGTCCTCTATTTGATCCCCCTACTTTTAAGGATGAAGAAAGAGCCCCAGAGAAGGAGGGTGATTTGCCAAGGGTTGCCTGCTGGCCTCCTATTGGGGATCACTTGGCTCCCATAACAGACTTTTGAGGCATGTAAACCGCCACTGGTATTTACCTGACAAGAATATAGTGGGTAGCAGGGCTGAGCAGAGTTTTAGCCAGGAGCAAGGCAGAAAGTCCCCTCCCGCTATGTTTCAGGCTCCCTTGTGTTCCCTTTGCATCTCTCATCACAACTCAGCAACTTTATTTATGATTAATGGTTTTCTGTCTGGTTCCCCTCTTGGTGCTGGGCCCAGAGCAGATGTTAATTGATGGTAGTTATCATAGGTGTGCAGTGGCTTGCCCAAGGTCACTTGGTGGTTAGATTGAGGACTCGCCTATGAGGCTGTCTTCTGGCCTTGTGCTTCCTGGGACTCTGAGCTCCCAGGTCGTGAGGCAGG
Source organism: Aepyceros melampus (assembly GCA_006408695.1). Taxonomy (NCBI): domain Eukaryota; kingdom Metazoa; phylum Chordata; class Mammalia; order Artiodactyla; family Bovidae; genus Aepyceros; species Aepyceros melampus. The sequence goes on from SJXQ01002876.1 coordinate 216,573, forward strand.
CCAGGTGTGGAAAAGGGGGGGCTAGAAAAGATACTGCTGCTGTTTAGTTGCTAAGTCTAAGTCATGTCAGACTCTTTGTGATTCTCCAGGCTGGCATGGGTTGCTATTTCCTTCTCAGGGGGATTTTCCTGATCCAGGGATCGAACCCACATCTCCTGCATTACAAGCAGATTCTTTACCACTGAGCCAGCAAGGAGACCCTAGAACAGGCAGCTCAGTTCAGTCCCTCAGTCAGGTCTGACTCCTTGTGACCCCATGGACTGTAGCATGCCAGGCTTCCCTGTCCATCACCAACTCCAGGAGCTTACTCAAACTCATGTCCATAGCGTCAGTGATGCCATCCAACCATCTCATCCTCTGTTGTACCCTTCTCCTCCTGCCTTCAATCTTTCCCAATAAGTCAGTTCTTCGCATCAGGTGGCCAAAGTATTGGAGTTTCAGCTTCAGCATCAGTCCTTCCAATGGATATTCAGAACTGATTTCCTTTAGGGTGACTTGTTGGATCTCCTTGCAGTCCAAGGGACTCTCAGAGTCTTCTCCAACACCACAGTTCAAAAGCATCAATTCTTCAGTGCTCAGCTCTCTTTATAGCCCAATTCTCACATCCATACACTACTGGAAAAACCAGAGCCTTGACTAGATGGACCTTTGTTGGCAAAGTAATGTCTCTGCTTTTTAATATGCTATCTAGGTTGATCATAGCTTTTCTTTCAAGGAGCAAGTGTCTTTTAATTTCATGGCTGCAGTGATTTTGGAGCCCCCCAGAATAAAGTCTGCCACTGTTTCCATTGTTTGCCCATCTATTTGCCATGAAGTGATGGGACCAGATGCCATGATCTTAGTTTTCTGAATGTTGAGTTTTAAGCCAACTTTTTCACTCTCCTATTTCACTTTCATCAAGAGGCTCTTTAGTTCTTCTTTGCTTTCTGCCATAAGGGTGATGTTATCTGCATACTTGAGGTTATTGATATTTCTCCCAGCAATCTTGATTCCAGCTTGTGCTTCATCCAGCCCAGCGTTTCTCATGATGTACTCTGCATATAAGTTAAATAAGCAGGGTGACAATATACAGCCTTGATATACTCCTTTCAAGAATTGGAACCAGTCTGTTGTTCCATGTTTAGTTCTAACTATTGCTTCTTGACCTGCATACAGATTTCTCAGGAGGCAGGTCAGGTGGTCTGGTATTCCCATCTCTTGAAGAATTTTTCAGTTTGTGTTGTAATCCACACAGTCAAAAGCTTTGGTGTAGTCAATAAAGCAGAAGTAGATGATTTTTCTGGAACTCTTTTGCTTTTTTGGTGATCCTACGGATGTTGGAAATTTGATCTCTGCTTCCTCTGTCTTTTCTAAATCCAGCTTGAACATCTGGAAGTCCAAGGTTCATGTACTGTTGAAGCCTGGATTGGAGAATTTTGAGCATTACTTCACTAGCGTGTGAGATGAGTGCAATTGTGCGGTAGTTTGAGAATTTTTTGGCATTGCCTTTCTTTGGGATTGGAATGAAAACAGATATTTTCCAGTCAAGTAGCCACTGCTGAGTTTTCCAATTTGCTGCATATTGAATGCAGCACTTTCACAGCATCATCTTTTAGGATTTGAAATAGCTCAACTGGCGTTCCATTTCCTCCACTAGATTTGTTCATAGTAATTGCTTCACAAGGTCCACCTGACTTCAAATTCCAGGATATCTGGCTCTAGGTGAGTGATCACACCATCGTGGTTATCTGGGTCGTGAAGATCTTTTTTGTATGATTTTTCTGTGTATTCTTGCCACCGCTTGATATCTTCTGCTTCTGTTAGGTCCATACCATTTCTATCCTTTATTGTGCCCATCTTTGCATGAAATGTTCCCTTGGCATCTCCAATTTTCTTGAGGAGATCTCTAGTCTTTCCCATTCTATTATTTTCCTCTATTTCTTTGCATTGATTGCTGAGGAAGGCTTTCTTACTCTCCTTGCTATTCTTTGGTACTGTGCATTCAAATGGATATATCTTTCCTTTTCTCCTTTGCCTTTGTGTCTTTTCTTTTCACAGCTATTTGTAAGGCCTCCTCAGACAACCATTTTGCCTTTTTTGCATTTTTTTTTCTTGGGGATTGTCTTGATCACTGCCTTCTGTACAATGTCACGAACCTTGGTCCATAGTTCTTCAGGTACTATCTATCAAGTCTAATCCCTTGAATCTATTTGTCACTTCCACTGTATAATCATAAGGGATTTGATTTAGGTCATATCTGAATGGCCTAGTGGTTTTCCCTACTTCCTTCCATTTAAGTCTGAATTTCACAATAAGGAGTTCATAATCTGAGTCACAGTCAGCTCTCGGTCTTGTTTTTGCCGACTGTATAAAGCTTCTCCATCTTTGGTTGCAAAGAATATAATCAATCCGACTTCAGTATTCACCGTCTGGTGATGTCCTTGTGTAGTCTTCGCTTTTATTGTTGAAAGAGGAACAGGCAGGGTGAGGCCAAACCCCGGGGCCTGGGGATCAACTGGGCAGGATGGAGGCGGGGCTATGAGCTTGAGAGGCGGGGCCAGACAGGACGAGGCGGGGCTTGGGCGGGACAAGAG
>SJXQ01002876.1:219353-266180 GCA_006408695.1 Aepyceros melampus
GGTAGTGGGCGGGGTTGGGCGGGGCCAGGCTCCCGAGTGTCCCCACGCTCGCTGAGCCCGCCCAAATCCGGCTGGGACTGGAGGCTACCCTGGCGCCAGCGGAGGAGCGGAGTACCGAGTCTGCTGCAGCTGCTGGCACTTGGCTCCAGCCCGCACCCCCGGTTCGGTTCCTCGGGTCCGCTTTCCCCGCGCGACCGTCGTGTGGCGGCTCCCTGCTTTGACGCACGGGTCCTGGTCGATGGCTGCGCCGGCGTTGGGGCGCTGGGTCCTCGGCCTGGGTCCCTCCTGCTCCCGTTCTTTCTCCCTTTCCAGCTGGTCGCAGGGCGCTGGGGTCCGGAGGGCGCGGGGGGCGGCGTGCGCCGAGGTGAGCCTGGGCGGCGGAGGGCGGTCTCGGGCGTTCGCCCTCGGAGCGGGCGGAGGGGCTCAGGGCGGCCGCAGTGCTTCTGGCTGGGACCTCGGGCCGGCCGGGGCAGCTCCACGCCGGTACCCCGAGAGCCGCGAGGTTGCAGCCGTCACGGAAAACCTTGTTACCGAGAGCGGTTATATTCTTCCTCTGGGAGCTTGGAGTAAGGTTTCAGCCTAAATGCTCCTATGTGTTTATTTAAATGTAGAGAAACGGCCACTTTGACTTTTGTTCCATGACTCTCATCACTCTGGGTGACTTAGTGTATATATACTTCGATACAACTTTTTCAATAAAAGATGCCCTCGTTATCCATCAGAACTTTACTTTCTTGATTTCAACTGGGCTTCCCACGTTGTTACTTTATTCTCAGACGAGTATGGAGGCTCCTTCATACTTGCCTGTGAATAAAGGGAGGTCGAACACCCCACTGTGAATAAAGTGGGGTGAATAAAGAGTCGAACACGACTGAGTGTTGCGCTTGCACACAGATCGAGGCTTCTTGGGTTTAATACTAGGGATTAGGATTTGATTTGATTTGATTTACCGCTTGTCCCTGTCCTCTTAACTTGCCCCTTGACGTTTCAAATCTTTCCTTTTGCCGATGATGAAAAGTGTGAGTTGTGCAAGACTGGGGAGCGGACTAACCTGGCTGCAGAGCTATTTGCGTCCTACTTCCTTAGCATCTTGGAATAGTTTTTTCTTCTAGCCTTCTCTACTTCAAAATGTTTTGGACAGGAATAGAAACAAAAGAAAATGCTTAGTATTTTTTCAAATTGAAAGCTTTAGAAAGTTTGTCAGCCCTTGAAGAAAAAATGCTACCGTTTATGGAGCACGTGTGGTATGATCGCCTGGAGAAGGGAATGGCTACCCACTCCAGTATTCTTGCCTTGAGAATCCATGGACAGGAGCCTGGCATTCTACAGTCCATGGGGTGGCAGAGTCAGACACGGCTGAGTGACTAACACGCACATGATCCGTTAAGCAGGAGATAAAAGCTGAAATTCACTAGGCCAGTATTTCAGTTTTTATGAGTAAGGAAACTTTATTTGGGTATAAGCAGAACCTTTTCTTGTCTTTCCTTCCTTAAGGTTTTTAAACTCTGATTCCTGATTCTAGGAAGTGATCATCTTGAAGACTAGAATTATTTATTGGCAGGATGTGTTGCTTTACAATGACTGTAGAGAAATAAGGTGAAGGATGATTTAAACAAATAAAATCTGGTGCAGAATGGGTCATAATTTAACAGAAAGAAAGGAGTGTTATTTTGGAACCAGGCAAACCTGGGTTCAAATTATGATACTTGTGTATCTTGACTTGGACAGGCTTGTCTCAGCTGTCCTCCTCCTTTGAAAAATGGATGATACTGCTTACCTCTCAGTTGTTTTCAGGGATAAATAATATATGTGAAATGCCAAGCACTGTGCCTGACACTCTAGATAATAGTAGTCTCTATGACTTTTGGTGAAAGTGGATAACTATCATGTTGTATTACATTTATATATATATATTTTTCTCTTGGTCCCACGTCCCACATGAGCTTCTTAAGAACTGTGATCTTATCCTGTGTATCTTTGTATCTCTTAAGACCTAGCTTATTGTAGCAGTCCAGTAAATGTTGGTGGATGAATGATGGAACAGTAAGATCTCTCTGAATATCAGTTTCCGCATCTGTAAGATGAGTGAGCATTAAAGGCTTGCCTCTCTAGCTCTAAAATTCCAAAAAACTGTTGCTTTTAGCAAGTGATCATTTGAAGAGTAATGTTGAAACGACAGTGGAATTGCACACTGGCTAATTTATGTGGTTTTGTGTAAAACTGCAGAAAGTGAAAATCACTCAGTCAGGTTCAACTCTTTGTGACCCCATACAGTCCATGGAATTTTCCAGGCCAGAATACTAGAATACTGGAGTGGGTAGCATTGTTTCCTTCTCCAGGAGATCTTCCCAACCCAGGGATCAAACCCAGGTCTCCCACATTGCAGGTGGATTCTTTACCAGCTGAGCCACCACGGAAGCCCCAGAAGTACTCCATTAATTTGCTGTGTTCCCTTGGGCATATTGCTTGACCTTACTGAATCATTATTTCTCCATCTTTAAAATTAGAAGGTGATAATAGATGGATTTCAGGTGCTTCCAATCATAATTAATTTTACATTTACATTTTATTGTTTTCATATTCATCCTAGGATCTTAATAACTCTTCCTTGTGGTTTCCTGGGAGCCAGTCTCTAGGAAAAGAAAATGTCTGATCTGCCAGCTGCCATACTTATTTAACTGGTGGAAGGTCACGGAGCTATGAAAGATTCTCAGGAGGCAATTTTGTCTATATTAAAGAGTAGATAATTAACCTAGTACATTAAAATAATATAAACCTTTTAAACTGACCCGACCCTGATTAGGAGAGTGATTTATGAAAATTAGTCATTGGTCAATTATATTTCTTAGCTGTATAGTTGTGAAACATTTTCAATGGTTGAAACTTTATTTGTAGTGACTGAGTTCTGTTTCATTCAAAGGGAAATAAAATAATTATTTTGTGGAAAATGAGAGCTATGAAAGATTTTTTCTCCTCACCTTTAGTCATTTTCATTAACATATTAAGAAGCTAATAAAATACACATATAGTGACCGTCCTCTTTACTTTTATTATGATTACATCCAAAATAATGTTGAGACTTTTCACATAATTTAATTGAAAATAAAAATTATTTTTGTTTTCTTGCAAATGCTAAATATGCTCTGAGTTAGACTGAGCACCTGGAACATAGGGTTTTATTTGTGTATCTCCTGATACGTTTCAAATGTACCTGAGTTTGTAAATGTAGCCTGCTGATGGAACCTTAAAAAGGTTTTCAATCATTTGTCAGGGCTTTTTTCAACATATAATGTACAAATTAGATCTAGTAAGTAATTTTTATAATTAGGATATGAGTTTTTTAAACGTAGTTTCACTACAGAACATTTTTCTTCTAATAGCATTATATTTCTTCCCTAAAAAATTGGAATTAAATTCTTTCAGATGTAATTTTAAGTTTAATATTAAATAAGCATGTCTTGACAATGAGAGTTGGTAAATATTTCTTTTGGAAAAAAGTTTACAATTTGCGCCTGTAAAACTGCTCTCCAAATTGGCAAAGGTATGGTTTTATAATGACAACAGGACAGAAGAGATTATTTTTAACAGTCTTTTTCTGCTTGGTGACTAAAATTTTAATTTAAATGTTTTGTTTCCACTTTGGGGATGCCTGATATCATTTCTTCTAACTGTGTTTGATTCAGTGACCACATGCTCCTTTCTTCTAAAGGAGAATTATAGTCTTTTGCCGATAAAAATAGGAATTAAATACGAATATTTGAATTCTGACAAAAAGAACAATATAAACTTTTAGAAGTTAATGAATCATTTTTGGCTCTGCTGGGTCTTCACTGCTGCTCTGGGCTGTCCTAGTTGGGGCGAGCAGCGGCTTCTCTGCAGTTGCAGTGCTTCTCGTGGCTGTAGCTTCTCACTGTGGGGCATGGGCTCTAGAGTGCTCGGGCTCAGTACTCATGGCACATGGGCTGAGCCTCACGGCCATGTGGAATCTTCCCAGACCAGGGATCGAACCATGTCCCCTACACTGGCAGGCAGATTCTTAACCACTGGACCACCAGGGAAGTCCAATATGAACTTTCGATATATTTCTTTTTATTTTGTGATCTACAGTGTATATATGGAATTAGGCAAAACTGGTTTTCCTTTCAGTGTTTCTCAGCCTTTGGCATTTGGGGCCAGATATTTGTTTGTGATGGGAGATTGTCCTTTGCCTTGTGGGCTGTTTGGCAGGAACCCTGACTTCTACCCACAAGATGCCTGTAGTACCCGCTGAAAAATAGCTCCAGATATTGTCAGATGGTTCTTTGGGGACAAAATTGTCTCCCTTTTTCCCCACCCTTGAGAATCACTGCTCTTAGTCTTGTAGACCGGGCTTCTCAAACTTTAATGCGCACAAGAATCCTCTGGGGATGTTAGAATTGCATTACTGATTCAGAGACATGGGCTGAGCTTCTGGATTTCTAACAAGCACCTGGGTGGTGAATGCTACTGGTCAGAGTACCACACACGGTGTAACAAAGTTGCAAACAGTTTCCCATTCATATAAAGTGGATGGATTCTCAAGAGGATACAATGATAGTAATTATGGAAATAGAGGATTTAACAACAAACTGTAGCCCAAACAGGAGAAGACCAATAGAAAGTAAGCTCCATCCCACCAGCCTAACAAACAGAGCCATCTTCCGTTTTCATGTGTCCTCCTAGGCCCCACTACTCGTTCATATTTGGACAGTCCTAAGGAGGAATTTTGTTTTTGTGGTTTTTTTTGTTTGTTTGTTTGTTTTAGCAGCAGCACTCTTTATTTTTATTTTTATTTTTTTTTAGATTTTACCAGTTTTTTTTAATTAATTTTTATTTTTTAGTTTATTTTGCTTTACAATACTGTATTCGTTTTGCTATACATTGACATGAATCAGCCACGAGTGTACATGAACTCCGAATCCTGACCCCCGCCTCCCCCCTCCCGCCCCACACCTTCTCTCTGGATTATCCCCATGCATCAGTCCCAAGCATCCTGCATCCTGCATCGAACCTAGAGGAGGAATTTTGCAAGAGTCTTATCAAGGTCACGCAGGCTGTAGTGAGCTGAGGCAACTTCATGTTCTGGTGGGTGTTTTAGTTCATGGCACTGTAAATATATTAGCTCATAATATATATTTATTGCCTGTTGAGAGGTTTGGGTGTCAAATTACGATAGTGAACTCTGCATTTATTCAATCTGATGATGCTTAAACTTTTAAAGTGTGCAAGTTGTCTCTTTTTGAAAACTATTGACTAGACCTAAATTTAACACTGCCTGAGGTCATTTTCTTACTGCCAGTATTCTGAGAGTCAGGGCAAGATGTTCAGTTAGGTTTACTAAAGCATATCAGTTACAGAGAAACTTTATTCATAATTCTGTGATAAAAATCAATAGAAAATATAATGAAAATCCTTGAGTGAAAAAAAAAACCCTCTGCATTTCATTTATAACACTTAAAATAATGATCGGTAAGCGTGCCTACTTGCCACATTGAAAATGTTGGATATAGTACCCATTTCTTCTCATTTACAAAATGATTGATTATGTTCACTTTTTTACCTTGCTATTGCTTAAAATAGACCTCTTTGGACTGCAGCAGAGAGGATCTTTTAAAAAGTATATAAGACACTTTTCGTTAACTTAAAAAAATACAAGGAGACTTGTAGGGGAAGATTACTCCAGGAATGTCTTAATTATGAATTGAGGGTATATAATTTATATCACTCTTACAAACTTTTTAGATATATTATTTCATTCTATGATGACCTGTAAAGAAGAAATAGAAGGCTATTGGCAGTAACCAGCAAAATTGAAAACGTGTACCCTTGACTCAGCACTTCTACTTCTGAGAGTAGGTGTCATGTAAGTCCTTGTATTAATACAAGGATTTAACTTGTATATTAACTACAGCATTTTTTCATTATAGCATTGTTAGAAATAACCAAAAGCTAACAACAGTATAAATGCCTACCAGTGGTGAGAGCTTACATAACCACTTCGTGTCTTATGAAGAAAGCATGGAGATGGATGGATGTACATTGACATAGAGAATTGAATGAGAGAAAGCAAGTCACAAAACTTAAAAAAGAAAAACATTTGTTCTTCCTCTGTGTGTGAGTGCATTTTAAGATGGCCACACACCAAACTTAAAAGTGGTTAGCCTTGGAGGAAGGGAGATAAAGAGGATGGACAGTTCCTACTTTTCATGTGCTTTTGGTTGGAATCTTGACAATGATCATACGTAACTTTTGTAATGAAAGTACTATTTTGAGAAGAACAGAGACAAATCTGGGTCCTAGTTCTACCTCTGCTGCCTTCTAGCTACTGTTAGACCAGTGATTCTCAAAGATTCTTCTTAACTCTAGCATCTGCTACAACTCTGGTATATTAGGCCTAACTTGTGATACCCAGTTTAGTTTATTCATTCATTCATTCAACATATGTTGAGTGGATGCTTCCTGTGTCAGTCTTGGTGCTAGAGGTAGAGCAGAAAACTCTGGTGCCTGGCTTCCTGGCAGACATATTTAAGTCACATTTGCATATTTATTTACTTTCATCAGATCATACTGTTAAATAGTATGGTGTGCAGAGAACACCCCACAATGTGGAGGGCACTTCCTGCAAATGAGCATGTGGCTGCAGCCCTGAAGTCTAACACAGCATTACTCAACACCATTGAGTTTGGGCTGGATAAATCTTAGTCATAGGGGCTGTCCTGTGCATTACTGGTGGCTCAGATAGAAAAGAATCTGCCTGCAACGTGGGAGACCCAGGTTCAATTCCTGGATAAGGAAGACCCCCTGGAGATGGATATGGCAACCCACTCCAGTATTCTTGCCTAGAGAATTCTATGGACAGAGGAGCCTGGCAGGCTGTAACGCATGGGATCGCAGAGTCGTATGTGACTAAGTGACTAACAGACACACCGTGCCCTACAGGATGTTTGGTAGCATCCCCGGCTTCCATCCAGCACTCACACCACCCCCTCCATGTGACAGTCCAAAACATCACCAAACATTTTCAACATTTTTCCAGCAGGTAGTCTTGTTTTATTTAAGTAAGTTAGAAAGTGGGGACATATGAATTTAATACCTAATTACTGGTGCCAGGTATTCAAATCACAGTTTTCAGCTTTGCAGTTTTGCACCCTTTCTTAATCACCATACTAAAATTAAGGATCAAGTTTACATTTCTTTGAAAATATCTGTGGTTTCAGTAAGTAACTTAAAAGTGAAACTTTTTTGATGTCATTCTTTTAATTCCTCAAACTTGAGATGATACCACAGTAATGCTACTTGGAGTTACAGATGGATTTGTGAAACCCAAATTTAAATCTCAGAGAGTTAATAGCAGTATACATATTGTACCTTTTATGTATTCAATTTAGTTTTTTCTGTCATTATATTTTTAACTCTGCAGAAGAATTGCCCATTACTGTGTTGTTGTTACTCTTGTCCTATTTTTGGTGTGTTTCACTGCTGGGTTCTTTTTGTTTTCCTGAGATATGTGATTCATGTGCTGTTAGTAGGTTGGTATTCTATTTATTATTATTAGCTGTAAAGGGTAGAGACTTGAGGAAGCTTTTCACTGAACTGTCATTGCAGTGTTGAGAGTGCCCGATGCCACAGATATGTTATTCATTTTGTTTTTGGTTTTTTTTTTTTTTTTTTGCAAGTTTCCACTGTCTATGGTATTCTATAGGGAGATGATCTTTTAAGCTATCAGGAAAGTTTTATGTAGAAATCAGAGCACTACAGGCCGTAATTGCTTTGTGATAGTACTCTTGTGTATTTGCCTTTTGAGGTCTATCAGTTATCCTTACTTTAGCAATCATTTATAGGCTGATAAGAATGACTGCTGGCACTTCTAGGTACAGTTTTACTTAATCCTCACAATAACCTTATTAGGTTGGTATTGTTTTAGACCAGTTTTACAGATGAAAAAACTAATATGCAAAGAAGTTATATCTCCAGGTCAGACAATAAGTATTAGAAGTTAGATAGAACTCCACTCGTGGACTTAAAATCTACTAGTTCTTAGCCAGCATGTTATATTGCCTCTCTTCATACTCAAATCTGAGTAGCACAAGGCTTCTCTATCTTTAAAAAGGTGTCTAGTGGGACTCTTAATCCTTATTAGTAAACTTCTGTAGCTCTTGTGACAGTTGCTTTCACAACCAAGAATGAAATTCTGAATTACTAGAAATAAATGGAAATTGTCAGATGGTATTAACTTCTTCATCTGTTCATGTATGCATTCAACACACAGACCATCTGCTCTGTGCAGCATGTTGTTAGGACCTGGGGTGGTTGCTCAGTTGCTCAGTCGTGTCTCACTCTTTGCAACTCCATGGACTACATCACCCCAGGCTTCCCTGTCCTTCACCACCTTCCGGAGTTTGCTCAAACTTGTGTCCATTGAATTGGTGATGCCATCAACCATCTCATCCTCTATCAGCCCCTTCTTCTGCCTTCAATCTTTCCCAGCTAAAATTAGGGTCTTTTCCAATCAGTTGGCTCTTCACACCAGGTGGCCAAAGTATTGGAGCTCCAGCTTCAGCATCAGTCCTTCCTTTTCCTGAATATTCAGGACTGATTTGCTTTACGATTGACTGGTTTGATCTCCTTGCAGTCCAGGAGACTCTCAAGAGTCTTCCCCAGCACCACAGTTCAAAGGCATCAGTTCTTTGGTACTCAGCCTTTTTCATTGTCCAGCTCTCACATTTGAAAGTGAATACTAGAAAAACCATAGCTTTAAGGGTCCCAATTTCTCCACATTTTAACCAAAAAACATGTTGTTATCTGTATTACTTATTGTAGCCATCTTATGGGGTATGACATGGTATCTCATCGCTAAAGGTTTTGAACATCTTTTCATGTAATTCTTGGCCTTTCTGTCACTTGCTCCTTAGAGGAAAAGCAATGACAAACCTAGACAGCATATTAAAAAGCAGAGACATTACTTTGCCAAAAAAGATCCATCTAGTCAAAGCTATGGTTTTTCCAGTAGTCATGTATGGATGTGAGAGTTGAACTACAAAGAAAGCTGAGTGTTGAAGAATTGACTCTTGAGAGTCCCTTGGACTGCAAGGAGATCAAACCAGTCAATCCTAAAGCAAATCAGACCTGAATATTCAGGAAAAGGAAGGACTGGTGCTGACGCTGAAACTCCAATACTTTGGCCACCTGATGCAAAGAACTGACTCATTTGAAAAGACCCTGATGCTGGGAAAGATTGAAGGCAGGAGGAGAAAGGGACAACAGAGGATGAGATGGTTAGATGACATCACTGACTCGATGGACGTGAGTTTGAGCAAGCTCTAGGAGTTGGTATTGGACAGAGAAGTCTGGCGTGCTGCAGTCCACGGGGTCACAAAGAGTTGGACATAACTGAGCGACTGAACTGAACTGAACTGTCTGTTTTTAAATTGATTAGGTTATTGAGTCTTATTATTCAATCCCTTGTCAGATGTATAATCTGCAAATTATTTCTCCTGTTTCTCTCTTTAAGTAGTAAGGGAAGAAAAGCTACTCTTAACTTACTACTGTGATCAGCACTAAGTATAATGCTGTAGGAATGCCAAACTAAAGGAATGATTCCTGCATTCCAGGACATTGGTTTCCTGGAGACCCACGACTTATGTGACATAATTGAAAAGTAGTGCAGAGCAATACAGTAAGTCCCTTATATATGAACCTTCAGGCTGTGAACTTTTAAGATGTGAACGTGCCCCGGTGTGCCAACTGTTATACCGTACTACTATATTTTTCAAGGTACTGTACTTTAAGATGAAAAATATTTTATTTTTTGTGTTTGTTTCTTATGTATTATTTGTGTGCAAAGCATTATAAACCTATTCAGTACAGTACTATTCAGCTGTGTTAGTTGGATATCCAGGCTAACTTTGTTAGACTTACGAACAAATTTGACTTATGAATACATTCTCAGAACAGAACTCATTCATATGTAGGGTACTTTCTGTATAGTAATTGCCACAGGATTCCTAGGAACCTAGGTTGAAAGTGATTGCTTTAAAGTATTTATTTTGAGTAGGATGAGCAAATGTTAATTATTTACAACAGATTTTTAAAAATAATTTTTTAGTTTGATTCAGTTTCTATAGAATTTAGCTTATATACAGTATCACATTTTCTAATTCAGTCCTTACTACTAGATGGTAAATGTGGATTTATCACTTCATGGGAAATAGATGGGGAAACAGTGGAAACAGTGTCAGACTTTATTTTTTTGGGCTCCAAAATCACTGCAGATGGTGACTGCAGCCATGAAATTAAAAGACACTTATTCCTTGGAAGAAAAGTTATGACCAACCTAGAGAGCATATTCAAAAGCAGAGACATTACTTTGCCGACTAAGGTCCATCTAGTCAAGGCTATGGTTTTTCCTGTGGTCATGTATGGATGTGAGAGTTGGACTGTGAAGAAGGCTGAGTGCCGAAGAATTGATGCTTTTGAACTGTGGTGTTGGAGAAGACTCTTGAGTTCCTTGGACTGCAAGGAGATCCAACCAGTCCATTCTGAAGGAGTTCGGCCCTGGGATTTCTTTGGAAGGAATGATGCTAAAGCTGAAACTCCAGTACTTTGGCCACCTCATGCGAAGAGTTGACTCATTGGAAAAAGACTCTGATGCTGGGAGGGACTCGGGGCAGGAGGAGAAGGGGATGACAGAGGATGAGATGGCTGGATGGCATCACTGACTTGATTGAAGAAAAGTTATGACCAACCTAGATAGCATATTCAAAAGCAGAGACATTACTTTGCCGACTAAGGTCCGTCTAGTCAAGGCTATGGTTTTTCCTGTGGTCATGTATGGATGTGAGAGTTGGACTGTGAAGAAGGCTGAGTGCCGAAGAATTGATGCTTTTGAACTGTGGTGTTGGAGAAGACTCTTGAGTTCCTTGGACTGCAAGGAGATCCAACCAGTCCATTCTGAAGGAGTTCGGCCCTGGGATTTCTTTGGAAGGAATGATGCTAAAGCTGAAACTCCAGTACTTTGGCCACCTCATGCGAAGAGTTGACTCATTGGAAAAAGACTCTGATGCTGGGAGGGACTCGGGGCAGGAGGAGAAGGGGATGACAGAGGATGAGATGGCTGGATGGCATCACTGACTTGATGGACGTGAGTCTGAGTGAACTCCAGGAGTTGGTGATGGACAGAGAGGCCTGGCGTGCTGCGATTCATGGGGTCGCAAAGAGTCGGACACGACTGAGCGACTGAGCTGAACTGAACCTGTCTTTGAGTACGAGTGCATTTCCAGCATTTGCCATAGTGCCTGATACAAGGCATATTCTGTTAAATGTTTGTTGAATGAATGAGCAAACATTGGTGGGGCTTGAGGTCTCAGGGGATGTAACCTTAAACCTCTTTTCCATTGTCTTGAGGTGGAAGAAGTTAATGTGGAAAGAGGAAGAGGCTGAGGGGCGCTGAGCTCTGCCACTGATGAGCTCTGTAGCACTGGCCTTTCTGATCCATGTCCTCATTTGTTAAGTAAGGGAATGTGTTGGATCATCTCGTTCTTAATATTTTGGGGTTTATGAGCAGTATAAACTGAAAACATTTAGAACCAGATAAAGAAATATGCCCTCTAAGTAGAATTTGAGTGCACCATTACGCTTTTGTGCTAAAATACCATGGACCTTTGAGCCTATCATTTCTGTAACATTGTACTCGGAAAATGTTATTTCTAGTATTGGATGTACTAAGAAGGTATTCACAAGGTGGTATCTTAAGGGTTCTCATCAAGTACAATGATTATCATTTTATTTATTTATACCCTATCTACTTTCTTTCAAACAAAATTTGAGGTGGCAATTCGAGTTAGTATTTTTTTCCCCCCTAAGACAAAGTTTCCTTAGATGCTATTAAAAAACTTTTTTTTAGGACCTACTGTATAGCACAGGGAACTATACTCAATATCTTGTAATAACCTATAATGGAAAAAGAACTTCCCTCGACAGCATTTCAGGACACAAACTTCATGGTTCTGAAAAGTCTCTCAGAAATTCAGTGCCTGGTATAGATGTTTTCACTATACACATGATATACACAACCGTCCAATATTTACCCAATCCCATCAGAGTGTTATCTCTTATCTTTTAAACAACCTTAAACTTTTGGTGTTTCAAAGACTATAACATTTTAAAATTGAATTGCAATAGGAGAAACTCGTCAGTAATGCGATTTTAACTTGAACCTCTGAAATTAACAGCTTTTAAACATTACAGAGAATGACTCCTTACTGTATAATATTCTAATTGAATTGCAATAGCTCCAATACTGTGAATTTCAGCAGAAGGAGACTTTTACAGAGGCATGGCACAAACTCTTATGGTATTTATAGGTTAAATCAAATATCTTAAATAGCCTAGGCAAGCAAGACATAAACTCCGAAGATAAGCTGCTCTATTAATTAAGGAATAGGCAGTGAGAGAAAATCAGAGGATGGATTTCCTCTAGCTAAAATAACTAGATACTTTTTAATAGCTCTATATAGAAAACATGGTCTCTCATAACAAAAAGAGATTTTGTGAAAGTGCTAATTTTCTGTCAAATCATTTTTTCAGGTTAGAGAAAGATCAACACTAGCTACTCTAAATCTGCAATATATACTTTATGATAAATAAGCCATTGACATTTTGTTTTAAATAAGTGTTTTTTCTTTGTAAAATCATGAGTTTTGAGTAAGTGTCATCCTTGAATTTCACAGACTCCACATTTCCTAACAGAGACTCCAGTGTCTATAAAACACTAAAAACCCATTTCTTTAAAGAGACTTATTTAAACTCAGCAGAAGTGTAAAGATTACTATGATCCATAAATCTAATTAATCTTTGGCTATGGCATCTCAAACTTTTAAAATTTTGTCTTTTTTTTTTTTAAGTCTTGAACCCTAAGGTAATTGTATACAAATGTGTAGCAAAGATATGACAAAGCTGAATAATTTACTCAATATTTATGTGTTTGTATGTATTAAATGCATGTAAATTAAAGCATACAGTTCATGGGGTCTCAAGGAATTGGATACGACATAGTGACTGAACAACAACAACAAATTAAAGCATGTTTATTTTGTATTTATGCTGCATGCTAAGTCGCTTAGTCGTATCCAGCTCTTTGCAACCCAGTGGACTGTAGCCTGCCAGGCTCCTTTGTCCATGGGTTTCTGCAGGCAAGAATACTGGAGTGGGTTGCCATTTCCTTTTCCAGGGCATCTTCCAGACTCAGGGATTGAACCATGTCTCTTATGTCTTCTGCACTGGCAGGTGGGTTCCTTACCACTAGCGCCAGTTTACCAATAAATTTTAATACATCTGTTTTCTGGGTTTGGAATTTTATGACAAGCAACCCCCCAGCCCTGGTAATTTAAAAGCTTTTATTACTTCAGTTCAGTTCAGTTGCTCAGTCGTGTCCGACTCTTGCGACCCCATGAATCGCAGCACGCCAGGCCTCCCTGTCCATCACCAACTCCCAGAGTTCACTCAGGCTCGTGCCCATTGAATCAGTGATGCCATCCAGCCATCTCATCCTCTGTTGTCCCCTTCTCCTCCTGCCCCCAATCCCTCCCAGCATCAGGGTCTTTTCCAATGAGTCAACTCTTCGCATGAGGTGGCCAAAGTACTGGAGTTTCAGCTTTAGCATCATTCCTTCCAAAGAACACCCAGGGCTGATCTCCTTCAGAATGGACTGGTTGGATCTCCTTGCAGTCCAAGGGACTCTCAAGAGTCTTCTCCAACACCACAGTTCAAAAGCATCAATTCTTCAGCACTCAGCTTTCTTCACAGTCCAACTCTCACAGCCATACATGACCACTAGAAAAACCATAGCCTTGACTAGACGGACCTTTGTTACTTAGATTTTAAATTATTCTGTGTTCAGTACTGAGTGCTTCTTATGAAACTCAGCATATTTCCATGTGAATAATCTGATTTAACTAAGAAATAATCTGAACCAGAGTGTCCCTCATGGATCACAAACATTTATATTGATATTTTATATTAAAATCTCTCATGTCAGTAGCCTAAATAATAGTTCATTGTTGTTGAGTCTCTCAGTCATGTCCAGCTCTTTGTGACCTTTGGACTGCAGCATGCAGGCTTCCCTGTCCTTCACCATCTCCCAGAGTTTGCTCAGACTCCTGTCCTTTGAGTCGATGATGCCATCCAACCATCTCATCCTCTGTCACCCGCTTTGGTTCATTCATAATGCTGAACTTTTTAAAAGTCTAGGTGTTTCGAGGGAGAGAAGCCAATCCACTAACTTCTAAAAATTTGTTGTACAGGATTAGCCGAACCATCCGTTGTTGCCAAACACGAAGATAGTTTGTTTAAGGATTTATTTCAAGACTACGAAAGATGGGTTCGTCCTGTGGAACACCTGAATGACAGAATAAAAATAAAGTTTGGCCTTGCAATATCTCAATTAGTGGATGTGGTAGGTGGCACGTCATTACGTATCCGTTTCACACAGGTTTATGCAGAGCGTCTTGTGCACACAAGCACGGTGCCAGGCCACAGAGATAACGGGTGAATGAACATAGCTGCTGTCCTCAAGGAACTCACCAGGGAAAAACAATGATTACACCGCAGACACAGGAATACTGTATGTTTATGTAATCTGGTAGAGTTTAGAAATCATTTTATCTCATTTGGTGATTAAAGTAGGCCTATTCTTAATAAATTTGAAGTGGTTAAATATTTTATATGGAAGTTTCTCCTTAAATGTGTTTTAAAAATATGACCAAAAGATCAAAATTTTAAAAAATTCAAGAGTTTGAGTTGCAGATTTTTAGAACCAAAAGGATCTCAACAGATTATTGCTTCAGTATCACATTTACAACATTTCTGAAGTCTTTTCATGTGAGATTTACCAGGAAGTAAATTCTCTTCATAAACTTGTTTTTGTTGTCAAGAGATTCTTTCTATTTTAAACTAAAAGGTTCACACTAATTTTCAAACTAGTTTCTTCTTGTTCTGATCATATTAATCAATAATTATTTCCCTGTTGTGTTCCCAGAACAGTTGATAAGTATGTGTGTGTGTGTGTGTGTGTGTGTGTGTGTGTGTAATGTTAAGTGTGCCTTTATTTTCTGATTATAGAAGCATTGCATGGTTTTTGGAGTTTTGAAAGTTCAAAAAAATACAAATAAGAAAACAAAAATTGACTGTAATTCTACCACCCAGAGGTGACCACTGGTAATGTTTTGTATTTCTTGCCAGTTTTTTCTTTATGAGTATGTTATAAAATTGTGATATTATTTTAGATATAATTTTGATTACTGCTTTTTCCCCTATTGTTATGTGATGAACATTTTTTATGTTAATACATAATCTTTAAATGTAATTTTTAATGGCTATATTTAATTTATAATTTATTTTAAACATTCTTCTATAATAGAAACTTTTGTAAACTTGTTCCCAATTTTTCCTATTATAAATGACAATGATGAATATATTCGTACATAGCAAGGAAGGTGGTGAATCAAAAGATATAATATAGGTCACCTCATTGCTTCCAGAAAGAACAATCAATATGGATTCTGTACTTGATCCTTTGCTGGACAATCCAGGAAGATTTTAAATATAAATTAAAAATAGGGAAGTAAAATGTAGTTAATAGGACTTGCTTTCAACCTTTCTTTCCAGTTGGGATCGTTAGCATGTAAATGGAGTAAGGGTAGAACACTGCAGTACTACAGCGTGATGTTGCAGAAATCTGGCTATTCAGATCTTGGTGACTGAGACTATCAAAGAAGGCAGAGTGCTTGAGCTGGCCTTGTGCTAAGCTCAGGATCTGTCACGCAAAGAAGAAAGAACTTTAATAACAAGGAACAGTATAATCACAGTGATTACATAAGTGATGCTAAGCCTTTTTGTTTAGCCGTTTAGATCAGTGGTCTGACTGGACGGTAGAGGAGGTGACGAGTGATACGTGGGTGCCACTGTGCCTTTGGTCCTGCCGTTGCTTCTGTTTGGGGGACTTTCCTTCTCAGCACAAGCCATTTTTCCTTCAAGGTCAAATTCATCTGTCAGACTCTGAAATCCAAACTTCTGGAGACAGTCTCTCCTCTGTTCCAGGTACACTAACTGGCACTCACGTGCTGGCAAGGAGTCCTCACTAAGCAGAGTGAGCTTTAGTCCTTGTGTCTCTTCTAACATGGTGTCTGCCACATAGTAAATGCCGAGTGAATGAGAGATCTGATGGTAACAGACATGGTAAAAGCAGAACGTTAGGAAGATTAATACAATATAAACACGTGGCTTTGAGGAGGGAAAGATTAGAAGCTTGAGAGGCAAGTTAGAAGACCACATATAAGAAGGAACAGGACTTGACCACTGATTATGGAGGGAGGCGTCTAATTCTGAAGCCTGGGTGGTTAGAAGGGTAACCAGTTGGAAAGGAAAACTTAATTGTTTTGGAGGCAGGACAAGGAAGATGATGGGTTTGCTTTTGCTATGAGGTCATCGTGGTGCATTCAAAAGAAATGTTGGCGAGGCCCCTGGAAGGTCAAGTCTGGCTCTGAAGTGAGAGACAAGGCTGAGGATGTCATTTTGGAATTACTGGCCTGTGGGTGATTGTTAAAAAACTTGGTGTGTTTTTAAAGCAGAGAGAGCAGGAGCCTGATCCTTCAAGAACATTCATAGAAAGTGGATGGGTTAGCCAAGCAGAGGAGTTGGGGAAGGGTGGCTTCTTAAGAGAAGAGGCCGGAAAATGTACAGTCAGTGGCAGTGGGAGGGCGGGGGACTGGAGTCAAGGAAGATGAGGCCCAAGGGTCCTGGACATTGAGACCAGAAGTTTCACTGAATTGCTTCTCAGCAGGTTTTGCTCCTTTTAATCGCTGAAGTCCTTGCCCGGCAACCTTGTGTCGTGTTTAGTTGCTCTTGAAATTTCCTCAGATCCCTGTTCCATTGTGTTCTCGCTCCCTTTTTAAAACCTCAATGTTGGCTTGTCTGTTTTGATTTTATTTCTATGGTCAGGTTAAAATAAACCTACTACCCCTAAAACTTTTCTGCTTTGCTTATGAGTATTAACATTCCATTTATTTGTGGTTTCCTCCTGAGTGCCATCTTACATTTTTCTTTACTCAGTTGCATCCTCCGCCGTGTTTAACACACGATAGATATTCCAGAGACACTTGAGATTGAAATAAGCTATATCCCCTGAGTCAATGGCTAATTCCACATCTTTGGAGCCAGTTGTGAATTTATGGATGATTCTTTTATCTATGTTACTGTTGAAGATACCAAGTACTGACTAGGTCCTACCTCACAGCGTAAAATTGATGTGTGTTCACATTTTCTGGGGAAATGGTCTATGATTTTCATCAGAGTCTCACAGATGACCTACTGGTATGCAGCATGCTCATTATGTGTTTACCAAAACTCCTAATTTTTAATGCCTCTGTTTAGAACTTCTGCCTGAAAGGCATACTCTAATAGAGGGCTCAGCAGTTATTCTGGATGGTGTGTGACTTCGGGGTGGGCAGGAAAGCTGGTGGTGTAGGGTAAAATTTGGGAGTTTTGAGTTCTAGAGTAGATTTTACCCACAAACTGGTGGTGTGATTTTAAGCAAGTTTCCACTGGGCCAGTTTCCATGTTTGCAAAATGAAGGGATTATGATAGATAAAATCTCTCGTTCCTTTCCAGCGCTAATATTTTAATCGAGGAAAATTGCTCTTTGGAAAACATACCATAAGGAGGATGGCCATGCTGTTTCCTAGGACTCATTCTCTGTGTAGGGACTCACAGCTGCCTTTGTCCCTAGGGGTGTGCTTTTTTCTGTGCTGCTCCTTTCTCCTAGGCCATTCATGTGTTGTTGGGATGGGATAGGCAATGGGGACCCTCCAGTCACCTAAGCTATTTATACCCCAGCCTGTCTCCCCAGCTGTAGCGACTGCCTTGGCTTCTGTGGGTCTCTGCTCTGAGCATTGTATCCTATACAAGGTCCGTTGGTGGCTGTTGACCACGGTGATCTTTTAGTGGTGCAGTTGGCTCTGTGATATTTCAGTAAAATTTAATGGAAGAGCTGCCACTTTAATTAGGCCTTGAAAATTCAGTGAAGGACTGGCATAAGCAAAGATGAGACAATAGGAAGGAGTAAGTGGCAAGGACCCCTGGTTCTCTAGAAAAGTCGGATGTAAAAGCTTTATGAAGTTAACATCCAAGTCTCTGACCTCCACTCTTTTTCTACAGCTCCATAGAGAGATTGACATTTGTGCCTTCGCAGAAACAAATGACAAGTAATAGCCCCTCAAGAATGCATACATTGTATCTCACCAATTGTGGATGTACATTTCCCCACATTTTAGTACTTCTGAAATCAAGATGTCTTGTAGTTAATGGCAGCTTACAATTAATTCATTATCAGCCTTTTTCTTTCTTCCTTAGTGCTGAGTACATAAAATAATGCTGTGCTTCTTAGATTGCATTTAGATTTGAGAAAATGTAGCCGTTGAGACTATTAACGTTAAATGGGAAAATGCCAATGGTGGCCTTTATAGCAGGTTATCTGAAATACAGAATATGTTGGAGGAATAATGTGAAATTAGGCTGGAAAAAAAGATCCTGCTTTTCTAGAGAACCGGATTGATGAACAGAATGTAGTATTCTATAGAGAGGAGTGCTTATATAAAAACTGATAAAATTCTTACTTAAAGAATTACCATTTCTGTAATTGAAATAATCAGCCTCTTAAATTTTTTTTATTTTATAGGATGAGAAAAATCAGTTAATGACAACCAATGTCTGGTTGAAACAGGTATGTATTGAATTTGAAGGGCCATGTATCTGTTAACTGGTGCCACGTTATTATAGAGTTTGTAGCACAGAAGGGACATGAATATTTGGTCTCGGTGGACAGGCAGGAGGCAGAAAGGTGAGGTAGATGGAGTCTTGTGTTCATGCAGTTAATACTGAGTGCCTGGCATTTGGCAGGCACTCTTCTGGGCACTGGGGAAATGGCAGTGAACAAAACAGACAAAAGTCTAGTCCTTAAGGAACATCATTCCAATGAGGGGGCGGTGGGATAAATAGGAAGTTGTGTAGTACTTTTCAAGCTGATAAGCTTGGAGAAAAATACTGAGAAGGCAGACAGGAAGTGCTGGGGACTGGACTTTTAAATTGGATGGCAGGAGAAGTGCCACTGAGAAGGATTTGAACAAAGACTTGAAGAAGCAGCAAGCCACGCACGTATCTGGGGGAGGAGCGTCCAGGCAGAGGGACACAAACATGCAAAGGCCCTGAGGTTGGAGGGTGCCTGGTGTGTTTAGGGAGTAGCAAAGAAGCCAGCTGGCTAGGGGTGAGTGGCCACGGGGATGGGAGTGGGAGATGAGGTCAGGGAAGCTACCAGAGGCCGATGGGTACTCCTAGCATAGGTTATGAGTAGTGGCTTCTAGGCCATTGTAGGATTTTGGTTTTTACTCTGAGCGAGATGGGAGCAGGCAAGAATGTAATGATTTATTTTTATTTTCATAGTCCCTTTTATGTAAAGGAGTTTTTCTTTCTTTCTGTTTCTGGACCATCAAATGTGCCCAACTGCTGCTGAGCGCTTCCTTTGTTTGTTATTACCCCTGATTTTATTTATTTATTTTTGATTGCACTGGGTCTTCATTACTGCACACAGGCTTTTTCTAGTTGCAGAGAGCGGGGGGCTACTCTTTGTTGCGGTGCACAGACTTATTGCGGAGGCATCTCTTGTTGTGGAGCATGGGCTCCAGGCACGGGGGCTTCAGTGGTTATGGTGCATGGGTTTAGTTGCCCTGCAGAATATGGAATCTTCTCAGACCAGAGATGGAACCCATGTCCCCTGCATTGGTAGGTGGACTCTTAACCACTGGATTACCAGGGAAGTCCTGTCCCTGATTTTTAATACTTACTGTCAGTTCCCTAACCCCAAACTCGTTAAAGGCATATGTGCTTTCCTTGGAGTGCAAGTCTTGACCTGATCACAGAATTATTACTATGTGGAGGTGGGACGGTGTGTTTAACTATGTGGAATGCGTGCTTTCCTTGGGGTACAAGTCTTGACCTGATCACAGAATTATTGCGATGGGGAGGTGGGGCGTTGTGTTTAACTATGTGGAATGCGTCATAAATCTGTCTGCTCTTTGCATGGCCTAGTCCAGCCAAGTCAATGACAAAACAGCTAGAAAAGAGAACGTTTTCCTTGAACCTGGGCCTTAGCCTGGCCTGGACCAGGCTGTAGCTCCTGGGTATGGTTAGCTGGTAGAAGAGGTGTTGAGCAGAGCTGTGAATGCACCCAGCTCTGGTCCTCACCTGTGTCTCATGAGGGCCATCGTTACAGCCACGGCATGAGGGGACAGGGCTGTCCCCCAGTGCCCATAAGAAGGATGTGGAGGTGAGTTTTCTCTACTGGGAGTAGAGGTGACTTCGTGTCTAAAATATATGAGTTTAGCAAAAAGAGTAGAGTTTTCATTGTTTTTGGCTATTGCTTTTGTTGAAATTGATTCAGGTTTCTTTGTTTTAAAGGAGTGGATAGATGTGAAATTAAGATGGAACCCTGATGACTACGGTGGAATAAAACTTATACGTGTCCCTTCAGACTCTCTCTGGACCCAGATATTGTTTTATTTGATAAGTAAGTTATAGTCAAAATACCACTTTATGTTTTCTTAAGAAAGAAATTATGTTACCATTAGACACCAGTATTTTTTTTTTAATTCCCTTTGAAAATTGTTTCCCTATATAAAGTCCCATGACTTAATCTTGTGTTCTTTTGTTTCATGAACCTACAACTATGTTCTTTGGATTCTCTCCATTTTGCTTGTGAATTGTTTTCTGACCATAAAAGTGTTCTTGGATTTTAAAACTTTGTAATCCATTTGGAAGGTCCAGAAAGGTATGAAGAAGTTGGGGGAAACGTAATCAGTCCTGTTAGCCCACCACATGGAGCCAACCACAGCTGCTGGCTTACATGCATAGTGAGCTTACTCTGCCTGGCAGCACGCTCAGTGCTGTGTGTTTGAGTCATCTGAGTCTCAAGATAACCTCACGAACTAGGGATGACTACATTTATGTGCCAGATGAGAAAATGGAGGCCAAGGGTAGTTATGTTTTGTTTAAGATCACAGCTCACGTGTGGTGGTGGGGGTGGAGGTGTTCATAGTAAAGCAGCCTGACAGTCCCATTTACCTCCTTTTTTCAAGCCTACATATTTGCTGACTGCCTCCCAGATTTTTTGGTATTATTTTTTTTAATAGTTAAGGTCATACGTTATGTTTAAAGGTGCATCCTTTTAATTTTGCTTAGATGTTGTAATTTTTGTGATTTTCCATAATTTTGAAAATTATGTTGTCATAATTTTCCCACAGTGAGGAATGTTGGGTTGATTATTAGCTCATATTAATGAGTATTCTACCCGTGTTTCGATTATGGTTTTTGACTTAGGGGAGAGGGTATTTCTGGATGCCAGTTTCATTTTTTTCTAGGACCAACCACTCCAGGACACTGGGGAATTTGTGCTTATCCTAATGTACTTTATCTTATTTGCAAAAAGGCATTGGCATGAGGACAGAGCAAAGGCTGAGAAAAAATGTTTCTCGCTTTTCAAACCTTTACCCATGCTTCTCAACATGGAGGAGTAAACAAAGCTGCAGGATAGCATGATGCAGCTTCCTGGAGCATCATTTTACTCGAAGTCACTGCAGACAGTTTTATATTTAACATGGATATATTACAGAGGAGTGTGCAAAGCTACATGAATTTTAACATAGAGAACAATATTCGAAAGATAGCTTATGTTGGTGGTGGTGTTTCCCACTAGACTTCTCCAGTGCCTGAGTTCACGTGTTAACAGACTTTGAGAGGGACAGCTGTTTTCCAGGGCTCTCCCCAGCTTGGGGCTGTTGTTTTTTCACTGTAGGAAGTGTCCAGTGTCTGTCATGAAGGGGGACAATCACTGGAGGGAGTGGGTCTAGGAATATGGATTCAGGTTCTGCTGTGTGCATGTCCATTGTTATAAATAGCCTAGTTATATTTTGTGTGTGCATGCATGCTAAGCCGCTTCAGTCATGTCTCTGCGACCCCATGGACTGTAGCCCACCAGGCTCCCTTGTCCATGAGATTCTCCAGGCAAGAATGCTGGAGTGGGTCACCATTTCCTTCCCCAGGGGGATCTTCCTGACCCAGAGCTCAAACCCATGTCTCTTGCATCTCCTGCATCGGTTCTTTACCACTAGCGCCAATTACTTTTTGTGTGCAATCAAAGTGAAATCATTTCCACTACATGAATCTCAAGATTCTGTAAATACAGATCTGTTGGTCCTGGAGTAGACATGGGAACAGTGGTTCGACTTCAGTAGAGTTAGATATTTAAGGACTCTAGAGTCCCCTCCATGTTGTAGGTATATCTCAAGTGTAATAATTTTAAGAATATTTCATGCTATAATGTAGGCTTTCTTATAGACATTAGGCTTGTAAAACATATGCCTGGGTTGTTTACTCTCTGCCTTGTTACTGTGTGTGTGTGTGTGTGTGTATTTCAGTGCAGATGGACGTTTTGAAGGGGCCAGTACCAAAACCGTCGTCAGGTACGATGGCACGGTGACCTGGACTCCACCAGCAAACTACAAAAGTTCATGTACCATCGACGTCACATTCTCCCATTTGATCTCCAAAACTGTTCCATGAAATTTGGTTCTTGGACTTACGATGGATCACAGGTTGATATAATTTTGGAGGACCAAGATGTAGACAAGAGAGATTTTTTTGATAATGGAGAATGGGAAATTGTCAGCGCAACAGGGAGCAAAGGAAACAGAACTGACAGCTGTTGCTGGTATCCTTACATCACTTACTCATTTGTAATTAAGCGTCTGCCTCTCTTTTATACCTTGTTCCTCATTATACCCTGTATTGGGCTCTCATTTTTAACTGTACTTGTCTTCTATCTTCCTTCAAATGAAGGTGAAAAGATTTGTCTCTGCACTTCAGTACTTGTGTCTCTGACTGTCTTCCTTCTCGTTATTGAAGAGATCATACCCTCATCTTCCAAAGTCATACCTCTGATTGGAGAGTACCTGGTGTTTACGATGATTTTTGTGACCCTGTCTATCATGGTCACTGTCTTTGCTATCAACATTCATCACCGTTCCTCCTCAACGCACAACGCTATGGCTCCATGGGTCCGCAAGGTATTTCTTCACAAGCTACCGAAACTGCTTTGCATGCGAAGTCATGTAGATAGGTACTTCAGTCAGGAGGAGGAAACTCGGAGCAGCTGTGGACCCAAATCTTCTAGAAACACACTGGAAGCTGCACTGGATTCCGTTCGCTATATCACAAGACATGTCATGAAGGAGAACGATGTCCGTGAGGTCTGTGACCACATGTCTTTACAAATGCATGTCTGTTTTGATTCGAAGTCAGGCCCCTGGCATGACCTTTTAAGTATAGATTGAGGGCCAGAGATAGTGACCGACTGTTTTGTAAAAGATTGTTACTAAAATGTCAATGAAAACATTTGCAAAATGTGGCATATACACAAATCTCACATCTCCTTTTCCGCCATTGGCATCTTGGATGACTTTTTTATTGGAGGATAATTACTTTACAGTATTGTGCTGGTTTCTGCTATACATCAACACGAATCAGCCACAGGTACACATACGTCCCCTCCCCCTGGAACCTCCCTCCCATCTCCCACCCCACCCCACCCCTCCAGGTTGTCACAGAGCACAGGCTGAGCTCCCGGTGTCACACAGCACATTCCCACTGGCTCTCTATTTTACATACGGTGTGTGTACGTTTCCGTGCTACTCTGTCAATTCACCCCACCCTCCCCTGCCCACACCGTGTCCACAAGTCTGTTCCCTAAGTCTGCGCTGGAATGACTTTCAGTAATGCTGTGGGATTCTGACTGTTCCGTTTTTCTAAGGCATAGTTAGCTTTGGCTAACATGATTAACTATTTCAATTTGACCTTCAGTAACTTTGTTTTTGAATTCTATGGTCATCTGCAGCCACAACTGCATTGTAATTTATCAAAAGTGATTTTAGTTTTTTAAAGAATGACTCTAATGTAGGCTTTATAAATACAGCCAAGGTATTTTTCTAGAATCCTCTTGTTGTTCGCTTACAAGAGAATGTTAGTGAATTTAACAGCAATAATGTCTCAGGTGTTATGCATTATACATCAGATACATGTCTAGTATTTAATAATATGAATAATTTCTTAAAAGTTTGCTCCAAACTTTGTTATAGAAAAATAACTTACTGGGTCCTTAATTTTTAAAATGCAAGAGTTAATCTATGAATACATTTTATTAATGTGATATTGAACTGGTATTCTTTCAAAATGTTTCAGTCTTGTCACTATTCTTTATTTTTATTGTGTAATATTTTTAAAGGTATGACTATAATACTATTTTTTTGGAGAAGGCAATGGCACCCCACTCCAGTACTCTTGCCTGGAAAATCCATGGACAGAGGAGTCTGGTAGGCTGCAGTCCGTGGGGTCGCTAAGAATCGGGCACGACTGAGCAACTTCACTTTCACTTTTCACTTTCATGCACTGGAGAAGGAAATGGCAACCCACTCCAGTGTTCTTGCCTGGAGAATCCCAGGGGTGGGGAAGTCTGGTGGGCTGCCATCTATGGGGTCGCACAGAGTTGGACACGACTGAAGTGACTTAGCATAATACTATTTTTTATAATTGAATTTACTTTCAATAGTTGCGTTAAAATTACATGAATCTTCTCATAGGTACAGGAAACAAACTAGAGGTTACCAGTGGTGAAAGGCTAAAAGGGGGCAAGACAGGTCAGGGGATTAAGAGGTACAGGTTATTGTATATAAAAATGTTATCAGGACATATTATATAGCACAGGAAATATTTTTTTAAATGTGTATCTCTTTGGCTGTGCTGGGTCTTCATTACTTTCTCTAGTTTTGGGGAGCAAGGGTGCCCTTTGTTGTGGAGCACAGGCTCTAGGGCATGCTGCCTCAGTAGCTTATGGAGCACGGGCTTAGTTGCTCCTCACAAAGTGAATCTTCCCAGACTGGGGATTGAACCCATCTCCTGCATTGGCAGGCGGATTCTTATCCACTGTGCCACCAGAGAAGACCCTAGCCGATATTTTACAATAACTTGAGTATAATCTATAAAATTTTTGAATGACTATTGTATACCTGAAACTAATATAATATTGTAAATCAAAAGAAAATAAGATAGTACTTAACATAAAACATGTATATGAATTCTAATCTCTAAAACTTTGTTAAATGGAAAAATTTCTAGCAGGTGTGAGCAGATGGAATGAATCTGGTAAAATACCAGCCCTCTCCCCCAAAGGGACATTGACATACATTTCTATAAACTTTAAAAACATTTTTACTCAAGTATAGTTGATTTACAATGTTCTATTAATCTATAAACGTTTAATACTTGTGAAACATAAAGTTTCTATTTGGTGTAAGTATCTAGTTAAATTAGTTTATAAGGTGAAGCCATCAAAGGAGTCTTAAAAAATATAGATATTAGATAATATTATGGATTGAGATAGGATTTATTTATTTGTGCAGCATGTGGGATCTTAAATCCCCGACCAGGACTCAGGACTCAAACCCACACTCCCTGCATTGGAAGTTCAGAGTCTTAACCACTGGACTACCAGGGAAGTCCCTAGACTGTATTTAATGAATGTCTACAAAGTGCTGTACAGCAGGGTCAGGGCTCCTTCCATGAGACCAGTAAAGGGGGTTTATTTTCAAGGGAAAAACGTATAAGTAGAGAAGCTGTAGGGTTTTATAATCCTCTAAATTTTACATTATCCTGAAATTTTGGGGCACAGTTCCTATAGAAGACTCCGTGCTTCATAGCAGGGGCTAAGGAAGCCTGTGGCCTAGGTCGTGGCCTGTTGAGTAGGACCCTCTGGTGCTCAGGGCCTGGTCTCAGCCTGCCCTTTCCTTGAGGTCACTCGCACCTGCTGAGCCAGCTCTCGGCTTGGGCTGCGAAAACGGGGAGGGAATGAGCTCTCAGCTGGCAGCTCTGAACTCATGTTATTGTTGTTCAGCTGCTAAGTCATGTCCAACTCTTGGTGACTCCATGGACTGCAGAATGCCAGGCTCCTCTGTCCTCCACTATCTCCTAGAGTTTGTTCAAATTCATGTCCATTGAGGTGGTGATGCCATCCAACCATCTCATCCTCTGCCATCCCCTTCTCCTTTTGCCTTTAGTCTTTCCTAGCATCAGGGTCTTTTCTAATGAGTTGGCTCTTCCCATCAGGTGGCCAAAGTATTGGAGCTTCAGCTTCAGCATCAGTCCTTGCAATGAATATTCAGAGTTGATTTCCTTTAGGATTGACTGGTTTGATCTGAACTCATGAGTTTAGGTTAAATGGTCCCTAGGAAATCCATAACTAAATAAAGCAAGTGAGGAGAGGAAGAAGATTAACAGCTGTTGAATGTATATTATTCTGAACCAACTTTTCATTTGTCATGAAATTAACTTCAGGCTGGATTGTCTTTAAAAATTAAAACAAACATTCCTGGGCCAGAATAATTAATAGAAACTATATATATTAAGAATTAAAAATATTTTAAAAGTTTATTGTAAGATATGCAAATACTATATTTTATTAAAAATCTATGAAAATAAGCCACTTGTATTATAGGTTGACATGTAAATTTACAAATTGTGTCTTAATTATTTAACATTGGTTTGTTTTTTCTTTGGTACAGGTTGTTGAAGATTGGAAATTCATAGCCCAGGTTCTTGATCGGATGTTTCTGTGGACTTTTCTGCTGGTTTCAGTTATTGGATCTCTTGGGCTTTTTGTTCCTGTTATCTATAAATGGGCAAATATAATAGTACCAATTCATATTGGAAGTGAAAATAAGTGACACTTTCCAAAGTGTTGTAGTAGGACTTTAGTTAAAAGGCACATATTTCTTATGGCACCTATGAGTTACAAAAATGTAAATTGTGTTTAAAATTTGATGCAACCAACATCAGTTTATCTCAATAGATTGCCCATTAAAATATTTAGCTGCATGACGGAAGTAATAACTGAGTGAATAATATTTGATCTTCTAAAAATAATAGCACAAAATATTATCTAAACTGAATAAAAATCTAATGTTTGTATCCTGGCAAATAATTCTTTGTAATCAGCAGTGAAGTTCATCTTTTGATTGTGCTGGAAAATCCTGTTGTATTTGAAGACTGATTTCATTTGGTAAAGGTACATATTTAAAAATTCTCTCTGTCCTGTATTTACTGCATAACAGCTACAGTATACTGTTGTTTTAAGTAAGCTGGCTACATGGTATGATAATGATTGAATATGATGCAGCTTTTTTATAACCAGCATTGTTAAAAAATAAAAAATGGGAATTGGGAATTCTTTTAAGGCTTATTTATTTTGTAGATGCTTAAACAATTATTGTTATTAACTATTTTTACAGCTTACCTTCCATTATGAGGTCACACAATAGATAATTCCTTTGGACGTGCAGTATAGCATATCCCTAACATTATTTCAGTTCTCTTGTCTACTTTTTCCACAATTAATAGGACCACCTTTTATATAAATTCTGGTAGCATCTTTTGATCCTTGACCTTAGAAGTGTTCACTACAACTAAGTGAATCCCATTTTAAGAACTCGTCTGTGTATACTACTGAATTGTTCTGTGAGAAAATCATCTTCTAATATTAAAGGTGATATTCTAATTATGTATAAGCACATTGTTACATACCTGTGATGTTTCAATTTTAAGTCTTTCCTTCCAAAAACTACAGTACAGTAGTAGAATATTAGAGTTGCGAGGGCCTTTAGACGTAATCTGCTGTTGCTGCTGCTAAGTCACGTCAGTTGTGTCCAACTCTGTGCGACCCCATAGACGGCAGCCCACCAGGCTCCCCCATCCCTGGAATTCTCCAGGCAAGAACACTGGAGTGGGTTGCCTTTTCCTTCTCCAATGCATGAAAGTGAAAAGTCAAAGTGAAGTCACTCAGTCGTGTCTGACTCTTCGTGACCCCATGAACTGCAGCCTACAAGGCTCCTCCATCCATGGGATTTTTCAGGCAAGAGTACTGGAGTGGGGTGCCATTGCCTTCTCCGAGACGTAATCTAGTCTTAGCCTATTACTACTTACTCAGTATAGTATCATGTATCACAGGTAGACAAGTTAAAATTTCATCTCTAAATTTTCCCGATTCAGCTATGACCAGGAAGAAAATACTGATAGAAATCTTGCATTCAATTTAGAGTTCTTAGCTCTTGAGACAACAGATACCTTATTTATTTATAGTAAGCAACAGGTCTATGTTCAAGTCAACACTCTTTGGAAGGCAGAGGGGATCCTATCTAATTTGCATTTTATTGTAGGCAGGTGTTTAATGCTATTTAATGAGTGACAGTCTCCTGATTTGATGAGTTAAATAAGTCTGTTGGTTGTCACAGCTTGTCAATATTCCTGATCCTTCTTATTATATCTCCACTACTCTTTCTTTAAAAAGTGAAAGTCATTCAGTTGTGTCTTGACTCTTTGCGACCCCATGGACTGACTATACAGTCCATGGGACTCTCCACGCCAGAATACTGGAGTGGATAGCCTTTCCCTTCTCCAGGGGAATCTTCCCAAACCCAGATCTCCTGCATTGCAGGTGGATTCTTTACCAGCTGAGCCACCATGGAAGCCTTACTTAAAAAAATTTACATGTAAATACATTTTATAGAAAACTTCTTTTGGCTTATTGAAACATGAGTCACGGTGGGCTGCAATTTTGTCAGTTTTACTTTTGCATAGGAAAAACATCATAATGACTAGTGAGAAGATTAAAACAGTTTCTGTAAATCATCATCTTTTGCCAGTACTCAGATTCAGAAGTAGAGTATGGGATACGCTCTCTTTAATAATTTATCTAAAGCAATGGTTCTCAACCAGGGGCAGTTTTGCTTCTGAGGGGACACTTTAAAATCCTTGGAGACATTTTTGGTCATTGTACCTGGCAAGGGATGGGGTTATGTTACTGACATCTAGTGGGTAGGGGCCAGGGTGCTGGGAAAGATCCTACAGTGTACAGGATAGATCTGCTTCTCAACACAGAATTAATCTGGCCCCAAATGTTACCAGTGCTAAGGGTGAGAAATCCTGTTCTGAAGGATTAACAATGAATGTGTGGCTAAGCATAAGCTCTCTTCAGTTCAGTTCAGTTGCTCAGTCGTGTCCAACTCTTTGCGACCCCATGAATCGCTGCACACCAGGCCTCCCTGTCCATTAACTCCCGGAGTTCACCCAAACTCATGTGCATCAAGTCGGTGATGCCATCCAGCCATCTCATCCTCTGTCGTCCCCTTCTCCTCCTGCCCCCAATCCCTCCCAGCATCAGGGTCTTTTCCAATGAATTGAGACTCTTCGCATGAGGTGGCCAAAGTATTGGAGTTTCAGCCTCAGCACAGCCCTTCCAGTGAACACCCAGGACTGATCTCCTTTAGCATGGAATGGCTGAATATAATCTCTTTTAATCACTTAGAATTATGCAAGATAAATAAGGCCATCCAAAATGGCAGCATGGTCCTAGGACTCTTGAAAAACAGTAAAAGATAAAAAAAAGACGTGCATGGTAAGAAATGATAGTAGTAAGGTCTTGCTGAAATGATATAAACTTCAAGGAGATCATGAGCTAAATAAGAAAACCATTGGGAAATCTGTTGTGATACTGAACCAAGCAATTTTTCCCATTTCTGAACAACAAGGTTGTTTTTTTCTTCTCATCCAGCTATGTCTCCACCACTAAAAAAAACCTACAGTTTCTGTATTTAGTCCATTTTTACATGGTCCATAGCACAGCATGCTACTTATCACTGTAGAAGAATTATATTTTGACATTTTTTACCTAATCCAAAGGCTGGTTAAATGTTCATTTGCCTATAATACTCTTGACATTTTTCTTGCGTGAATCTTTTTTATTTTTTATTTTTTTAACAAAAGTCAAGACAACTGGATAATAAGTAAGCTTTGAAATGCCAAAAGCAAAGCCAGTAGTGTGATGATAGGAACCTCTAGTAAGCAAAAGCTTACATGTAAGACCCAGTGATCCCCCAGCGCTGCCCGAGAGGCCGGGACCCAGCAATCCCCCAGCGCATCCAGCAGGCGGCGACCCAGTTGTCACCCAAGAAAGTCCAGGAGACTGGGACCCAGCGGTCCCCCAGCACAGTCCGGGAAACCGGAACCCAGAGCTTCCTCAGAGTTACACAGGATCCAGATACCAGTTTCTGAAGGCGTTCCGTGCTCAGAAGCAAGAGAGCCAGGCAAGGTCCAAGTGAAAGCCCCTCCTAGAACCCTGTTCTCCTAAGTCCTGTTCTGCTGCAGAAGCTGAGAAAAGAATGGTGTGCATTTTTGATTTTTGGTTTCCCTGGTCCCCGCTACTCCTTGTTAAAGGTTTGCAAACATGAATCTGAAGAGTTCAAATAAAGAACAAATTTCAAAAAAAAAAAAGAATTTACACTCAGAAGAAAACAGGACAAATGCTTTATGACATTAGATTTGGCAGTAGTTTCTTGGATATGACACAAAAAAGCACAGGTAATGAAAAAGACAAATTGGACTTCTTGAAAATTTTAAAAATTTGTGCATCAGAAGATACTATCAAGAGTAATGAAGACAACCCACAGAATGGGAGAAAATATTTGCAAATCAGATATCTGATAAAGGATTAATATCCCGAATATAAAGAGAACTCCTAAAACTTAAAAAACAACCCAATTCAAAAATGGGTAAAGATCTTGAAGAGACATTCCTCCAAAGAAGACATAAGAATGGCCACTAAACAGATGAAGAATGCTCAAAATTACTAACAATTAGAGAAATGCAAATCAAAACCACAATGAGATACTACTTCACAACCTGTAGGTTTGCTATTGTCAAAAAAAAAACAATAAGTACGATGAGGACGTGGAGAAACTCGTGCGTTGCTGATGGGAATGAAAAATGGCATAGCCCTCGTGGAAACAATGGCAGTTCCTCAAAACATTAAAAATAGAATTAACAAATGATCAAACAATTCCACTTCTAGGTATATCCCTAAAAGAATTGAAAGCAAGGTACAGAAGAGAGATTTGTACACCCATATTCATAGCGGTATTATCCACAACAGGTAAAACGTGGGAGCAACCCAAGTGTCCATCAACAGATAAATGGACAAGTGTGTATACTTGCAACTGAGTAGTATTTAGCCTTAAAAAGTAAGGAAATTCTGCAATATGCTACAACATGGATGAATCTTTAGGGACATTCTGCAACATGAAACAGGCCAGTCATAAAAAAGACAAATACTGTGTGATTGCACTTATATGAAGTACTTAGCTTAGTCAAAATCATAAAGACAAAGTATTATGGTGGTTGCTGGGGAGAGGGGAGAATGGGGAGTGATTGTTTAACTGGTCTAGAGTTGGGTGGGATGGTGGTGATTGTTACATAACAATGTGAATATATTTACCATGAACTGTGTACTTAAACATGGTTTAGATGATAAATTTTATGCTAAGTGTACTTTACCACAGCGAAAAATAAAAAGTAAGCCCCCTCTCCCTCAACGCCCATGAATAACCTCATAAGTAACACACAGTTTAGTTCTTACGCATCGTCCCTGGTCATCAAGGGTTGTAGAAACAATCCTGCCGTCCCTAAAATGCACACCAGGATGAAAACCCA
Organism: Aepyceros melampus; assembly: GCA_006408695.1. Lineage (NCBI taxonomy): Eukaryota > Metazoa > Chordata > Mammalia > Artiodactyla > Bovidae > Aepyceros > Aepyceros melampus. Next base: position 251,064 of record SJXQ01002876.1, read on the forward strand.
CAGAAAAATACGATCAATCACCATGGCAACATACTTCCAATCGTCTTGAATCTGAAAGACAAAAACAAAAATCACGAGAAGAAAAAATAAAGCAGGAAGGAAAAGGCAAACTGAACATATTTTCAATACCAAATATTTAATAAATGGGTTTCAGGAGGGGAAGAAACCACTCTGTTGCCAACATGCAAGAAAACTTTTTTTTCCTAATGAATGAATAGTCTGAGGAAATCTACCCTTCTTGTGTTTCTCTTTATGCACTAGAGAAACAGGAATAAAATATCTGTTATATTAAACGCTTTAAACTCAGAAATTTCTTTTTTTAAAAAGATCTTTTTTGATGGGAGCCATTTTTAAAGTTTTTATTGGATTTGTTACAATATTGCTTCCGTTTTATGTTTTGGTTTTCTGGCCGGGAGGCATGTGGGGGTCTTGGGTCCCTGACCAGAGATCGAACCTGCACCCCCTGCCTTGGAAGGCGAAGGCTTAACTACTGGACTGCCAGGGAACTCCCATAAATAAGAAATTTCTTAATATATACATAACCCATTTCCCCCAACCCCCAAATTGAATTCTAATTTATTAAGTTAGTTAAACCAGTTACTTGACTTATACTTCTGTGGGAGGATTCTGGGCCCTTGTTAGAATAGCTAATGCAGTCCAACATCATTTACCATTATTTCAAAGTACTAGCTCTTATCCAGTTTTAGATAAACAAGCACACCAGAGCAAGCCGCTCATCACTCTCTCACACAGCCCCCCTGACCCCAACTAGCCAACTATCATCTTCAATTATAAGGCCAAAGTATCACGAATTCTGTATAGTTATAGGACAGGTTCAAAGTCAGAAACAATTGCTGACAATAAAGTAAAAGACGAAAGAAAGAGCAAGTCTAATTGTATATAATAGAGCTTCAATTTTGGCTTGAAATAGGCAGGAGAATTGCACATTAATTACACTCCTAGACAACTCAGAAAGCAAGGAAACCATAATTGAATTGAGAAAAAGAACCCATGAATCAACTGATTTTTTAAGAAATAATCACATAATAAAGAGGCAGCATGCGATTTAGTAATTTAATTAAGTGGACTGAGATGGAGCTGGGAGACCAAGATTTTATTTTATCATTATGAACTTGAGTCAGTGTGTCCTCTCGATGACACTGAGAAATCAATGGATTAGAACTATAATGCCCTATTTGCCACAAGGTACTTTATTCAAATCCCTAAGACTCGTTTGTAAAAGCTTCGAGTATAAAATAGACCCTGTAATTTCTACTAACCCCACTACTGGCTAAACCTCCTAAGGCTCTAGGAAGCAGTGGGATGGAAAAAGCAAGACTTGTTACAATTCCCAGCTCTGCTCCTTTCTAGGTGTGAGAATCTGGTTCAAATATGTGACCTCACTTAGCCTCAATTTCCTCATTGGTAAATCAGGGATAAGAACAGTACCTACTTCAGAGAGTTGTCATGAGGATTAAATGAAATATGTGCCTGGCACAGGGTCCTTAATGAATAATACCTATTGATGTTAATGCTGATTTTTAAAATGATACATTATAAACCTCCCTCTGACAGCATTTCACATGGTTTAGCCTGGTGAAGAAAGAGTGAACTCGGGTCTTACACATAATACAAGTAGTGCTGCAAAGAGATCTGGGTGAAAATTAACTGTGTGTTTAGCTCTGGGTGTTTCGGCACAATGATATTGGCTATTCTCTGGAAACTTTGGCACTAATGATGCATGAACAGGTAGATGAGTGTTAGGCAGAATGGTAAACCGGCCCAAGCGCCTGGTGTCATCCCTCAGCCCAACCCTGCAGGTGTCCCAGAAGGAGACTGCAGTAAAGATGGTCAGAAACGCGGACAGGTGTGGCTTGGTGAGTGTGGGCATGAGCGTGGGGTTGGAGGAGGAGGGTCTTGTTAGAAGGAAGAACTGGGGAGGGATTGATTGTGCTCCTCTCCCCCAACCCTGTGCCTCCTTCCAGCCTGCTACTCCTGGCCCAAAGAGGCAGGTGGGGCCACTTGTGAGCAAAGTGGAGCCGCCCACTGACTGGCGGGCCTGAGACTTCCCTCACTCCTCACATCAAAGATGAAACCACCACAGCGGAGTGAAAGGGACGAGGAGGAGATCTGGAGGGACAAGGTAACAAGAATGAGAGCACATGGCTTTCAATCAGCACAAGAAATTTAACGTTTCTAAAGCACAACAAGAACTGAGGCAAAAAAAAAAAGTAAATGAAAACATGAAATAAGATGGCTGAAATTTAACCCTCGGAAAACAGTAATTACAATACATATAAATAAATCATTGATCAAAAGTCAGACTCTGGTTGGAATGAATGAAATAACAGATATACATACATCTATAGATATCTCTCTGTATCTATATCTCAACCAAACAAGTTGTCTCTGGCTTATTAGCTCAGAAGATCATGGCTCTGATCTGTGCACACCTCCAAGACCTCAAGAGCAACTCACACAGTGGAACCAGTCTTGAAGGATCAGCTGTCAAAACCGTCAAACGAAAGTATTAACATGAGACCACAAGCTCCTTAACTAGTTTTCTAATTTGTAACCCAATCATACCTTACCTCTGAATTTAGAGTGTTAAACTCCTCACAAGTGTGAGCAAGTAAGGGTAACCACCACAGCTTGAGAAGAACCAAGGCAGGGGACATGGTGACACTCCTGTCCCTGTGGGACCTGCTGTGTCCAGGGACAGTCACTCACGGGCTCCCAGCACCCTCACGAGACGGCTCTGGGAGAGCTGGGCCTGTTTGGTCTGAATTCCTAGGAGGTCAGGACAGTTAAAACCAGCCAAGTTGGAGCCGGGGAATTAGGAAATTAAAACATTCTGGGAACCTATGTACACAGCAGCGTGTCAGTCACACAGTAAGACAGAAAAAGGAATCCTTCGGACAGCTCAACTCCCCAGAGCACTGAGTAGGCATCTTTATTCTAACACCTGCCACCCTTTCACAAACAGGTAGCAATCCACTGCCCTGGGGTCCAGATTTCTGCATTCTCTGGAAAAACAATGGGACCACATCGCCAGATGACCAGAGGTGAGCAGTGGCTGCCTCCTGAGATGAACCATGTGCCTCTAGATGGGAGCAGCCAGACACATAAGTGTAAAGCTTCCCCATCATTAGTACCTATCACTATTTCTAACAAGATTTTTGGAGGAAATAGAGGTCCACCCAATTATCACTCAAGTGACAATTTTAAAAGTAGATAAATGTTAAGAGTATCTGCAAAAGTGATTAGTGTTAGACCAATGAGAGGTTTTCACTAATCATGTATTCAATGTCCAACAATTGCTTCAACAGAATCTGAAGGCAGGCCTGACCTTTTGGCTAAATTTCTGACATCATCGGAGGCTGTGCACTGATACAGTCACAAAATGGGCACAGAGTTGCTCAGATGGGTGGGGTGAGGAGACAGGGCTGCTGTCTCTGTCTCCCTCCCATCCACTCCCATTAATATGCCATTCACAGCTGAAAAAGAGGCTCTAGACATTCCCTACCAACATTAATTACCTCCAGGGCATCAGGAGATGAAATTATCTAGTAATTAGCTCTCTTCTAATAAGCAACTTAAGGCAGAGCATAATAACCTTGGGGGTAAACAGAGTGGGAGCAGCCAAAAGTGTAAAGCTTCCCTATCATTATTAATACCTATCACTAGTTCTAAAATAAGATTTTTGGAGAAAATAGAAGTCCATCCAATGAAAAAAAACATGGACAAGAGTGTGAATAGATATTTCACAAAAGAAGATATCCAAATGGCCAATAAGCATATGAAAAGGAGACCTATTCATTACTCAACCAGGACATGCTAATTAAAACATCAAGTGATGCCAGTTCACCCCGTTGCGAGGATAGGCAGCAGCTGGGGACTCTCAAACATTGCCAGCGGGTGTGTCAATCGGCTTAAACATTTTGGAAACCTGACAGTATCCACTAAAGTGGAAAATACATCTCTGCAGTGATCCAGGAGTTCCATCCTTAGGTGTGTATCCAGGAGAAATGAATGTATGTATTCACCCAAAGATATGTATAAGAACATTTAGAGCCACCTTATTCACAATAGCTGCAACCTGGAAACAACCAAACACCCAACAACTGCAGATGGAATGAGTAAACAGAAGGAGGTGTTGTCTTATTGCAGAATAGTACACAGCAGTAACAAACCCAAAGGATAAACCTCAGACGTTTTGTACATTTTGTTGAAAGAAAGAAGTCAAATATGAAAGAGGTTATGCAATGCCACTTATATGAAGTTCAAGAATAGGTAAAATCAGGGACTTCCTTGGTAGTCCGGTGACAAAAACTCCACATTCCCAGTGCAGGGGGCCCAGGTTCAATCCTTGGTCAGGGAACTAGATCCTGTATGCCACAGCTAAGAGCTAGTGCAGCCAAATAAGTTTAAAAACTTTTTTTAAAGAATAGGTAAAATTAATGTAAAAGAGGCCAGGATCAGTGGTTACTAAGGAGGGAGGGAGTCGGGTACTGACTGGGAGGGGAACAAGGGAGCTTTCTGGGACCCTGGAAATCTTCTATGTCTTTATCTAGATCATGGTCCCATGAGTGTACATGTAATAATTCACTGAACTGTATGCACACTTAAGACATGTGTACCTTATGTAAATTACACGTAAAGGGGGATGGGGGGACACGATCAGTAAAGTTTAAAATGTCAGCTCAGCTAATCAATACTAATTAGAGATCATCTGGTCTCACTCTCTCTTCCAGCTTACCTCCTATCCATTCTCTCTTGGCATTAGGAGTTCCTATGGCCTAAAAGGCTGGCATCCCAGGAGCGAAATGCAAGGCACCACATACAACCTTTATCATCCCATTTTACAGAAGACCAGACAGGCTCACACAGGTGAGGCACATATCCAAGGATGTGTAACTGGTACATGGAAAAGCAAGTCTGAAAACAGCTCACTGATGCCAGTCTAATTCCTTAACCCCACCCTAAGCCTTGTCCACAAAGAACCAATAAATGTTTGTTGAATGAGTGAATGACTAATTCACTACTAAATGACTACATTAGTAATAACAGACACAGCCTTACCTCTTTGGCTTCATTTTGTGCTTTCATATTTTCAGCAATATACTTGACACTTTGGATAGCTTCTTTGATTTCCGGTGACAGAGCAGAGAGGGACAGCACGGCGTCGACAGATTCAGAACTGGAGCTTCTCGTGAGGTTGGCACTGAAATTGGAGATTTTTGCCCTGCGATGGTGGCAGTAGCCGCACAGCCCGTCCTGGCAGGGGTAGCCTTCCTTGCAGCCCTTGGACTCCACGCGGCTGAAGCAATTCAGGTTTGAGAGCTCAGCCCTATAGAAGGGTCTTGGCCTCTGAGGGTTGCCCTCGTTGCTTGCTGGCCTGGTCATGAACATGACCCTGGGAAGCAAGTTCAAGAAAATGGTCTTCACCCATGTGGGCATCGTGTGGGTGGTCGGGGTCCTGTAGTGCACATTGAGCACAAAGACGGTGATGACAATGGACAAGGTTACAAAGATCATGGTGAAGAGCAGGTACTCGCCGATCAGGGGAATCACCAGCGAGGTGGACGGGATGGTCTCAGTGATCACCAGGAGAAACACGGTCAAGGAGAGGAGCACTGAGATGCAGAGGGTCACCTTCTCGCCGCAGTCGGAAGGCAGGTAGAAGACGAGCACAGTCAGGAAGGAGATGAGCAGGCAGGGGATGATGAGGTTGATGGTGTAGAACAGCGGCAGGCGCCGGATGTAGAGCGAGTAGGTGATGTCCGGGTAGATCTCCTCGCAGCAGTTGTACTTGATGTCGTGCTTGTAACCGGGGGCTTTGATGATGGCCCACTCGCCACTCTCCCAGTAGTCCTTGAGGTTCATGGAGGAGCCGATCAGGACCAGGTCGATTTTTGCTTGTCGTAGGACCAGGAACCGAACTTCATGGTGCAGTTCTGGTAATCAAACGGGAAGTAGGTCACGTCGATTTTGCACGAGCTCTTAAAGATGGCTGGCGGGATCCAAGTCACTTCCCCTGTGTACTTGAGTAAAGCTTTGGTCTTGTCGTCCACTTGGAAATCCCCAACAGCACTGTGAAAACAAACAGGGGGCGTGCGGCACACACGTCATCTAGTCCAGCCTCTCACACTGCCAGCTGGTAAACAGCCAAGTGGCGACTCGTAGAACTGCAGAATATAAGCATTCAAAGTGCTATAAAAAGTCTCCCAGGTCACCATTCCATTTACCAATGGGGATACTGAGGCTGCCCAGGACCCTCCACCCACAGACAGTCTGACATGCTCGTCATGCTCCCTGACCCAGGCCATGTCACTGGTTCATTCCACACCATACGACTCCCTACTTGAAACTTACTGCGTGTGTGCCCACTCAGTCGCTTCAGTTGTGTTCAACTCTGCAACCCTATGGACTGTAGCCCACCAGGCTCTTCTCTCCATGGCATTCTCCAGGCAAGAATACTGGAGTGGGCTGCCATTCCCTCCTCTAGGAGATCTTCCCCAACCCAGGGATCCAACCCACATCCCGTGCATCACAGGTGGATTCTTTACCCGCTGAGCCACCTGGGAAGCCCTGATATTTACTGAAGTGAAGTCGCTCAGTCGCGTCTGACTCTTTGCGACCCCATGGACTATAGTCCACCAGGCTCCTCCGTCCATGGGATTCTCCAGGCAAGAATACTGGAGTGGGTTGCCATTTCCTTCTTCAGGGACTCTTCCTAACCCATGGATCGAACCCAGGTCTCCCACATTGCAGGTGGATGCTTTAACCTCTGAGCCACCAGGGAAGCTATTCCCAAATGCCAGGGAGTTTTCTCCTTTAATTAAAAAAATAAAAGAAATGAATGAACCGGTTGTTTGGAGGCAGGTGTTCAGGTCCCTATAGTTTGGTCCCTGCAATGCCGCCTCCTTCTGTCCTCAATTGGTGCCCAATATGCGTACACCCATGCGTGTTGAGCCACACCCTGGACCTCCAAGGGCTGTGGAGACCACCGTGGGAGCCCACTCCCATTAAACAGCCCTGTTAGACGGGTCTGTTACCAGGCTCTGACTCTGGATTCTGGTTCTCCAGTTCACCACACTCCCCCATTCTTCCCTGCATTGTTCTAGAATGAATAATCACATTTTCTGATTCCTTGTCTTTTAAACCCAGCACGGCAGGTTCCTTTGCCTTCTGTGTCCCTATTCTTCCCCATGTTCTCCCCCACACTCCTTCTCCCTTAGCTACATCCACCCTGACTTCCTCTCTAGGCAGAGATAGATATTATTCTTAGAGTTGGCTTGCTGGCATTTATCAGCTGGCTTGTGCAATGAAAGATTTTTCTACCAACTCAATACCCTGTCCAGTCTCGCATCTGAGAGTGAAGCCAGCCAGTCCTCAAAACAGTGGCTTTGCCCAGTGAAGGCTCTTGATGTTTTCCTGGGTCAGCCAGCCTTTGACTGGCTTCTTAGAGTTCTGCATTTGAAGGCGTACATGTCCTAAGGCAACAACTAACCATACCAATTTGCCCCAAAACCTGAACAGTTAGAGAGATCCTGTCTGGTTGTTACTGGATACCACTGTGTGAAGACAGAAGGGAGGTGTCTGGGGCCTGTCTCCTTGCTGGTCTCTGGCCCTCCCACACTCACATGTTCTATTGAGCAGGACAGTCATTACATGTGGAACTTGATGTCAAATCCATTAACTGCTTTACTCCAGCTGGACTGTCCCAGAGGTGCCCTGCGTTTATACGTTCTCAGCCCCACTATAGCATACTGGGCGCTCGATTCCCCAGAAGATGATTCCTGACCCCAGGAAGAAAGGAGGAGGGGTATGAGAAGTGGGGGCGTAGGGACCCACGCGATCCCAAGTGGACCTGACCACGTGGGGCAGGGAGGAGCTCTGGAAGGCTGGCCTACACTCCATGGAGGGCTGAGAGGACCCCTGGGAAGGCAGAAGCCTCCGGACAACTTTCCTTAAGGCATCCTGGATCAACACAATGGACCTTCAGAGCCCAGGCACTAGTCCAGGAATTGGCAGGCTACGGCCCACTGGCTTGGCCCCTATTTCTGTAAATAAATTTTTATTGGTGCACACACCCATACCCATTTGTGGTCTATTGTCTGCAAATATTAAGTGACAAGGACAGGGCTGTATCGCAGTAACAGAGGCTGTAAGGCCTCCAAAGCCTAAAATACTACCTGGTCTTTCAGAGAAAATCTTGATGATCCCTGCTCCAGTCTAAGCCCCTCATTTCACTGAAGAGGAAACTGGAGGTCAGAGAGCAGGACTGCTTGCTCAGGGTTCCACAGAAAGTTTGTGGCAGAGCCTTGACACTTGAGGACTCATCACACTGCCCACATCATCAACAGAACTAGGTTACGTGGAACCCTATGAAGATCAGATGTGACAGTGTGGGGTCAAACACCGCCACCAACGGGACCTGCACGGGCTGCGGGTAGGGTCAGCTGCTGTGGAGGTGACGAAGGGAAGTGGAGTTCTCCTGTCCTGAGGGCCCCAGACAGAAATCACGAAGAAGTATCTGCTTCTCGAAAGAGGGGATCCAGATTTTCCTAGCGATCCAGTGAATGGGAGTCTGTCTGCTAGTGCAGGGGGCACAGGTTCGATCCCTGGCCCAGGAGGATTCCACATGCGGTGGTGGCAACTGGGCCTGTGCACCACAGCTACTGAGCCCACGACCCTCAACTACTTAAGCCCAAGCACCCCAGAGCCTGTGCCCTACAACAAGAGAAGCCACTACGAGAAGCCTGTGTCCTGCCACTGGAGAGTGGCTGCTACTCACTGCAACTAGACAAAGCCCGTGCACAGCAACGAAGACACAGTGTGGCCAAAAATAAATAAATACATTTTAATAAATGCTAGCTCGTTTTATTAAAAAGAAGAGGACCCCCTCTCTGTATTGCAGCCTTAGCAAGGGGAACAGTGGAACAGGCAGGGTGCCACCGGTTCGTTTGTGGGAGAAGACAAATGATGGGCCCATGGAGGTCTGCAGAGGAGTCCGGACTGGTGTGGGCTTTTGATCTCAGAAAAACATGCCCCACCCCAACTGCCTTGCAGGACAGAGACCCACCCAGAAAAAAAGCTTCATCGGGTAGGATCCATATTGAACAGGGCAGGAAACTGGGGGTGAGAAGACGGTTCAGAAGCTAGAGAAGCAGCCATCTAGAAGTGGCAGCTCTTAGGCTGTGGAGGTGGCTACATGGGGCATTTTTAAGAGAGTTTTTTTTTTTTTTTTAATTATTAGCTTATTTGGCTGCACCAGGTCTTAGCTGGTACACAGGATCTTTAGTTGCAGCACGTGAACTCATGACTGTGGCATGTGGGATCTAGTTCCCTGGCCAGGGATCGAACTCAGGCCCCCTGCATTGAGAATCCAGAGTCTTAGCCACTGGACCACCAGGGAAGTCCCTACACAGAGCATTTTAATGCTTCAAGGGGATGACTGGAGGAGGGAACTCCCAAGCAGGCAACACAGAGTTGTGCTCTTACCCACAAATGCTGTAAACAAAACAACAAAGAAGGATAGATTGGACCCCATATTAACAAACTGTAAGAAAAATATGAAAAGTAATTGAATAACATGCAAGCAACACAAAAATATAGCCACAGAACAGATGAAACTGATAATCTGACATTATAAATTCACCTAAAAAAGCAACCTTTAGAGACTCTGAAAGAGCAGCATAAATTAGAGACAGAAAAGTTAAGAATCTGGCTAAGTGACAAGAGTTCAATAAAGAACTGACAAAACGTAGGAAAGAACAGTAAAAAAGAAATTTTAAAAATCATTTTAGAAATAAAGACTAAAACATAACAACAAGCAGACACCATGGAAAGTGTAGTGATTGAAATAAAAACAGAAAGGAGAAAAAATGTAAATCAAAAAGAGACAAAAAGAACTTGAGAGAAAATAACAGAGAATATAGGTAAAGAAGTTGTAATTTATGTGAAAAAGGAGTTCCTGGAGAGATAAAGCAATAGAACAGAACAATCCTAAAAACTCTAATTCACAAAAAAATTACTGGAATAAAAGAAGTCTTATTATGTATATGATATAGAGTAAAACAACTCGATTTTAAAGATAAATGAAAACTATCTTTGGGTTACCCAAGAAAAAGAACCACCCACTGACTATGCATCCCAATTTGTTTCAGGACAGCCCTGGTTTATTTCTGTGGTCCAGGTACACTTATTAATAAGAGTCCCTTTTCTCTCCCCAAAGCCACCAGATTACAGAAAATTAGATTGGCAATGGTTTTTGACAGCAATACTTCATATCAGAACACAAGTCAGCATTTTTAAGATTTTCATGGAAGGAAAATGTGAACCAAGGATTTTATATCAGCAAAATGACAAAAGTATTACCTAAAAAGGATACTGTGAGATATGAACGTGTGAGAACTTAGGGTATATTGTGTCCATGAACACTTTCTGAGGATACTACTAGAGAATGAACTTTAAAAAACAAAAAAAACCATTAGGAGAAACTGGCATAAGAAGGTAAAAGGTGTTTCTAGTGTGTTGAGATGAAACTTTCACCTAAGGTTTAGAGAAACTGAAGTTTCAGTTAGGAGAGAGGAGCTGGATGATTTTCTCTAAATGTTATTTTCAGCTTCAGATTCCAAGGAAATTCCTTTTGATATTTGCTCCTCTCCACATCTGATTTGAAACATTTCACTATATCTATCACTATTGTTCAAAGCATACATCCCTGAAGCACCCCAGCTGTTCACCCAAGATTGCCAGCAAGAAAACAGCTATGACTTTCAAATCATAAGATTAAAAGCTGTGCCCACTTTAATTCTATCTCAGGAAAAATTCTCACCACCCTGCCCAGCTCCCTAAGAGCCTCTGGACCAGGAGATTCGTAAGATGGCTCACATTCTGCAAACCAGCTAATTTATCCCATCCCAGTTCTTTAAGGGCCAATTTACAAGTTGCATGGAAGAAACATGAATGCTGTCTTTTCTTGGGAAAGCAATAAATAAAACATGGACCATCTTTGGAATGGTAAAGGACTCCTTCTTTTAATTCTTTTAGCCCATGACTAGAAAGTGGGATTCAGCTCTAGTCCCAATACTAATAGTAAAACATATTAATTTGTACTAATATGGCAGACAAACCTAAACACAGAACGCTTTAAAATCAGATTTGACTAATTTTATATCAAATGTTTTGCTGAAAAATGCTCATTGTTTTCTTTCAAGACACTATAACTCCAGAGATAAAGCACAGGTGCAAACATGGAATTTTGCAATACCCAGAGAATAAACTAGTACATACTATAAAATATCCATTAAAATTATGTGTGTCTAACAGAGCTTAACAGAGAAGGCAGTGGCACCCCACTCTAGTACTCTTGCCTGGAAAATCCCATGGATGGAGGAGTCTGGTAGGCTGCAGTCCATGGGGTCGCTAAGAGTTGGACACGACTGAGAGACTTCACTTTCATGCATTGGAGAAGGAAAGGCAACCCACTCCAGTGTTCTTGCCTGGAGAATCCCAGGGATGGCAGAGCCTGGTGGGCTGCTATCTATGGGGTCGTACAGAGTCGGACACGACTGAAGCGACTTAGCAGCAGCAACAGAGGTTAAATGTGTCAAGTGTCAGGTTGGCATGTAGAGAGGCTGGTTTTGGAGGTGCCAGGATGCACAGGTTCAGACCAGCAGGAAAAGAACCTTTGAAAGTGAGAAAGAAGCAGGGCTTCCTGCCACTGGTGGGCAAAGGTGTACGTATAGCATCAGGCTGGGAGGGGAGCATCTGTTAGGTGAGTAGAAGAATGAAGCTTTCCCATGGCCTAACCACAGGGCCTGATGGGACCTGACTTTCAGGGAGGTAAAGCTCCTGCCTTGGTAGGAGCAATGCCCACTCCCATGTATTTCCTTCTTTGCCCTTCCTCTCTCTCATTGTATGTTTTGATATTATAACTCATGCCTGGCTTCCCTGATGTCTGGCAAACTCCTAGAGGCAAGAGGAGTGGTGGTTATTAATGTTTTGTGCCACCTTATCTCAACAACAATGGCATATGATTCTACTTAAAGATGAGTTTTTAGCATGAGGAAAGGGAAGAGGGCTCTCAGGCACCACATAACCCCTGGCATATAGGAGATGCTCAATAAACACCTGTGGAATGAATCAGATGAATGAAGCCCTCTTGGCAAAGGTCTCAGGATGCCTAGGCTGTAAAACAGAGAAAGCCAAGGACCCAGGTCCAGGCTGACAGCCCTGAGAGGGTGGGGGCCACCCGGCACCTTACTTGTTGTACAGTACAATGTCTGGCTTCCAGATCTTCTGCGCAGGGACGCGCATGAACTCGGCCCCATCATAGTCGGATGGGTTCCACTTCAGCTTGTAGTCGTTCCAGATCTGGGGGGAGGAGGCAGAGAAAGACCAGCGTGGTTTTACTTCTCTTGACACCACCCATCTCGGTGACCTCCCACCTCTGCCACACGTCACAGAGCCATCTCCGGGATGAAGACCACCCTGGCCCAGTCCCTCTTGTGGGTGCTAGTCACGGGGACAGCACTCGGCTGGTGCTGGCTGCGGGAGCCTCTGCCTCCATGGTTGGGGCAAGCCCAGCCCCCAACAATCAATTAGGACCATTAGGGCTTTCTCCAGTCACTTCCAGTGCTAGGTCCAGGTCCCTGCCTAATGCTCCTGCTGTTTACATTCCTGAAATGGTTCAGATATGCTAATGACAGAACCCGCCTTTCTATCTCCGAGTTGAGCAGGGTTGGCCTCTGAAGGGTTCTGGGGAAGGAACCATAATCCCACCAGGACCCAAGAAGTATCTGGGTGCAGAGGCTGGGAGAGCTGAGTCCTGAGCGCCTAAGGAGAGAAAGGACCTTAGGCTGTGGTCAAGGGGCATCTGTGCTACAGAGCGCTCCATGGGCACCATGCCCAGCCTCCTGAGAAGGAAGGAGCTGAGCGGCCAGTTGGCTGGACTGGTGGAAGAATCAGCCTTAGGTCAGTGAGTTATCTGTCCATGTCTGCACAGAGCTCCCTGGGGAGGACATGTGGGAGCCGATTTCTTTGGTCTCAATCTGAACAAGAAATCCAGAACCCCAGCTCCTACTCTCCCAAAACAACGGCATATGATTCTGACTTAAGCATGAGTTTTTAGCAAGAGGAAGGGAAAGAGGTGTCTCAGGCAGCACCCTAGAGTCAGAGGTCAGGGCTCCAGGCCTGGGTCTGTGCCATTTTGTGTGAGCATGTGGGGCGGGGCAGGGTCTCTCTCTTTCCAGGCTTCAGTCTATTGTCTGTGACTTGAGGGGCTGGACCCTGCAGTCCTTCCAGGAGGCTGTAGGGCCCTGCATGTGACCCCAAGCCCAGGAAGAGACAGACCAGCTAGTCAGTGGACCCCAATCTAGGTCCACATCTAGGCCCTTTGTTCTCGTTCAGGGATAGCAAATAAAATAGTCACCACCAGGGGGCAGCAGTGCTCAGGGTCTGGTCACTTACTTGCTTGAGCCACAGGTTAGTTTCCATGATCTGGTTTACTTCATCCTAGAAAGAGAGATTAAAGTAGATGGTGAATTACAAAAACAAGGCGGGTTCTGGGAAAGGCTCTTCCAGAAGCTCCATCCCCCACGGCCACGGCTTGTGGCTCTGACACTTACCACCTTCACCAGCTGAGACATGGACACCTCAAACTGGATGATGACCGGGTCAGACACATTGGCCACAGGCCGGATGATCTCGTTGTAATCTTCAAACAGTCGCTCAAACAGGCGATGCTCGGCGTCGGAGGTGCTGGCCACTGAGGGAAGTAGCCCCGTCAGACCCTGGGGTAGTCATCACTTTCCCCCTCCCCAGGAACATCACATACCCACAGCCTCCCCTCCACCTGCTGGGGGTACTCTCTGGAACTCCAGACTTTCAGACTAGTCCCGCTCCTTCAAGTTTACAGACTAGAAAACTGAGGCCCGAGACAGAAGGGACTCCATCAGATCACACACATTCGGTGAGATGCACAGTGGTTACAAGCATAGGCTCTGAATTTGAGTAAATCTGGTGCAAATCCTGACAGACTGCCTGGCAGTGGTGTGAACTTAGGCAAGTGGCTTAACCTCTCAGACTGGCATGTGGTAGGAGCTCAAGAACCATCTTGACTATCTTTGTTACTACAGGGCAGTCTGCCAGGGCACAGCCACAACGGAGAGATGACCAGTCCACTCCCAAGGCAGGGGCACCCCAGGGTCAGAGGGAGACCGCAGCCCAGGACCGGGACTCTCCTTCCCACCCAGGACCTTGCAGGGGTTTGGCCATCAAACCTCTTAGAAGCTGGGCGCCTACTTGATCTCAGAGTGTGACCCACAGTCCCTGCTAACGATGTCTTCACATCTTGATCAAAGACCCTTCTCTCTCTGAAACCCCTGGGGATCCCCTTTGTTTATAGGCCACACCCCAGGCATTCTGAGTCAGCTCTTTTGCTTCTCAGGTACAGATCTGGGAGAAATCTGGGGAGGGGATGAGGGGAATCCTTGGTGAAGTTCAACTCAGCTTCTCCAGGGATTCTGATCGCCCTCCCCGGTCGGCCCCGCAGATAAAGACGGGGCCACAGTCAGGAGCTCCGCGTGGAGCGGCCGGCGCTCTGTGTAGTGGGGGCCTCGGCCCCGGAAGGCAGGATCAGCGTTCTGAGTGCATGGTCACAACGCGGCCTCCCAACCGACGTCCAGCCCAGCTGCAGGGACCGCCGTCAGCCCTGCCAAACCCCTCGCCCCCTCGTATCTACCACCCCTCTCAGGACACTCAAAAAGTTCTCTGGCGGCGTCGGGTCCGGGCCGGCATTTCCCTAATCCTCTAAGAGACCGGGCGGAAGGCGGCCAGCAGCGCCTGAGAGGCGAGGACAAAGAGGAGAGGCTGGCGCCCCAAACGACACCCCTCTGCCCCAGGTGGCCTTGGTCAAGCCTTTCGCCCTCAGCTTCCGCATCTATTCGTAAAACGCGGAGGTGGGCGGGATGCGGACAGCGGACCCCGCGGCCTGGGCGCGCCAGTGCGCCGAGCAGGACGACAGGCAGGGCTGGGACGCGAATCTGTAACCCCGGGCTGGGGAGGGCAGGCCCCCGGGGCGGCCCTCCCCGCGCCTTCGGCCAGCGC
>SJXQ01002876.1:272451-288375 GCA_006408695.1 Aepyceros melampus
GAACCTGGCTGGCTTCCTGAGGTGCCACTGCAGATGTGCCTGCCTCCCTGGCCTGGGAGAGATGCCCCCAGAGAGACCCAGCCTCCTGGTCTTCCTCCCCCACCTCCCCCAGCCCAGCCAGTCTGGATCCTTTTGCATGCAGACTTGCTCTGGTGGAGAGTGGCTGGATCAGCAAAATTTAGCAGAGGCTCTGGAGCTGGAAATTGGGGCAGCAATGGGCAGGCTGGTGTCAGTGACCCAATTTGTCAGAGCCCTGGTCAGCGGTGGGCATCTACCCTCCAGGATGACCACTGGTCAACCAGTCCCACACCCCCAGCCAAACACAACCACTGCAGAAACCTCACACTCTTCACATGGGGCTCTTGGGTTTCTTTTTGACAGCCCTAACTGCCAGCAACTCTGTGTGTGTGTACGTGCCTCTCCCCTCTTTTTATATTTCTGCACTATTTATAGAGACCTGTTAACTACCAGGGAGGGTGAAAGTGCTGAAGATGAGTAGCAGCCCGGGCTGGCTTAGGGGCAAGCAAGCACGCTCTGGAAAGGAAGAAAGCCTCTTTTCTCCAGCTAGGCATGAGAAAGTCGATCAACAAATAAGCCATGTGTCAGTTCAGGGCAAGGCCCTGGGGAGGGCAAGAAATGTTAACGACATCAGAAAGATCGGAGTGTGAGCTGGGCTCTGCTCCGTGCTAGCTGTGTGACCTTGGGCAAGTCAGTGAGCCTCTCTGGACCTAGTTTCTCTATTGTAAGATGGGAGTTTGAGTAAATGCCACATCATTTGGTTGTTGGGAGGTTGCTGGGAGAGTTAGCGGTAACGTTTGTGAGGTCCTGGCAGAGCGCCTGATGTGTGTTTGGAGCTCCAGGGACACAGGCCATTATGTTATGGTAACTGTGGGTCATGCCTGGCTCCTTCCCACAAGATGCTTTTAATTAATTGAGTTAGAAACAGGGGGAGGTCTAGAGGAGGGGCTAGAGGGTGGTGAGATCTTTAGAAGAGAGAGGTCAGGGTTGGAGCCCGGCCCAGCCAGGGGTGCAGGAGACTAGCTTCTCACTCTGCGTCTGCACAGGAACTGGCAGGGCTCTGGTTAAAAATGTGGTCCTTGGACTGCCTCCCACAGCGGTCCCAGCTCAGTCAGAACAGGTGGCCCCAAAAGCTGTATTTTGAAAAGTTGCCCAAGTGGTTCCTAATTAGCCAGCAGGGCCCCATGCTGCGTATGAACATTTGGGAGTCAATGAATTAGGTGATGCTGAGCTACTGAATCGGAGAAGGCAATGGCACCCCACTCCAGTACTCTTGCCTGGAAAATCCCATGAGCGGAGGAGCCTGGTGGGCTGTAGTCCATGGGGTCGCTAAGAGTCGGACATGACTGAGCGACTTCACTTTCACTTCTCACTTTCATGCATTGGAGAAGGAAATGGCAACCCACTCCAGTGTTCTTGCCTGGAGAATCCCAGGGACGAGGGAGCCTGGTGGGCTGCCGTCTATGGGGTCGCACAGAGTCGGACATGACTGAAGCGACTTAGCAGCAGCAGCAGCAGAGCTATTGAATAGTTCTGAACTAAAGCAAGTGTAATTCAATCTACTTTTTAGAAAGTGAAATCTGATCATTCTATAGAGCGTGTGATTCTCAAACTGGACCGAGCCTAGGCATCCACTGGGGATCCAGTGAAAATGCAGCTGCTTTGCCACTAGGTCTGGGATGGCGGTGGGAAGACGGGGCAGGCAGTTGAGACGCAGGCTCTCTAACCAGCTCCCAGGCCAGGCTGGTGTGGCTGGTCCAAGGACCACACTCCCAGGACAAGGGTGGAGAAGAGCTTGTGTCCTATATTCCGCTTGTCAGCAAAGGTTTTTCACAGCGTAATTTTGGAGCTTTTCCACCCTGTTCTTTTCTCTCGGCACTAACTAATGGAATCCTGGAACCGTCCCTTGAGAATCAGGCTGGTGAAAAGGAATTGCAGGATGGTAAGAACATGGAGATGCCCTCTTTTTCCCTGGGGAAGCTGCATATTGTATCATAAAAAAAAATCTGTTCAAAGAATCTTATGGTGTTAAGGTGTTAATCTTAAGGTGTTAAGATGAGAACATTCACAAGACTCTGAAACTTGTTCTCCTGCTGGGTTTGGAAAATTTCTAACTGTTACCATTACGTTCCATGTTTAGCTGTCATAAAATTGTCCTCTGAAGCATTACTTGTTCAGTGGAATCGATTGAGATGCCTGAGCTCTAGAACTCATTGCTTTGTCCTGTGAAAGTAAGCTTAACCTCTTTTTTGGAAATCTGTAATTGTAGTCACCAAAGTGATAATTTATTACCCCAGTAGCAATAATATTTGAATGGATAGTTCTACCCTCCTAAAAGCTATAAATGTTTGCGTGGCTTCTTCGCAAGCCTGACAAGCATGGGAGTGGAGATCCTGGATGCCCTGGCCCACCTGCGTCCCTAAAGGCTGCAAAATCATTTTCCAGCCCACGGTCAGCCTCCCAGTTCCTGCCTGCTTCTCCTCTCTGCTCTGCCCTTGGGCTTCCTCCCGCACCAAAGCTGCTTGCTCCACAGCCAGCTGGCGTCACCAGGAAGTGCAGGGGAGTTAATGCCCCAGGGCTCCTCGGGCAGTGGGGGATGGGAGAGATGAGCAAATGCCCTTTCCCTCCCAGGGGCTGATTCTGAAGCATGCTCCCACACTTCTGCAGGGAGGTCTCTGATGCCCCAGAGCCCATAGCAGTATCCTGCTCACTGATACCCACACTGGCTCTCTTTTCCCAGTCTCACTTTCTCCACTTCCTTAATGTGCTTCATGGGATCACTTTTCAGAAAAAAAATCTACCTCTGCCTAGGTCCTTATATCGAGCTCTGCTTTTGGGGAACCCAAAACAAACTAAAAAGGATCACTGGTACTTCCTTCCTCTCCCTGGATGCACAAAACTAAAATAAAACTCATTTTACTCTTGGATTTCTTATTCAAGCAAAGAATCTGAGAGCCTTTGTCTCCTGAATTAACCTCAGGAAATGGGAAACTGACTGTAGAGTCCAAACCTCTTCCACTGGGTGGGTGTTGGGGGCTGGGCTAGCAACTTACACTCTGGTCCAGATCGTCACTCTTCATATGCTGGGCAATGAAGCTGACGCCCTCTAAAGCCTCCTGCACATCCTGCCTGAACCTCCCAGAAGACCTCAGCCGGAAATCTCTGGGGATACCCGCTGAGTCTGAGGCCGCTGGAGACTTGGGAGCTGCCAAGCCAGGATTCACAAAGTACATGGAGTTCCCATAGAGGGTGGACGAGCTGGTGGGGCCCATGGCCAAGGTGGTGGTGGTGGTGGTGGCCTCAGGCTTGGTCAGGCGAGCCTGGCTGGACTGGGGGACCCTAGAGGGGCTGCTGTCGGGGCGCTTCATGAAGAGGAAGGTGGGGAGCTTGTGTAGGAAGCAGCGCTTGACCCAGGGTGCCATGGTGTGCGTGCTAGGTGAGCGGTGGTGCACGTTGAGCACGCAGACGCTGGTGACGATGGAGAAGGTGACCAGCACCATGGTGAACATGAGGTACTTGCCGATGAGCGGCACGTTGAGGGAGGTGGGCGGCACGATCTTGGAGATGAGCAGCAGGAAGACCGTGAGCGCCAGCAGCACCGAAATGCACAGAGTCATCTTCTCGCCACAGTCGGACGGCAGGAGAAGACGAGGATGGCCAGGGAGGTGATAAGCACGCAGGGGATGATGAGGTTGATGGTGTAGAAGAGCGGCTTACGCTTGATGATGAAGTCGTAAGTCACGTCCACATAACTGGGGTCCTGCGGGTTCACTGTCCTTCGCCCAGGGAGGGCGACTATGTCCCATTCGCCACTAGGGGTGAAGTCATCCACGCTGGCCGAGGGCATCTTGAGGACCATGTCAATCTCCGTGTGGTCGTATGTCCAGGAGCGGAACTTGAGGGAGCAGTTCTGCTGGTCGAAGGGGAAGTGCTTCACCTCGATCTTGCAGGCGCTCTTGCAGATGGCAGGGGGCAGCCACAGGACGCTGCCATTGGAGCGGACCACCACGTTGGTATAGAGAGACACCTCGTAGGTCCCGTCGGCGCTGGGGGCAGAGGCAAGGCATGGAGGAGAACACCATGAAACCCATAGATGATGTCTGGCTGTTCTTAGAACTGGCCAAAGAGCCCCGTGGGATTATTTCTCACTAGTCACTCTTTCAACCCCCCATGCTCTCAGTGGAAAGGCCTGCTTTAATTGGCAATTGCACAGCAGAGAGAGACCCCGCCATGAAGCAGCTTAAAGGCTTTATGTAGATGAGCTCATTTAAGCCTCACAGCGGTCCAATGAAGTAGGTATTATTAATATTATTGTCCCCATTTTACAGATGGGAAAACCAAGGTTCAGAGAAGTCAGCTGCCTTCAAGGTCAGAAAACTAGTAAGCAGTACCTCTAAGATCTGAAGTCTGGTCTTTCTGTTTTTACACCACCTACTCATGATCATTGCATGCTTTTGCTGGTACAACTACGACCTGGGAAGTCTGTTAGCCCCCTCCACCTACCTGAAATATGTATGCATATCAAGTCAGTGCTACACAGACAAAGCAACTGACAGTCAAAAAGACGGTAGGGAGGACAGAAAGAGCCCTGGACTCAGGGTCAGAAGGCTGGCCCTGGTGCCAGCAGTGCCTGAGTCCTAAGATCCTTCCCATCTCTTGGTCTCGATTCCTCTCTGTGACTGAGGGTGCTGGCTCTGTGCATCTCTAATTCCTCTTGTAGCCTGACAGCCGGGAGGTCTGGGGGAAGCCCAGGGCTGGAGGATCCCCAGGCTTGGCCCTCCCCACCGTGGCCAACCGTTTCACTTACTTGTTGTAAAGAACGATGTCAGGCAGCCAGACGCGATTTGCGGGGATCCTCAGGATGTTAACGCCCTCATAGCGGGAGCTGTTCCAGGCCAGGCGGTAGTCTGTCCATTCCTGAGCAGACAGGCAAGGCCCCATCACTTGTAGGTCCCTCGCTGCCAAGGGGCAGCCCTGGAGAAAACATCTCCTCAGGCTGGGGACCCTGCAGGGCACTTACCTGTTTCAGCCAGATGTTGGTGGTCATGATCTGTTCTCGCTCATTCTGGGGAGGGAAATGCAGCTATCAGTTCACCAAGTAGGAGGTGAACAGATCCCACTTTATCAAGCAAAAGGCTGTGAGCTTCGGGGCCATGTGACCAACCGCTGACCTAACATCTGCGGAAGGCTCAGAGGTATTTCATAACCAGCGTGCCTGAGACACAGCTCCTTATCTTCACCCAGACCTGGGCTTCCACTGGCATTGCATCTCAGTGGACGGCACCCCAGCCATACAATTCCACAAGCCAGTAAACCTGGCAGGTGTCCCTGATCGCTGGCTCTCTGATCCATCAGTAAGTCCTGTAGGTCAATGGGTCCCCAACCATTTTGGCACCAGGGACTAATTATGGAAGACAATTTTTCCATGGACTGAGGTGGGGGGGGGGTGGTTTCAGGATGATTCAAGTGCATTACATTTATCGTGCATTTTATTAATATTTTGTGGCAATCTCAGGATATTCCACCTTGCCTTTAGGGTTAGGATTTGTGCTCCTATGAGAATCTAATGCTCCTGTTGATCTGACCTGAGGCACAGCTCAGGTGGTCATCGGAGTGATGGGGAACAGCTGTGAATACGGATGAAGCTTTGATCACTCACTCACCATTCACCTGCTGTGCACCCCAGTCCTAACAGGCCACAGAGCCAGCCCGGGGGGTTGGGGACTCTACACAAGTCGCAGATTTGCCTGCTTCTGCCCAGCTCCTCTGCCACTATCATCTCTTGCTTCATAGACAATGCATCTTTTCTGAATTCAAGGTTTGTGGCAACTCTGTGTGGAGCATCTTATTAACAGCTTTCCTAACAGCAGTTGCCCACTTTGTGAGTCTATGTCACATTTTGGTAATTTTTGCAACATTTAAAACTTTTTCATTATTATATTTGTGCTAGTGATCTGTGATCTTTGATGTTACTACTACAAAAAAATAACAACTCAGATGATGGTTAGCTTTTTTGTTTTTTAGCAATAAAGCACTTTAAAATCAAGTTGTGTACATTGCATTTTAGACATAATGCTATTGCACACTTCATACAGCATAGTGTAAACATGCCTTTTATACATACTGGGAAAACAAAAAATCATGTGACTTAATAGTCACTATGTTGCGGTGGTCTGAAACCAAACCTGAAGTATCTCCAAGGTAACATGGCAGTTATGCTCTACAAAGTCAATAGGGACCTTCCAGATTCTTCTCTACCACACCTAGAATGTGGTCCTCATCTGCACGGTCCATGATGACTACTGCAGCGGCAGCCATTCTACCCACATTCCAGGCTCTTGAAGGGCAGGTGGAAAGAGGAGGGAGAAGATGCATGTCACCTGTCTTTTCCCCCCAACATGTCTTGTTTTAATTAGAGTATTTAGACCATTTACATTAATGTAGTTACTGATATATTTGGGTTTAAACCTACCATCTACCTGTTTTCTGTTTATTCCCTTTCTCTCTTTTCTTGCCTTATTTTGGATTAACTATTTTATTATCCATTTCTCCCCTCATTAATGTGACTCTTCTTTTAGTAGTTACTCTGGAGACTGCAAGATGCATATACTTAACCTTTTAGCACCTAATATAAATTAGTACCTTTATCACTTCTAGAACAAGGCAAGAACTTTAGAACATTTCATCTACACCCTCCTTACTTTGGGGTATTGTTATGTATTTAATTCTACATAAAATAAAAACCTTGCGTGATATATTTTTTGTTTTATACTGTCAATATCAGTTCAGATTCACCCATATATTTACCCTTTCTGTTATGCTTCATTCTTTCCTACATTTCTGTACTTCCATCTGGGATCATTTTTCCTTATGGTTAAAGAACATTCTTTAGTATTGGGTCTTCTTTTATTAAATTCTCTCTTTTTGTCTGAAAATATCTTTATTTAACCTTCATTTTTAATTATTTTTTTTTACTGGTTGCATACATCTAGGTTTGCAGGTTTTTCTTACAGCATTTAAAAAAATGTCATTTAATTTTTTGGCTTCCATTGCAGCTGTTAGTTTTATTGTTTCTTCTGACTTGTCTCTTCCTGACTGCTTTTAAGATTTTCTTTGTCTTTGGTGGTCAGTGAAAGAGGAGAGTGAAAAAGTTGGCTTAAAGCTCAACTCAGAAAACGAAGATCATGGCATCCAGTCCCATCACTTCATGGGAAATAGATAGGGAAACAGTGGAAACAGTGTCAGACTTTATTTTTTTGGGCTCCAAAATCACTGCAGATGGTGACTGCAGCCATGAAATTAAAAGACACTTACTCCTTGGAAGAAAAGTTATGAGCAACCTAGATAGCATATTGAAAAGCAGAGACATTACTTTGCCAACAAAGGTCCGTCTAGTCAAGGCTATGGTTTTTCCAGTAGTCATGTATGGATGTGAGAGTTGGACTGTGAAGAAGGCTGAGCACTGAAGAATTGATGCTTTTGAACTGTGGTGTTGGAGAAGACTCTTGAGAGTCCCTTGGACTGCAAGGAGATCCAACCAGTCCATTCTGAAGGAGATCGGCCCTGGGATTTCTTCGGAAGGAATGATGCTAAAGCTGAAGCTCCAATACTTTGGCTATCTCATGCAAAGAGTTGACTCATTGGAAAAGACTTTGATGCTGGGAGGGATTGGGGGCAGGAGGAGAGGGGACGACCGAGGATGAGATGGCTGGATGGCATCACTGACTTGAGGGCGTGAGTCTGAGTGAACTCCGGGAGCTGGTGATGGACAGGGAGGCCTGGCATGTTGCGATTCATGGGGTCGCAAAGAGTTGGACAAGACTGAGCGACTGAACTGAACTGAACTGAACTGGGTGGTCAGGGGTTTGTCTATGATGTACCTCGGTAAAATTTTCTTTGTTATTTATCCCACATAGGGTTCATAGAGCCTCTTGCACCTGTATCTTAATATCTTTAGTCAGTTTTGGAAAATTCTCAGTCAGTATCACTTCAAATATTGCTTCTGTGTTATTTTTATATACACTCTTTCAGGAACTCTAGATGTACATGTTAAACCTGACATTTTTATCACATACCATATTATCTTCATTTCCATGTTTTTCTTCCTTTTTTCTATCATTTGTCTAGATATTTTCGATTAACCTTTCCTGCTGTTTATTTTGTCTTCTGCTATGACCAATCTGCTATTAAACCATCCAATACATTTTAAATTCTCTATCACTTTAAGTTTCTTACATATATTAATGCATGGTATTTTCTTTTTAAGAAAATTTATTTTGTTTATTTTTAGTAGTGATAAAATATATATAACATAAATTTTACCATCATAATGCAAGTTATTTTAAAGTCTATGTCTGATGACTTCATCTGAATCATCTGTGTGTATTTCCCTTCTTTTATCTCTTATTTTTTCTTTTCTTATTTCATCTTGTCTTATTGCTTTCTTAGTAGGTTTTTATCTGACTTCATCTGCCTCCAGGGAGGACCAACTTTGGCTTTATGGCAGGCAGTCAGAGGAAGGGCAAATCATTTTCATCGTCTGTGACTGAGCTGGCTCAAAGCAGGTTTTAGTTTTTGTGAGGGCTGGTCTGTTCTTGACTCATTTTGATTCTTAGGGATGGTCTTTTCAATGTTCTCACCAAGGCCCCATCTCCCTGGTAGGGCTCCAATTCCAATTTGTGTCATCTCAGCCCTGCAAAAGTGGCAATGATTCAGCTAGGCTTCCCAACCTCTTAGCTACCACTTTGGATTCGCTCCCTAGCCCCTTGGCCCAATGTTTACCAATCATCAAATGAGGGGGAAAGCACCAGAAACTGTCAGGGCCACCTCCTGGGTCCTGGTCCCTCAAATCCTAGACCTAGAAGCTCTCCAAGACCTTCAAACTAACTGTGGGGAGGAGAGGCACTTTTGTCTGGCTTTTCTCAGTATTCTTGTGAGTAAGTTAATCTGCAACAAGCAACTCTGTCATTAATGAAAGCTGAAAACCTTCATCTGCCTTAAAAAATTTTTTTAAGTGGAGGTACAATTTACATACTATGAAAGGCATAGATCAGTTTTAACAATGTGTTATCCAGGTAGCCCGTCTCCTTTCAAGGTATGCTGCTAAGTCGCTTCAGTCGTGTCCGACTCTGTGCGACCCTATAGACGGTAGCCCACCAGGCTCCCCCATCCCTGGGATTCTCCAGCCAAGAACACTGGAGTGGGTTGCCATTTCCTTCTCCAATGCATGAAAGTGAGAAGTAAAAGTGAAGTCGCTCAGTCGTGTCTGACTCTTAGTGACCCCATGGACTGCATGCAGCCTAGCAGGCTCCTCCGTCCATGGGATTTTCTAGGCAAGAGTACTGGAGTGGGGTGCCATTGCCTTCTCCCCTTTCAAGGTATAGAACAGTGCTATCACTTAGAAAGGCCTCTTGTTCTTTAATCCCATGTCTCAGTCCTCTCTACTTCCCCAGCAGCTGCCTTCCCAAAGACAGCCCAAGCATTCCCAGAGTGCAATCTCTAAAGGCCTGCTGGCCTTCGCATGGCACAAACTCCCTGTTTGCGCCCTAGAAACTTCCATCTTTAAACTGGTTATGCCCTAATCCTCCCTTCTCGAAAACCAAACCCTGAAATAGAGTAGGGAAAGTAAGCCCCTAAACCTCACATCTGTTCCATACACAGCTTTCAGGATTATGACGGCTCATAGGTGTGGAGGCCGGAGGCTGTGTGCCCTCCTCTTTCTGGTAACTTCTGTCACCCCACAGAGCAGATCTGGGAGGGGCAGCCTGACCCTGGAGTGTGGCGAGGGCCGCCTGCCTGTCCTTCCTCACTAGGGCAGCAGCTGGGCTCACCCCATTAAGCAAAAAGCCCTTGGCTGGACAATAACACTCAGACATCAGCCTGGGAGCGGCCTGGCCGGAAGCGCTTATTCCTTCCAGTTGGCCTGCGGAGAGGAGAGGGGCAGAGAGCACAGGCTTTTCACCCCTCCCCCATTCTGGAGCTGTGCTTCCTCCCAGGGGAGGAAGCCAGTCAGTAATTTGGCCAAAGCCTTCGCCAGGGCTATAGGTTGGAGGGGCTGGCCTTGTGGGGGCCGACTGGGCTAGGGAGAGAGGCTGGAGATAAGAAGGCAGTCGCTGGACCAGAGGAGGTTCAGCCATCTTGGCTGGCTCCTTCCCCGACACAGTACCCCACAGACTCCCCATGTGAGTGCTCCTCTTGGAGCCGCTTTCAGAGGCAGGGTTCCAAACCTGTGTGTGGGGATGTGGAAAGGGCCACAGGGAAAACTAACAATGGGCCATGGTTTTCTCAGGCACCCCCAATCAGAGATAGCAGAGGGGAGAGAGGGAGCTCCTTGTACCTCAGCCTTCCTCAGCACCCCTACCCAGGTCCTGCATCTACACATGGCAACCCTACTTGTGGACTCTATAATCCATTCTTCATTTCCATACCCGCAGTGACTACCCTCATTTATCCAGACCCTCACCCAGTTGGCTAGACCAAGGCCGCAGCTGACTCTGGCCCTGTCCCCACACCTGGGCCTCTGTAGCCATTGGTTTCTGTATCCTGATTCCTGTTTCCCCCCGATAGGTAGGGGATATGTGAGGTTATCTGTTCAATAGATAGGGGAGATGATAGGGTAGAAGGAGGAGATGCTTATGGCCATGTTGGAGGCCCACCTGTCTGTGGCAGGCCTCTTGGCTGCCTACTCAGTGGTCATTCCACCCTTACAACTTCTTTGTTAATAAAACTATGACTTTGTTAGATATTGCATACTCATGAACTTCATGGGCCCTTCTCTGGCCTCCTAGCCACGCACTTATTTATATATTTAGCTGTGCCAGGGCTTAGTTGCATCACGCAGGATCTTTGTCTTCATTGCAATATGCGAGATCTTTAGTTGCAGCATGCAGCAGCCAGTTCCCTGACCTGGGATGGAACTCAGGCCCCCTGCATTGGGAGCGTGGAGTCTTAGCCACTGGGCCACCAGGCAAGTCTCACCACATATTATTAAAGTCTTAGCTAACTGGGGTAATTCCATGCCTCCAGCCAACAATCAGTGAAAGCTTAGGCATGAGCTGTAGCCCTGGGCAATGGGATGCCCAGAGGTGGGGAAAATCTTCCTCATACTCAAAAAGGCATCCAAAAAAAGATTTGCCATTTCCTGCCACAGACACTGTCATGTGAAGTTTTTATGTTTGGAACCATGGCTGCCATATTATGATCTTGGTGGGGGCGGGGGCAGGAAACAAGAGAATGACAGAGTCCTGACATCACTGCCAACAACCTAGAATCCTGACATCACTGAATTACTGCATTAACCAACGCTGAAATGACTGGCCTGCTCTCCTGTTATGTGATATAACAGATGTCCTTATTGTTTTAGCCACTCATAGTTGGATGCTTTGTTGATCATCCAACTATGCTTGAAGCCAAAGCACTGTAATTGGTGTTGGGGTCATGGATGTGCAGGTGGCTCCAAAGTGTGGAACAAGAGGGCACAAAGTGGGCAAGACCTCTCTAGCAAAGAAAAGAGCAAGTGCAAAGACACAGCAGTTTGGGAAAGAAAAGTAATAACTTAGAGGCTGAGTCAGGGGTCTCAAAGTTTAGGCAAACGCCTTCATTTTCACATATGGAAAAAGGTCAGATGAATAACCTTGGGGCACATCTGCCCCCGGTACCTACCACGCTGATGAGCTGGGCCAGGGAGAGCTGCAGCTGGATGGAGATGAGCTGGGAGGAGCTGGTGGCTGGGCGAATCAAACTGTTGTAGCGGGTTTTGTTCAGAAGGTCGTCCATGAGCTTCTCCTCTGCATTGGCCACACGGCAGTCCCCTGGGAAACACATAGTCAGATCTGCCGGATCCTCACCCAACTGATGGCAAGGAAATGGAAAGCTGCAAAGGCCAGGGAACACAGGTGCCCTCAGGACTGGTCAGAGCAGCTAAGATGCTGGCAGGCCTGCCTCTCCTTGGGATCTTCCAATTATATCTGTCCAAGACAGAGCTCAGCTCTCTCCCCCCTTGCCCTACATCTTCTCTTTGTCCCCTCTGACAGTGAATGGCGCCTGGGCATCTATTTCTGACCCCTCTCTTGGTTCATCCAAGTGGCCAGCCGATCCTGTCTCTTCTACTTTCCAAGGCACTCAGTCGGTCCTCCTCTCTCCATCCCTCCAGCGCTGATCCTGGCTCACCACCCTGCCCCCAGGCTCTTCCAGGGAGACCTCTTTGCTGGTCCTCCCACCCTAACTCTGCCCCTGCTGCCATGTCCCATCAGTGCCAGAGTGGTCTTCCTACAGCTACTGGATCAGTGCTCATCCCTGCCCATAACCTCTCAGAGCTGTAGGCAGAGTTCACATCCCATGTTTCAGCTTGGCATCCAGAGTCCTTTGCTCCTGGCACCAGCATTACTTCCTCAACCTGACCTTTTCTTCCCTCTCCACCTCTATGCCTAGGTACTCTATATTTCAGCCACATATACTGTTTTCATTTCCCCATGTGACCTTCACTGTCTCACTTCTAAGTCTTCCAGTGCA
Organism: Aepyceros melampus; assembly: GCA_006408695.1. NCBI lineage: Eukaryota > Metazoa > Chordata > Mammalia > Artiodactyla > Bovidae > Aepyceros > Aepyceros melampus. The sequence continues at coordinate 284,980 of SJXQ01002876.1, forward strand.
CTCTTCTGCCAGAATAGCCACTAGCCGTCAAATATCTGAGTGTCTTTCTTATGCCAGGCACTGCGTTATGTGCGGGGTATAACAGCCAGCAAAGACCCAGAAATGGCTCCTGCCCTCAGAGAGCTCCCATATAGTGGAGGAGAGACATTACTCAAATGTGAATTTGTGTTCAGAGCTGGGGAGATGGTGATGCTTTCACTAAAAGAAAAAAGGCCTGGGCCAGGGGGCAGTTTCCTGGGCTCAGACTCTGCTCTACAGAGGGGAAGTGCCTTTGAGACACCAAACGAAGGGGTCCAACTGGCAGTTGGCTCCTGGTCTGGAGCTTAAAGGGGGGTCTGGGCTCAGAACCATATTTGAGACCCAGCAAAGGCAGCCTCCGCAAGGAGCCTGACGTGGTCGTGAGCCCCACTGAACACTCACAGCCCCAGAGCTGCCCTTTCTCACACCCTAGATCTCTTGCCATGTGGCAGCTGGGCCTTTGTCCCGTCTCCCTCACATGTCTGGGAGTGAAGGTGAGGTCCAGGAACTCCGTTATGTTCACTCTGGTGACTTCACTTAAGGGTAGGTGGGGGAAGGGCCTTGGAAAGAAGGAGCCTCCAAGGAAGGTCAAGGACACCTGAGCAGGAGATCCAGGAATAAGGGAAGAGATGAGGGTGGACAGAGGAAATAGTGGGGCAGCAAGAAAGAGGGGGAAAGGATGAGGGAATAAGGAAGGCTGAGGAGGTGGGGGTGGGTCTGCTAGCTCAGCAGGCCCCGCACTGGGATTACATCTCTGGATATGGCCAGAGGACCCCCAGTGTGAACTGCCCGACAGAGCAAGTCTGAGGTGGACTCCTGGGTGGGAGCTGGGCTGGATGCAAGGCCACAGAGGGCAGCTACCACCCTGCCTGCTCCACGCACTTTCCAACTCGTTGCCTATCTGGAGCAGATGCAATATTTAGTGCCTGTGAAAGATGCTCCCAGCGCACCTGCTGCCCACTGTCCCTCCCCCAAACTGCCCCAGGCTGCCCAGAGGGTCCTGTGGATGCCTGGCCTACATTCTGAGCTCTGCCTCTCACACCCTGGTCCCCCTCCCAAAGGCCAGCTGCTGGAAGCCAGTCTGTAGCCCTCCGAGCTGACACACCATTTCAGCAGGGTATGACTTGCCCAAGTCCATCTGGCTTGTCTGGGACACCTCAGGTCAGAATCTGTAGTTCCTGGCTCCCACCCCTGAAAGGCTGGATCCCACATCTCTTCAGCCCCAGGAGGCTGGTTTACCTGGGTACCTAAGAGGCCAGGGCTGCTCTGCAGGCTGTGGGAGCCCATGTTCCAGCTCTGAGCCCCCTGGGAGGTTCAGGTTGCTCATCTTTGGGCTGTCCTGACTCTCAGGCATTCTTTTGGCCCCCAGGGACCCCTTCCCATTTTGAGGACCAGCTGTGGGCTCCAGAGAAAAGCAGTTCCAAAAACCTTAGACCACTTATCCCACTCTATTTCTTATCTGGGGAAACTGAAACCAAAGAGGGGGAGGAACTTACTCAAGGAGCCCCAGCATGTCAGAGGCAGAGCCAGGTCTAGGAAGCTTTTTCAGGTAGAGCTCCCCTCCCACTCCAATCCCCAACCCCTGGGTCTTCTATCACACCCTTAAGGAGCCTGTCCCTGTAGAAGCCATGGAGGGGTCAAGAGCCAAGTGTAGCTGTGCCTGCATTTGTACTTGTATGCATGCACGGTAAAGAGTGGGGTGGGGGCAGCAAAGGTGAGGGGGGTTCAGTCAATACATGTTTAGGCTTTTCAATCTGCTGCTTTATGCCTGTGAGGCCTGCCAGGTTTAAAAGACAAGGAACAGGCCTCTCACTCCCAGATGACAGAAGTGGCCCAGAAGAGGTGAAAGCTTCACAGACACAGTGGGGGGTCACCTTGGAGCCCCGGGGCTGGTAGAGATACACAAAGAGGCTACCACTAGGGGTCAGTCATGACCCAGTGATTTTGAGGAGGAGTGGGCCCGACCTGCCTCTGTCCAGGGCCTTGTCTTCCTAGGCCTTCTCTGCAGGCATTAACAGTCTGAAAGGGGTGACAGTCTGTGAGGAAGCCATGGCTGGAATTCTAAACTGGGTGAGTGTGTGTACAGTTTGAAAAAGCAGAGCTTATCATAAAAGCTGTATTGGAAAAACGGAAAGGCAATAGCTATTGGTTTGTAATACAAGCTCCACAGCTACTGGGGCTTCCCTGGTGGCTCAGACGGTAAAGAATCTGCCTGCAGTGCAGGAGACCCAGGTTCCATCCCTGGGTCAGGAAGATCCCCTGGAGAAGGGAATGGCTACCCACTCCAGTATTCTTGCATGGACAGAGGATCCTAGCAGTCTACAGTCCATGGGTCGCTAACACTTTCTTCTTTTCAAAACCACAGAAAGTGAAGGGTCACTTGTATGGAATCTTGGCAAGTGGGCATCTGAAAGGCAGAATGATTTTCAGTTGAGGATGTTTGTCCTTAACAGAGGAAGGGAACAAGAGATTTGCATTTATTAAAAGGAAGCTATGGATGTTTCCCCCCCAAAGTTGAGGGTTTTAGCTTTTACAAAGAGCTCATGATATATTACCAGTAGCTTCTCCAATCATGTGTAAGAATCACCAGGTTGCTTGTATAAATGCAGATTCCTGGGCTCCACTTCCAGAAATTCTGACCCGGTGAGCCTAGGATGGGGCCCAGGGGTGTGTCCTGGGTGTTTCTGATGCAGGTGGCCCTACGACCATATTTGAGAAACACTGCAACTGACGCACAAGTCCGGGCATATCATACCCACAGAACAGACAGGGAGACGGAGGCCCAGAGAGGGTCAGTGAGCAAGTGGCAACAGAGCCAGGACACACACATGGAGTGCAGACATCATCTCTGGGGAGAGCTCCACTTCCCAATAGGAACCTTGCATGTCCCCCCATCCTCTTCCAACACCCCCTGGTATGTCTCTGTCCAAGAAAGATACAGCCCTGGGCCTCTGGGCTGACTAGAGCCGCAAGGACAAGCTTGGGCTGGAGGGTAGGAACTGAGAGTCCTTGGAACACAGATGGGGAGACGGAGGCCCAGAGCAGGCAATCCTCACCATACCTGACTCTGCTTGGGAACGGCTCACTGGGTTTCCCTTCGAGGTAGAGTCTGCAGGTTCCTGAGTGGCAGGCCCCACTTCACCAGCCCTGCACTCAGCCAAACTGGCTGTCCCGACGGCCAACCCCTAAGGGGTGGGTGACCAGAGGCAGAGTGTGTTTGACCACCCCCAAACACACCTGGACTGGCAAGTTGAGTCCCTCCCTTACCTCCCCACCCCCAAGCTAAATTTCGCTGTCTCTACAGTATCGCTGGGATTGAGCACACCTTCCTGTCCACTCAGCCCCGCTACCCGGCCCAAAGGCGCTCGATTCGGAGGG
>SJXQ01002876.1:288745-320889 GCA_006408695.1 Aepyceros melampus
CAGTTCAGCCCGGCTCTGCCAGACTCAGGCGCCCCTCCCTCCTTCCCCGAAAAGAACTCACCTCGCTCGCAAAGGGCAACCAGGGAGAAAAGGAGCAGAGGGAGAGCGCTTCTCATGACGGGAAGGGGCTGGAGAGGTAGCCGAGACGAGTTCAGCGATCGGACCGCCCGGACACCGGCAGCCCCGAGCAGGCTAGTGAGAGCGGGTGCCCACGGCCTCAGAGGTAAGAAGTGGCGTTGCGGAGGGCGCTAGGACCCCGCGGAGAGCCAGCTGAACCCCGCTGGGGGCAGCAGCTGTGAGCTACGCCCACTCGGGAATGGGCGGGGCCAGCACCAATGGGGCGCCGCTGGCTCTTCCGAGCCAACCTCCTAGGGTCATCACCCCGGGGCTGACCTTGGTACTTCCAGACCTACTCAGGCCTCCCACTTTCCCTAAAGGGAGGCTGGCAGAACAGCGCCTGCACCCTTTGTACAACTGGGGAGACTGAGGCGGACCGTGGCTCTCGCTCTCTTACCTTTTCAAAAAGTGCTTGTACTCTAGCCGATAGTTCTCTGGGATTTGCCCTGCCAGGACTCAGGAGGCTTACAGAAAAAGATCTCCAGTCTGTGCCCATGGGATTTGCTGAAAGCAAGGAGCACTGCAAGAAGTGGGGAATAAGCCTGGTGGTGTGGGGCACAGCTATCTGCAGACATTGGGGAAAGGATGCCTAGGGCAAGTGTGTGGATTTGGGGAGGGTTAAACCACCCCTTACATACTAATAGATTGAGTGGGGAAGGGACTGGATGGGGCCAGAGTGGACTGACTGTGTCCTCCCACTTGAGCCTTACAACCTGTGCTGACCGCAGACAGCTCTGGTGCTTCAAGGGAGCAAGCACCCTCTCCTCCAGCCAAGTGATCCTTGCTGAGTTGGAATCAGTATCATTCCTCTGGGAGTTGGGGGACCTTACAGGACAGGCATCAACACCAGGACAGCCTTACTTTTGGACCTGGCCAGAAGTGGCACCTCAATCCAGGATCCTACAGGGCCTTTGGAGTATTCCTGTAGCCCTCATTCCAAGCTTTCCACCTCCTCCCCTCCCTGAGCCCCACCAGGCAGACCTAGCAACTGGAGGGTGTAGGGTCTGGGGGAGTGGTCACCTAAAGATAGTAACTTTGCCACTTTCTCTCCAGGACTCTCAGGCTTGCTATCATATGGATTTCCCCAATGTCTTTTTTGCTATAATTTGACATGTTGGCATATATTCTTTTTAAAAGAACACTGTTGAAACGGAGCTGACTTTCCTTTTAAGATGGCTTGGAGAATGTAGGATTGAATGCATTCTCTTCTCCAAACTGTAGCAATAAATAGATGAAATATTGGGTTGGCCAAAAAGTTTGTTTGGGTTTTTTTCTGTAAGATGTTATGGGAAGAGCTGAATAAATTTTTTGGCCAAATCAATGTATAAAGCAAACAAAAAGACATAACCAGGCTGAAAATAAGATCTTCATGAACCAACTTCGGGGGAAAAAGAAAGCAAAGTAATGGGGGGCCTGAAATTGGGAGCCGACTGGGCTCTGAAAGTCAAAAGCAGTGGCAGGTGCTTAGGGATAGAAGGGGACTAAAGACTCTTGGCTGGAAGCTAGGGGCTTGGTTGTATCCCAGTCCCTGAAAGATGCTGGAGAGGGATACTGCTGCTGATCTGTTGTCTGAGGCCTTAGCTCATAGTATGTGTATTACCTCTCATACACCATAGCACAGGACCTTGAAAATACCATGGGACTTGGAGGCATCTGCAAAACCTTAAGTTAGGTGAGCAACGGTGGGAGGGTGGGAAGGGAGAGAGAGAGGGAGAGGATACATTATCCATTCAAACTAGCCTAACCTGTGCTGGAACATAAGTGAAGTACTCAGAATGATTGACCAGATCTGGGACAATTTTAGCATTAAAATAAATAATGATAATGATGAATATTCATTAAGTAAAATGAGAAAATTTAAGACTATATTGTAGTAAATAAATGATGAAAGTTTGATGATAAATGAGGAACTTAACATAGTTTCAAAATACCTCCCCACAAAACTTTTATTAATTATAAGGGGGTAAAAGAGTTGACAGAGGAGAAATTTTGCAGATACCACCTGTGGTAGATTGAATAATGACCCCTAAAGATGTCCACATCCCTATTTTGGAACCTGTGGATATCACTTTATATGGTGGAAGAAACTTTGCTTGTGTGATTAAATTAAAGGTCTTGGGATGGGCAGATTCTCCTAGTGGGACTGATGTAGTCACAGAGGTCCTTATAAGGGGAAGCAGGGAATCAGAGAATGTATGTGAAAATGGAAGCAGAGATTGGAGTGAGGTAGATATGAGCTAACGAATGCCAAGGCTGCCTCCAGAACTGGAAGAGGCAAGGCACAGATTCTCCTTTGGAAACACCACAAGGAATTAGTTCTGCCAGTACCTTGATATTAGCCCCATAAGACTGATGTTGGACTTCTGATCTTCAGACCTGTAAGAGAAAAAAAATTATGTTGTTTCAAGCCACTACATTTGTGGTAATTTGTAACAGTAACTTTCAGTTCAGTTCAGTTGCTCACTCATGTCCGACTCTTTGCGACCCCATGAATTGCAGCACGCCAGCCTCCCTGTCCATCACCATCTCCTGGAGTTCACTCAGACTCACGTCCATCGAGTCAGTGATGCCATCCAGCCATCTCATCCTCTGTCGTCCCCTTCTCCTCCTGCCCCCAATCCCTCCCAGCATCAGAGTCTTCTCCAATGAGTCAACTCTTCATATGAGATGGCCAAAGTACTGGAGTTTCAGCTTCAGCATCTTTCCCTCCAAAGAAATCCCAGGGCGAATCTCCTTCAGAATGAACTGATTGGATCTCCTTGCAGTCCAAGGGACTCTCAAGAGTCTTCTCCAATACCACAGTTCAAATGCATCAATTCTTCGGCACTCAGCTTTCTTTATAGTCCAACTCTCACATCCATACATGACCACAGGAAGAACCATAGCCTTGACTAGACGGACCTTAGTTGCAAAGTAATGTCTCTGCTTTTGAATATGCCATCTAGGTTGGTCATAACTTTCCTTCCAAGGAGTAAGTGTCTTTTAATTTCATGGCTGCAGTCACCATCTGCAGTGATTTTGGAGCCCAAAAAAATAAAGTCTAACACTGTTTCTACTGTTTCCCCATCTATTTCCCATGAAGTGATGGGACCAGATTTAGGAAACCAATATAGTACCTCAACCAAGTGATCAAAATTAACATCATGAATAATAAAGCAAATAAAAATTGTACATTACCTGATAGGTTCCAATGCACAGGATTGCTTCTGTGATATTCCTGCCAAAGATATATGACTTAAATCTAGTTATGAGGATGCATCAGACAAACCCAGATTAAGGGATATTCTATAAAATAACTGGTCTGTAATAATCAGAAGTATCAAGGTTATAAAAGTCAAGGAGAGACTAAGAAACTGTTTCAGATAGAAGGAGACTCAAGTGACATCACAGCTAAATGTAACATGTGATTCTGAAATGGATCCTTTTGCTATACAAGACTTTATGGGAACAACTGGCAAAATATGAATGGGGTCTGGGGATGAGATAATAATGCTATATCAATGTTAATTTCTTGATATTGATGACTATAGTTGGCTATATCTACAAAGATATCTTTGTAAATAATGCACATGAAAGTGTCAGAAGCTTATGTTGTAAATGTAATCAAAATGATGCAAGAAGAAAAAGTTCATTGTATGATACTTGCAACTTTTCTCTAAATTTGAGATTTAAAAAAAGAAAAGCAAAGTGAGCTTACAAACCAAGATTTGAAAACTTAAGCAATGAAAGGCTAAGAAAGTCAATAAAATATATTGGTGAATTGACTCCAGATAAAATAAATTTTTATAGACATATGACAAATAATTTTTAGGAAGAAAAGAAAAAGAAGAAAAGCTATCCAACTTATTTGTTGAGGGTAGTATAATCATGATACTAAACCAGACAAAGACTTACAGAGAATTATAGGCCACTGTGACTTATGGGTATTTTTCACAGGGAGGTGGCATGGGTTAGTGGTTAGTGCGTGGTCTCTGGAGCCAGGCAGTCTGGATTTATATTCTGGTGTCACTACTCATATTCTCTGTGAACTTGGGGAAGTGACTTAACTTCTCTGTGCCTCAGTTCTCTCATATTTCAGAGGAGGAAATAACCTTCAAAACAATAGGCCTTCTAGGATGAAATGAAATAATTCTGTAAAATGCCTTAAGGGTGCCTGGAACATAGAAAGCACCTAATAAATGTTAGCTCCTATTAGTTTTCATGAATGTAGATTCAAAAATTCTAAATAAAACCAAGTTGAAAACAGCAGTGTACACACAGAAAAATATTGCGTCATGGCAAAGTAGGGTTTATTCCCAGAACGCAAGAGTGAGTCAACATTAGATAACTCACTAATGTAATAAACTACCCTAACAGATTACTCATGCAATGCAAACTATTAGCAAACTAGCTGCCTTAACCTAATAAACATGAAGCACTGATCAGACTTAATGGTAAAACTTTAAAAGCAATTTCCATCAAAGTCAAGACTTACACAAAGATGTCTTCTATCATAGTTTCTATTCAGCACTATATTGGAGGTCCTACACCTTCTTGTGATAGCTTAAATTAGTGAAATTGCCATATTTTTTTAGGTCACAGGCTGCCCAACAGCAGCAATTTATAAGATTCAACCTATAAAAGGAAGAAATAAATAGCATTTAAGAATCGGAAAAGAATACTACCTGTATGTGCAGACAATGTGATTGTGCAGAAAATCCAAGAGAACATACAGAGAAATTGTTAAAACTAGTAAGAGAGTAAGGTTACTAAATTCAAGATCAACTTTTTAAAAATTATTAGCCTTTGTGTACTAAATTATAACATGTATAGAAAAAGAGATTCTATTTAGAACAGCAACAAAAATCTGAAAAGGCATCAAGCAAAAGATACATGAGAACTTTCATGTAGAATATTATATTGTAAAAATTACTCCAGGACTTGAAGAACTGACTAAATGGAAATATACAACATGTTTATGAATGTAAGGACTCAAATTATAAAATGGAAATACTAATATTTATGAACAGGAGGACCTCATGGACAGAGGAACCTGGTATATTATATTACTTGTTACTAAATTAAACTATAAATTTGATGTGATTCTCACACAAATCCCAATAGAATTTTTCATGGAACTTACTGGGTGCATTGTAAGATCCAAGTAGAAATCAAGGGACCAAGAATAGCATAGCGAACACCACTGGTGCCCTGCCTCTACCCTTCAGCATCGCAGACCCCATACATGCCAGGAAGTTAGCAGCATTAATGTACTAAGCATACCTTTTTATTTGACACCTAAGGCTTTGCTGATCCTGTAGAGACTCCCCCTTCCAGGGCTTAGTCAATTTCTAGAAATAAAGAACTTACCTGCCGGTGCAACTTTCATATGCATGCCAACTATCTAAAGCCCATAGCCCTGAACTAACTCCTTATCAGGCTCTTATACTCCAGTCCACTATCCATCTGGCTTAATCATCCTAGGGCCAAGTATTTGACAACTGCAGATAGCTGATATGCCCCAGAAGCCACTGAAATTATTCAAACTAGAAAATCCCACGGACGGAGGAGCCTGGTGGGCTGCAGTCCATGGTTCGCTGAGGGTCAGACATGACTGAGCGACTTCCCTTTCACTTTTCACTTTCATGCATTGGAGAAGGAAATGGCAACCCACTCCAGTGTTCTTGCCTGGAGAATCCCAGGGACAGGGGAGCCTGGTGGGCTGCCGTCTATGGGGTTGCACAGAGTCGGACATAACTGAAGTGACTTAGCAGCAGTAGCAGCAGCAGCCAATCCTAAGCCTACTTACCTTGCCTTGCTTTTCCTGCAGAAACCACAATAAAGGCTCATGCCGTTTCCCCTCCCTCTGCCTCTTGACTGATCTTGGGACTTTGCAGGTTGGCCCTGCATGGCCTGTCATGCCTCCTGTGTCTAGGGATCTGTGGGTATGATGTTGAAAATTTCTTCCTTTATGACAGTCATTTCCATGTCTGTGTGTCTTACTATACATAATCAAAACAAATCCTGGATACATTTTTAAAATAGTCAATGAGGAATGAGAGTTAGCCTATAAATAATCCAGATTCTTTGCCTGCGGGTTGGAATAACTCTAAAGTGCCCAGTGAGACTGAATTCAGACGTCCTTCCAGCTTGTTCATTAATGCACCTCCACTGACTTTCTTCCCTTATACCTTGCTTCCCCACTGTCTTACCTGTTCTTGTGACTGCTCGCTAAAGAAAATCCTTGCACCCAAATCCTTGTCTCAGACTCTACTTCTCGGGAAACCCAAATTGGCTTGAGGGGCGGTGGTGGGGCTTCCCCGGTGGCGCTAGTGGTAAAGAAACCACCTGCCAATGCAAATTAGCATTTTCTCTGGGTATATGCCAAGGAGTGGGATTGCAGGGTCATATAGTAACTCTAATTTTAGGTTTTGAAGGAACGTCTATACTGTTCTCCATAGTGTCTGCATCAATTTACATTTCTCCCAACAGTGTAGGAGGGTCCCCTTTTTACTAAATCCTCTCCAGCATTTATTATTTGTAGATTTTTTGATTATGGCCATTCTGACCAGTGTGAGGTGATAGCTCTTATAGTTTTTATTTGCATTTATCTAATATTAAAGATGTTGAACATCTTTTCATATGCCTATTTGCCATCTATATGTCTTCTTTGAAGAAATATCTATTTAGTTCTTCTGCCCATTTTTGCATTGGATCGTTCCCTTTTTTTTATTGAGTTATATGAGCTCTTTGTGTATGTTGGAAATTAAGCCTTTGTCAGTTGCATTGCTTGCAAATATTGAGTTGGCCAAAAGGCTCACAAAAAAACCCAAATGAACCTTTTGGCCAACCCAATGTTTCCTACTGATCTGTTGGTTGTATTTTTATTTTGTTTATGGTTTTTTTTTTGCTGGGCGAAAACTTGTGAGTTCAATTAAATCCCATGTGTTTATTTTTGCTTTTATTTCTATTGCCTTAGGAGATTGAACTAAGAAAACATTGTTTTGATTCATATTAGAGAATGTTTTGGCTATGTTTTCTTTTTTTTTTTATAGAAGACAAATTTATTGCTAGCAAGGTAGGGAGAGGATAAATTAGCATATGGGATTAACAGATAAAAACTACTATATAAAACAGACAAGCAGCAAAGATACACTGTACAGTCCAGGATACTGTATCCAATGTCATATAATAAATTTATAGTAACAGTGTTAGTTGCTCAGTCCTGTCTGACTCTTAGACCCCCACAGACTGTAGCCCACTGGGCTCCTCTGTCCATGGGATTCTCCAGACAACAATACTGAAGTGGGTTGCCATTCCCTTCTCCAGAGGATCTTCCCAACTCAGGGATCAAACCCAGGTCTCCTACATTGCAGGCAGATTCTTTACTATCTAAGCTACAGGGAAGTCCTGTATATATAATAACCTATGGTGGAATATAATTAGAAAAAATAACTGAATCACTTTGCTTTATACCGGACACTAACATAGTACTGTAAATCAGTTATACTTCAATTAAAAAAAAAAAGCCTTCTATGACCTCTGATTGTACTTAGAGTAAAATCTAAAGCCTTTGAGATGGCCTGCTTGATCTGCCCCACTTCCTACCTCTTTATCTTCATTTCATACAGCTTTTCTCTTCTTTGCTCTTTTGAATGCCTATCAATTCCTAGGACACATGAAGCTCTTTCCTACAATAGAATCTTTGTATTTTTCATTCTCTTTACTGGGAATTATTGGTTCTTATTTTTTGTTCATTTCTTTGCTCAAATTTCACCTTCAGATCTCTCCATCTTTACTGAATCCTCTATCTGAAATCAGTGTTCCTTTTTTTTTTTCTCTCTCTCTCTCTCTTTAATTTTTGACCTGTCTGCATAGCTTGCAGGATCTTAGTTCCCCAGCCAGGAATTGAACCTGGGGCCACAGCAGTGAAAGCACCGAGTCCTAACCCTGAACCACCAGGGAACTCCCCAAACCAGTGTTTTTATTACAGTGATTTATCTATTTCCTTCAAAGAACTAATCACAATCTTTAATTATTGTATATATTTGTTGACTCTATATCTCAATAAAATATAATCTCCATATGAAAAAGAAAATCTGCATGTGAACAGAAAGAATCCCCTGTGCTTATTGACTATGACCAAAACAGAGTGAGTGTGTGTGTGTTAGTCACTCAGTCATGCCCAACTCTTTGCGACCCCATGGGGTATAGCCCATCAGGGTCCCCCATCCATGGGATTTTCCAGGCAAGAATCCTGGAATGGGTTGCCATTTCCTTCTCCATATGTTTTCTTCTAGGAGTTTTATGGTGTCTTGTGTTTAAGTCTTTAAACCATTTTATTTTGTATATGTTGTGAGGGACTGTTCTAACTTCATTGATTGTGGCTGTTCAGCTTTTCCAACATCACTTGCTAAAGAGACTGTCTTTTTCCCCTTGCATACTATTGCCCCCTTTGTTGAAGAGTAATTGTCCATAGGCGTATGGGTTTATTTTTGGATTCTCTGTTCTGTTCCATTGATCCATATGTCTGTTTTTGTGCCAGTAGGTTGCTGCTTTGATTACTGTAGCTTTGTAGTATTGTCTGAAGTCTGGGAGGGTTATGCCTCCAGCTTTGTTCATAATGGTATAAGTAAGATAGATATCTACTTCTCTCACGTTAGAAACCTAGATGTTGGCAATATAGGACTAATACGTTCACTTTATTTCCCAAACTTCCTGGGTCATGTGGTCCTTCTAGCTTTCTGCTCTATGATCCTAAGGCAATATTTCTTGATCTGTATGTTTCAAGATGGCTGCTAAAGCTCCAGGCATCACATGTGCACTCCAGGTAGCCAGAGGAGTAAGAAATCAAAAAGAAAAAGCTAAGAGCATAGACCAGTTGTCTTTTAAGGAAACTTCTTGGAAAACTGCCTCTTAACATTTCTATTTATATCCCATTCAGCAGATCTTTGTCACACTTGGCTCCAAAGGAGCTTGGGAAATATAGTCTTTATTCTGAGTGGCAATAATCCAGCAGATAATTAGGGATTCTACCATGGTAGAAGTAGAGGGAAATGGATGTTAGGGTATAGTAACAGACTATGCCCTAAGCATCTGCTTTGTACCAGGATCCGTTCTTGGAAATGAATTGATAGCTAAGCAAAGTCTCTGCCCTCATGGAATTAACACTCTAGTAGAAGAAAGTGAAGTGAAAGTGTTAGTCACTCAGTCGTGTCTGACTCTTTGCAACCCCATGGACTGTAGCCTGCCAGGTTCATCTGTCCATGGAATTCTCCAGGCAAGAATACTGGGGTGGGTAGCTATTCCCTTCTCCAGGGGATCTTCCTGACCCAGAGATTGAATCCAGTTCTCCTGCATTGCAGGCAGATTCTCTACCATCTGAGCCACCAGGGAAGACCCTCTAGTAGAAGAAACACACATTAAACACATAAAGAAAAGATTGACAAAGTATGATGAGGAAAACTACTGAATTCTCCAGGAGAGAACAACAGGGAATGTGTATGAATGTGGATGAAACTAAGGTGGGAAGAGTTTGGAGTGTTCATGCCTCTGAACCTTTACAAGTGTGGTTCCCTCTGCCTGGATGCCTTTCCTTGTCTTTGCTTCCCACTCATCATTCCTGGTGTTTTAAACTGTGTTAACTTGGTTAAGCTGGAACTGTATTTTCCAGAAGGCTTTCTGACGGCTCAGTGGTAGAGAACCCACCTGCCAATGCAGGAGATGTGAGTTCGATCCCTGGGTTGGGAAGATCCCCTGAAGAAGGAAACGGCAACCCACCCCAGTATTCTTCCTTGAAAAATCCCATGACAGAGGAGCCTGGTGGACTACAGTCCATGGGGTCACAAAGAGCCGTGCACAACTTAGCAACTAAAACAACAACAAATATTTTCCAGAATTCCCATTCCAGTTTTGGTTTGGGGTTGAGTCAGCCAAAAGAAGAACCTTTATGAGATTTGGAAACAGAAGTGAAGAGAAGGCAGCTGTTACTGTCTAAAGGCTGCTGTGGTTGTATGCGGTGGGAGATGCAGCAATGCCTGGGGGTCCAGCTGTCTGCCCTGCATCCAGCTCTTCTTCCTGGCGCTGGCCAGTAGTGGCCCCAGCCCACCACTCAACGCTGAGCTGTAGACCCACAGATGCGGGAACTCCAGCTTGGCACAGTTGCCCAGTATCTTCTCCAGGAGCACCTCCTTGGCAGTTCCACATAAGTGGCCAGACAAAGCATCTCAGATTGAACAAACGGTGACCCCTTCTCTGATCCTCCAGCACCTCTGCTTCCCCAGCTCCTCCCACCATCAAGCAGTGTCTAATTCCTGTAATAAATCCCTCAGCTCTTGCTCATGGTGGTTCTGCTTCTTCCCTGATTGGATCCTGACCGTTCCTTCTTGTTGGGCAGTTCCTTCTTGAAGTGGTAAGCACTTTACCAGGATGCTCCCTCCTCCTCCTCCAAGAAGCCTTTCCTACACCCCCTTGGCAGCTCCAGTGAGACCTGCTTCGTTCAGCCTCATAGAACTGTTTGTTAAAAAGGTCTGCTTCTTACTACTCTGAAAGGACTCCAGGGACAGGGTGGGGTCTTTGGTCCTCATTTCTGAGGACAAGTGGGAGGAAGCCACTCTATTCCAGGCCTCTAGAAGGTGCCAGATACTTCCGGATTAATTCTCTCATTTTGTCATCACAAGAATTTACTGCCTCATTTTAGGAATGAGAGAAAGTCAGTCGATGGAGTTGGTGTTTGGACCCTGGACTACAGGCACCAGGGCCTACGGTCCCTTCACTTGCTCATGGCTGGGGCAGGAAGTGGGGCTGCGATTTCCAGATTTCCATCCACGTTTAGCCTCGTTGGATTCCTTCCTCCCTGACCCTGCTGCTCTCGCCCCTCCCACACCCATTCATGCTCCACCTGCTCCCTCTCTCCGGCAGGCAAACTCCACTCTCCACGGTGCTAATCAGCACCTGGGGCCCGCAGCAGGCAGCAGAGTTGATGACTCTGTAGCTGGGTTCAGAGACAAGGCCCAGGCTGACTCAGAGCCAAAACCTAGCAAGTGCAGACACCCGACCTGAGGGGATGGAGATGAGGAACAGCTGGTCCCCTCCCCTCCAGCTGGCCCCACACCCAGCATTTCTGAGGGCTCACCATCTGGGCTGCTACTGTCTCCCTGCTTATGTGCTTGCTGCCAGCCTAACACTTTGCTGGCCTCAAAGAATCCTCCTCCATTACAGAGCAGGTCAGAGTGAGTTTTCTCCATCCTACTTCCAGCCTAGGCTGGTAGTTAGGGCTGTGAGGTTGATACACAGGGTTCCATCCTGCTCTGCCACTGGGGACCTACATGACCTTTTTTAAAAAGTTAGTTTCTCCTTTTCCTCTGCTATAGGCTGTCCTGATGATTAAGTGGCATAGTGTGGGTAAAGCATGCAGCCCAGCGATGGAGCCCTGGCAAGCTGTGGCACTGGGAGAGATGCAAGACACAGCGTACTGCCAGGCCCTCAGAGACACCCTGTGCCCCCAAAGATCCCTTGTGTCACTACCCTCCCTAAACAAAGCCACTGTTTTGGCTTCTAATGATATAGATTAGTTTCACATTTTTTTTAAAAATTCCAACTTTATGGAGATTTGATTGAAGTACAGTGAGGCTTCCCTGGTGGCTCCGTGGTAAAGAACCTGCCTGCCAATGCAGGAGACATGGGTTCAATCCCTGGGTTGTGATGATCCCCTGGAGAAGGAAATGCAACTCACCCCAGTATTCTTGCCTGGGAAATCCCATGGACAGAGGAGCTTCAGGCTATAGTCCATGGAATGGCCAAGAGTTGGACATGTCTTAACAATTACACAACAACAACTGAAGTACAGTAACTTCCAAATATTTTAAATGTGCAGTTTGGTCAGTTTTGATATTTATATTTGTACTCATGAAACGTCAGAGGGCAGATATTTGCAAAACTCCCCAAAGTTTCCTGTGGCCCTTTGGAATCCATCACTCCCTCCACTCCTTCCCCAGGCAAACACTGATTTGCTTTCTGTCCCATAGATTAGTTTGTATTTTCTAGAATCTTATGTAAATGGAATTACACAGTATGTGTGCTTTGGGGAGGATGGGGAGAGGATTTGCCCATTATGCATCTGCCTCTAGTGATTCTGAGGTTCTTCCATTTTGTCAAGTGTGTCCAGCAATTGGTTTCCTTTTATTGCCTTTACTCCATTATATGGCTGTACCACAGTCCCGCTATTTACTTGTTGATGAAAATTTGAATTGTTTTTATTCTTTTACTATTGCACATAAAACGGTGAACATCTTTAAACAAGTATCTGTGTGGAAAGTTATTTTTTCTTCTCCTGGGTAAATATCTGTGAATGGAATGGATGGGTCACGTGGTAGGTGTCGGTTTCATTTTAAATGTCTATCAAGTCGTTTTCTAAACTGATTGTACACTTTTCCATTCCCACCAATAGTGTTTGAGAGTTTCAGTTGCTCCACATCTCACCAACCCTTGGTACAGTCAACTTTTTAAAGTTGAACCCATAATACTGGATGCATGGCAATGTCTCATTGTGTCATAATTTGCATTTTCCTGATAACTAATGATGTTGAGCTTTTTAAAAATGTGCTTATTAGACATCTGTATACCTTCTCTTGTGAAATGTCTGTTCAAATCCTTTGCCCATTTTCATACTGAGCTGCATGTCTTATTGAATTATAAGAGTTCTTTATACATTATGAATTTAAGTCTTGTATTATATATGTTATGAATATTTTCTCAGAATATGGCTTGCCTTTTTATTTTCTTAGAGCAACAGTTTTTATTTTGATGAAGTCTAATGTATAATTTTTCTTTTAATCAAAGAAAATGCTTTTTGTATTCTATCCAAGAAATCTTTGCCTATCCCACGGTTACAAAGATATTCTCCTCTTTTTTTTTTTTTTTTGGTCAAGAAATTTCTATTTTTACATTTTAGATTTTGGTCTCTTATTCTATTTTGAGTAAAATGTGGTATATGGCATTATTAATCATCCCCTGCCCCCCCCGACTGGATAGCCAGTAATTTTAGCACAATTGTTGAAAAAAAAAAGCTTTCCTTCTTCCATTGAATTGCTTAGTATTTTGGTCAAAAAAACAGTTGACCATATACATGTGGGTCTGTTTCTGGGCTCTATTCTATTCCATTAATCTTAAGGTAGGGTAGGTTCTTTAATTTTGTTCTTCTTTTTAAAATTTGCTTTACTTGTCCTGGAAAGTGAAAGTGAAAGTTGCTCAGTTGCGTCTGACTCTTTGACCCATGGACTGTAGCCCTCCAGACTCCTCTGTTCATGGAATTCTCCAGGTAAGAATACTGGAGTGGGTAGCCATTCATTTCTCCAGGGGATCTTCCTGACCCAGAGATCGAACCTGGGTCTCCTGCATTGCAGGCAGATTCTTTACCATCTGAGCCACTGCAGAAGCCCAGGGAAGCCCCTAGGTCCTATGACTGTCCAAATACATTTTAAAATCAGATTTTTCAAATCTAAAAAAAAAGTGACTACTGGAATTTTGATTGGAATTTCATTCAATTTATATTAGGTAGAGGGAAGCTATATTAGGCATTTCATATCTCTCAATGCAAAAACTGGCATATTTCTCTGTGTATTTGATATTTACTCTCAGCAATGTTTCATCATTTTCAGTGTTGAGGTTTTATAAATTTATTCCTAAGTATTTGATAAATGTTGATGCTATTCTAAATGGGATTTTTAAAATTTTGCTTTCAAATTGCTTGCTGTCAAGAACTTTCATGGTTATTCTTCCTTTCCTAACAGAAGTGTTGGAAAACCCGGATATAGGGGGCATTCTTGCAGTGCTCACTGCCAAGTGCTGTAGATAAGATGTCAAAAGTCTGAAAGAAGAAGAGCAGAATGACAGAAGGGCCTTCAAATAAATGCATAAAAAGCTTCCTCCTCCTGTTCCCCTTGATTTTGCCTCTGATTTTTTATTATGGAGTATGCGTTGTTATGGTGATGAGAGTTGGGGGGGTCCTGCAGTGGGAAGAGATGGGAGGTCCTCAGCCCTCTTCCTGTTCTACACTCTGTTCTAGTGCCGCCCACGTCCATGCTTTCAAGGTCTTCTACACACAGTAAACCAGACATCTCCTCTAAGCTCCAGGCATGTGCCACTCACAGGACTCTTAAACTCAGCATCTCCGTAACTGAATTCACAATCTTTCCTCAAACCAGTTTCTTATTCAGTATCTCTTTTGCTTCAAATTGCAGTCTCCACTAGTTGCACATACTCAATAGGAATAGCAATAAGTAAATGCCCAATAAGTACTTGTTATGTGGATAAGTGGATGAAGATTTGCAGTACAGAAAGTCATCTTATCCTAAATAATTTTTGAGGAAAGTTGCCATCTTTGAGCTGGTTTGGAAAGTCCCATGCATATTCTCATAATGCTGAAAATCTCCAGATTTAAATAAAAAGACTCTGCATGCCAGAGTTGGTTCTTCTTCCTGTGTTACTCTGGGCCTCACTAAGACCATAGCTACAAGCAGGATGAGGGTAGGACATTTCTGGTCCTTTGTTGTTTAGTTGCAAAGTTGTGTCCAACTCTTTGGGACCCCAGGGACTGCAGCACACCAGCCTTCTTTGTCCTTCAGTATCTCCCAGAGTTTGCTCAAAGTCATGTCCATTGAGTCAGTGATGCCATCCAACTCTCTCATCCTCTGTCACCCCCTTCTCCTCCTGCCTTCAATCTTTCCCAGCATCTGGGTCTTTTCCAATGGGTTAGCTCTTCGCATCAGGTGACCAAAGTATTGGAGCTTCAGATCAGTCCTTCCAATGAATATTCCAGGTTGATTCCCTTTAGGATTGACTGATTTGATCTTCTTGCTGTCCAAGGGACTCTCAAGAGTTTTCTCCAGCCTCATAGTTCAAAAGCATCAATTCTTTGGTGCTCAGCCTTCTTTACGGTCCAATTCTCACATCCATACATGACTACTAGAAAAACCATAGATTTGATTATGCAGACCTTTGTTGGTGAAGTGATATCTCTGCTTTTAAATACGCTGTCTAGGTTTAGCTTTTCTTTCAAAGAGCAAGCATCTTTTCATTTCATGGCTGTAGTCACCATCTGCAGTGATTTTGAAACCCAAGAAAATTAAATCTGCCACTGTTTCCACTCCCCCGCCCCCAATCCATTTGCCATGAAGTGATGGGACTAGATACCATGATCTCAGTTTTTTTGAATGTTGATTTTTAATCCAGTTTTTTCACACTCCTTTTTCACCTTCATCAAGAGGCTCTTTAGTTCCTCTTTACTTTCTGCCATTATTATCTGCATGTCTGATGTTGTTGATATTTCTCCCTGTCATCTTGATTCCAGCTTGTGCTTCATCCAGTCCAGCATTTTGCATGATTTACTCTGCATAGAAATTAAATAAGCAAGGTGACAATATACATCTTTGATGTACTCATTTCCCAATTTGGAACCAGTCTGTTATTACATATCTGGTTCTAACTGTATATTCTTGACCTGCATACAGGTTTCTCAGGAGGCAGTTAAGATGGTCTGGTATTCCCATCTTTTGAAGAATCTTCCAGTTTGTTGTGATCCACACAGTCAAAGGCTTTAGTGTAGTCAATGAAGCAGAAGTAGATGTTTTTCTGGAATTTTTAGTCCTGGGAACAGAAAAATCATTTTTTCATTGCAATGACTGCATCTCATTCATTTCTATATCACCTGTGCCTTGGCTCAATCCTGAAATGCAGAAGATACTTAATGCTTTGAAGGAATGAATAAATGAGTGAATGAAACAGCTCCATAGTGTAAGTACTGTTTCTCTTTGTAAGGTGAGAAAATGGAAGGCTGCCCAGAAGCTGCCCAGCTAGGAAGCAGAAAGATTGGGGTGCAATCCCTGTCACCCTGGTTCCCAGAGCAGTGATCTTTCCACTGCATCAGGACAGTTGTGACAACCAAGTGCAGGTTTCATTTCATTTTCCTCCCAACTAAACAACAGAATGGGAAAGACTCAAGATTTACTCAAGAAACTTACAGATACCAAGGGAATATTTCACGCAAAGATGGGCTCGATAAAGGACAGAAATGGTATGGATCTAACAGGAGCAGAAGATATTAAGAAGAGGTGGCAAGAATACACAGAAGAACTATGCAAAAAAGATCTTCACGACCCAGATAATCACGATGGTGTGATCACTCACCTAGAGCCAGACATCCTGGAATGTGAAGTCAAGTGGGCCTTAGAAAGCATCACTATGAACAAAGCTAGTGGAGGTGATGGAATTCCAGTGGAGATATTTCAAATCCTGAAAGATGATGCTGTGAAAGTGCTGCCCTCAATATGCCAGCAAATGTGGAAAACTCAGCAGTGACCACAGGACTGGAAAAGGTCAGTTTTCATTCCAATCCCAAAGAAAGGCAATGCCAAAGAATGCTCAAACTACCACACAATTGCACTCATCTCACACGCTAGTAAAGTAATGCTCAAAATTCTCCAAGTCAGTCACTGTGAACTCCCTGATGTTCAAGCTGGTTTTAGAAAAGGCAGAGGAACCAGAGATCAAATTGCCAACATCCTCTGGATCATGGAAAAAGCAAGAGAGTTCCAGAAAAACATCTATTTCTGTTTTATTGACTATGCCAAAGACTTTGACTGTGTGGATCACAATAAACTGTGGAAAATTCTGAAAGAGATGGGAATCCCAGACCACCTGACCTTCCTCTTGAGAAACCTGTATACAGGTCAGGAAGCAACAGTTAGAACTGGACATGGAACAACAGACTGGTTCCAAATAGGAAAAGGAGTACGTCAAGGCTGTATATTATCACCCTGCTTATTTAACTTATATGCAGAGTACATCATGAGAAACGCTGGACTGGAAGAAACACAAGCTGGAATCAAGATTGCTGGGAGAAATATCAATAACCTCAGATATGCAGATGACACCACCCTTATGGCAGAAAGTGAAGAGGAGCTAAAAAGCCTCTTGTTGAAAGTGAAAGAGGAGAGTGGAAAATCAGGTCAGGAAGCAACAGTTAGAACTGGACATGGAACAACAGACTGGTTCCAAATAGGAAAAGGAGTACTTCAAGGCTGTACATTGTCACCCTGCTTATTTAACTTCTATGCAGAGTACATCATAAGAAATGCTGGGCTGGAGGAAGCACAAGCTGGAATCAAGATTGCTGGGAGAAATATCAATAACCTCAGATATGCAGATTACACAACCTTTATGGCAGAAAGTGAAGAAGAACTAAAGAGCCTCTTGATGAAAGTGAAAGAGGAGAGTGAAAAAGTTGGCTTAAAGCTCAACATTCAGAAAACTAAGATCATGGCATCTGGTCCCATCTCTTCATGGCAAATAGATGGGGAAACAGTGGAAACAGTGGCTGACTTTGTTTTTCTGGGCTCCAAAATCACTGCGGATGGTGATTGCAGCCATGAAATTAAAAGACACTTGCTCCTTGGAAGGAAAGTTATGACCAACCTAGACAGTATATTAAAAAGCAGAGACATTACTTTGCCGACTAAGGTCCGTCTAGTCAAGGCTATGGTTTTCCCAGTGGTCATGTATGGATGTGAGAGATGGACTATAAAGAAAGCTGAGCGCTGAAGAATTGATGCTTTTGAACTGTGGTGTTGGAGAAGACTCTTGAGAGTTCCTTGGACTGCAAGGAGATCCAACCAGTCCATCCTAAAGGAGCCCAGTCCTGGGTAGTCATTGGAGGGACTGATGTTGAAGCTGATACTCCAATCTTTGGCCACCTGATGCGAAGAGGTAACTCATTTGAAAAGACCCTGATGCTGGGAACAATTGAGAGCAGGAGAAGGAGACGACCGAGGATGAGATGGTTGGATGGCATCACTGCCTCAATGGACATGGGTTTGGGTGAACTCCGGGAGTTGGTGATGGACAGGGAGCCCTGGCATGCTGCGGTTCATGGTGTCGCAAAGAGTTGGACACGACTGAGTGACTGAACTGAACTGAACTACCAAAGGGAAACAGGCTTTAAATTAAGACTGGCACATAGTAAGTGCTTATTAAAGTTAGCTATTATTCCTGGTAGCCTTAACAATCGAATTTTAGACACTGAGAGTGAAGGTTTGGCATAGGGCCACCATGGGTGTTCCTGAAGTCATACTACCTCCCACCTCTTAGATTATGACATGCAGCCAGGTTTATCACTGTGTTTTTGTTTCTTATTGCAGCTATAACGAATTATCACAAACTTAGAGGTTTAAAACAGCACAAATGTATTCTCTTACAGTTCTGAAGTTCAGATGTCTAGAATGAGCCTTGTTCAGTTGCTAAGTCTTGGGTCCAAGTGTTTGTGACCCCATGGACTGCAGTACATCAGGCTTACTTGTCCTTTGCCGTCTCCCAGAGTTTGTTCAAACTCATGTCCATAGAGTAGGTGATGCCATCCAACCATCTCATCCTCTGTCACCCCCTTCTCCTCCTGCCCTTAATCCTTCCCAGCATCAGGGTCTTTTCCAGTGAGTCAGCTTTTAGCTTCAGGTGCCAAAATATTGGAGCTTCAGCATTAGACCTTCCAATGAGTATTCAGGGTTGGCTTCCTTTAGGATTGACTTGTTTGATCTCCTTGCAGTCCAAGGGACTCTCAGTTTTTTGCAGCACCACAATTCAAAACCATCAATTCTTTGGCGGTCAGCCTTCTTTACGGTCCAACTCTCACATCCATACATGACTACTGGAAAGTCTAAAGCTTGGACTATATGGATCTTTGTTGGCAAAGTGATGTCTTTGCTTTTAAATCATTGTCTAGGTTTGTCATAGCTTTCCTTCCAAGAAGCAAGCATCTTTTAATTCCATGGCTAAAATCAAGGTGTCACCAGGGCTGTTTCTTCCTGCAGACCAGGGGAGAATACATTCTTGTCTCTTCCCATTCCGGTGGCTTCCAGCACTACTTTGCTCAAGGCCTCATCCCTCTCATCTCTGCTTCCACGTTCATATGGCCTTTTCCTTTTATCCACTCATTCTGATCTCCTGCTTCTTCCTCCTATAGGATTACATCAGGCCCATCTGAATAAACTGGATAAGTTTCCCATCTTAAAATCCTTAATGTAATGACATCTTCAAATTCCTTTTGCCATAAAAGGTAACATTCACAGGTTCCAGGGATTAGGATATGGATATCTGGGGGGTGTCATTCAATCTACTGTAGTTCCCAATCCCCTGAGCCCCTGGGACCTAAGGAATCACCCCTTGCTGAGCACCAGCTGCTGTTTCCCCCAACCACCACAAGCCCTATAACCATGGGGGACTGAGTCTGTTCTGTGTTGAGGATCAGAGAAAGCAAGTGGAAGTTGTGCAAACCTCCCAAACTAGGATTTTTATACTGAAAACTGTAATATATTTAGGACTCAGGAAGTCAGGAGGGAGAAGTTAAAGGCAGCTCTGATGCTCTCGTTGCCTGTGGGTTGTCCACAAAGCAAGTGTGACATCTCCCTGCCCCATAGCCAGGTCAGGGCCACCTCCCTTCAGTATTGGACGCTCTGCTATCTGGACTGCAGCTGTGTTTACTGTGTATTAAGCTGTTAAAATAAAACCTATCTACTTTTTTTTTTTTTACTCTATAAATAATAACAGAAACAAGTTGAGATTGTTGCTGTTATGTGTCCATTAAACAATTATAATCTAAGAGCTCCACAAAAGTCCATTACAGGAGGAGGTTCATTTCCTTCCCTCTAGCTGGACATGGCCTAGGTTTGCAAGGGCAGGCAGGGACACTCTGCACCATGAAAAGGCATGCTCTCCATGGTCCTGCGCCAGGGTGATGGCTTGGCAAGCAGTAGACGCTGGATGTCTGGCGAGACTCCCTTAAGAGTCAACAACATGTAGATTCGGACATAGTAGCCCTGCTCACCCAGCTGCATCCATCTCCGCCTACCCCCACCATCTGTGAATTTATTTCACAGAAGCTCAGTCTTTACAAACTCTCAAAGCTTTCCCCCACATCCTCTCACTCAGTCCTCACAACAACCCTGAGGCATTGGCCATGTTGGTACTACTGTGCCATTCTAGAGATAACACTGAAGCTAAAAGACATGAATGACTTGCCAATGTCAGTGGGCTAGTACGTGCTGGGGCTGGATGTAGAAGTGCCACCTGCGTGACATCACTCAGTGCAAGGTGGCCCTGGGGCAGGGAATGGAGCATGCATTTCAGCAGGCAAGGTTTCCATCTTGTCACCTGCTACCAGAGGCCCAGCCTTTAGGAGGTTCCTTTTTAGAAAGCTACCCACATTCTCCACCCCTCCCTGCCCTCCTCAGCATTCTCACTTTTTCCACTTCTGATGGATCACACCTCTAAGACACTCAGCAAACACTCCCTGCTGCCCTCAACCATCATTACATCAGTTTCCACATTACAGGCCTCAGGGCAGATAAATCACAATTACTTACTCAAAGGAGTAAGGGAATTAACATGCTCTGAATGGATTCTGCCTTTAATTGAACAAGCCAGTACATTTGCTGGGCGTCTAACTAAAGAGCCTCTTGATGAGGGTGAAAGGAGTGAAAAAGCAGACTTAAAACTCAGCATTTAAAAAACTAAGATCATGGCATCTGGTCTCATCATTGCAAATAGATGGGAAGAAAGTGGAAACAGTGGCAAATTTTATCTTGTTGGGCTCCAAAATGACTGTGGGTGGTGGGTGACTGCAGGCACAAAATTAAAAGATATTTGCTCCTTGGAAGAAAAACTATGAGAAACCTAGACAGTGTATTAAAGAGCAGAGATATCACTTTGCCAAAAATGTCTGTATAATCAAAGCTATGTTTTTTCCAGCTATGTTTTTCTGTGTATGGTTTTTTACATGCAGATGTGAGAGTTGGACCGTAAAGAAGGCTGAGCACTGAAGAATTGATGGTTTCGACTGTGGCGCTGGAGAAGATTCCTGAAAGTCCCTTGGACTTCAAGGAGATCAAACCAGTCAATCCTAAAGGAAATCAACCCTGAATATTCATTGGAAGGACTGATGCTGAAGCTGAAGCTCCAAAACTTTGGCCACCTGATGCAAAGAGATGACTCATTGGAAGAGACCCTGATGCTGGGAAAGATTGAGAGCAGGAGGAGAAGGGGATGACAGAGGATGAGATGGTTGGATGGCATCACCGACATGAGTTTTTGGATATGAGTTTATGCAAACTCCAGGAGATAGTGAAGGACCGGTAAGCCTGGCATGCTGCAGTCCATGGGGTCACAAAGAATCAGACACAACTGAGTGGCTGAACAATGAGCAACAACTAGACTGAGGGCTGTCCCATCAGGGCAGCAGCTGGCTGGCCTTTCATGGGGCATCAGGGCCAAAAGCAGATGAAGCTCAACTGCACTGACAGGAGGAATAGGCAGCCAGGTTGGATGACTTGGAAAACAACTTGGTCCTTTGTTTCGGTATAACTGGAAACTGCTCAAACTGGGAGGCCTGGGTGCCCCTACCTTGCTGAGCAATGCTGATTTAGTGATGCTTTCTCTACCTGCACCTCATGAAGGGCAGAGATTACAGAGGCATCCCACCCACTCTTTGCTTAAAAACCTTCTGCCCTCAGGTTGGCAGTAAATCCTACCTGGAGACCTGTAGTAAGAACAGACCAAGGAACCCTGTCCAGGGGTCCCCAACCTCTAGGATCTAATACCTGAAGATCTGAGGTGCTAGGTGCTCAGTCACTTCATTTGTGTCTGACTCTTTGCAAACCAATGGACTGTAGCTTGCCAGGCTCCTCTGTCCATGGTATTCTCCAGGCAAGAATACTGGAGTGGGTTGCCATGCCCTCCTCCAGGGGATCTTCCAGACCCAGGGATCAAACCCCTGTCTCCTGCTTGGCAGGTGGATTCTTTACCACTGAGCCACTAGGGAAACCCAATGATCTGAGGTGGAGCTCATGTAATAATAATAGAAATAAAGTACAAAATAAACTTAATGTGCTTGAATTATCTCAAAACCATCCCTTCTTCCCCTGGTCCATGGAAAAACTGTCTTCCACAAAACCAGTCCCTGGTGCCAAAAAGGTTGGAAACTGCAATGATTAGACAAGGGACCCACTGGAGCAGGTCACTCACTGGACCACAGACTTACAGATAGAATTCAGAGAGGTCTGTAGACTTAGACACACAAAAATGACACCTTTGTTTTCCTAACCTCTAAATGTAATTCAGCATTTCGCCCTATGGTGAATGCAAGCAACAAACCCCAATAATATTAGCAGCACTTGGAGTTCTGTCCCCACAGAAATCACCCATATTTTCATATCATATTACAGTGGTCACAGGTATCTTAAGCTACAGTTTGTGCGCTTCACTACTTCAAAATTAGTTGTTGAATGCACTGCTAGGTCCTAGTGGATGGCTTAATAAAGAAACATGCATGACTATCTCAAAATTCAAAAAATATTTTGATTTACCATATTCCAACATAACTGATTTTCATTTGCAATCCTATGTATTTTATTTTAGGTATTTAAAGACATTACACTGAGAAGGGGTCTATGGCACCAAGAAAATAAAAGCATTAAGGCCTCATACATCCAAAGTAACCTTCACAGTGGACAGAAGTTACAGGTCACATCACCAAGGGGGAGGGGTTACAATACAGATTCACAAGTTGGGTTCTCTGGGAAGCTTACTCTGAGAAGGGGTTTAGAGTTCAGAGTTCAAAAGGAAGTGCCTTTGGGATCCATACCCGAGGAAGGGAGAGTGAGGAGGAGGGACTGGGCAGAGGGAAATAATGTAGTCTCCATAGCTGTCTCGGCCGGCCCTTTGTTCAAGTCTGGGCCTGGGATGACTCTTCAGATTTGCCGTGAGTTGGGGTGTTGGGGCCAAGCTGACTGTTGACTAGTTATTAGAGCAATCATTCCTGGAAAGGGATAAGACCTTGGGCAAGGCTGCTCTTGCAGCCATGATATTTTCCAAAGGGAGCCTGCAGCTGAGGGCTCCTTGCCAGCAGAAGCCCCTCATCCTTGAGGGGACCTGGTGATGGCTCACAACCTGCCAGGGCCTCTACCTCAGGCCCATGGCAGCTAGATCCCCACATGGAGTCTAGGACCTGTCATTTTTAAAGCTCTTCCAGTGGTTCTGATGCTCTACACAGTTTGGAAGTCCTTGATCCCAGAACTGGAAGGGTGGCGGTGGGAGAGGGGGTGGACTCTGAGATCCTGGCATCCAAGGAACTTGTTCAAGGCCAGGAGGCTGCTGATCTGGCCAAGTCTATTGACAAATTTCCATTTACTAATTGTACTACGCTGGGCCCTAGGGGTCCATCCAAAAGACACATAGTCTTTGCCCTCAGGACGCTTATAGGCCAGGGTCTCACAAACCTCTCAGCACAGGAGGCTGTATGGGGAACTGAGTTGGCACAACTTCTCTGCAGGGCAAGTTGGCAATATTGTCAAAATTATAAAGGAACCTACTCAGCATATCTACTTCTAGGTATTTATCCTGCAGATAGATCTCCACATGGGTGAAGTGACGAATGTAAAGGATATTCATCAAGAAATTATTTATAGTAACAAACACCTGGAAAACCTCAATGTTCAATAGAGACTGGTTGAATAAATGTAGTGCGCACAAAGGAATCCTATGTTGCTATTTTAAAAAAAGGTAGCTCAAAATAAATAAATTAATTAATTAATTAAAAAAAAATAAAAAGAGGTAGCTCTGTATATGTATACATATGAAAGAACCCAACAACACTACAAGACATATTAGTAAACAAAAAATAACAATAAAAGGAAGATGCAGAATCATATATAATGTCAAGTTTGGGGTGGGGAAAAAGGGGAAATATTTATGTGGATCCATGAGGTCTCAGGCTTCCCTAGTGGCACAGTGCTAAAGAATCTGCCTGCCAGTGCAGGAGAGGTGGGTTAACCCCTGAGTCGGGAATATCCCCTGGAGGAGAGGAGGAAATGGCAATCCACTCCAGTATGCTTGCCTGGAAAATTCCACGGACAGAGTAGCCTGGTGGGCTACAGTCCTGGGGTTGCAAAGAGTCAGATGCAACTGAGCGGCTGAGCGTATACACCTGAGTTCTCAGTTGCCCAAGAGTTTTTCATTTTAATGAGGGAA
Organism: Aepyceros melampus; assembly: GCA_006408695.1. Lineage (NCBI taxonomy): Eukaryota > Metazoa > Chordata > Mammalia > Artiodactyla > Bovidae > Aepyceros > Aepyceros melampus. Next base: position 312,914 of record SJXQ01002876.1, read on the forward strand.
TCAATCTGTCCAGTTAGAAAAACAAACCACCAAAGTTTTCTCAGAGAGAATTTTAAGTCAGGGAATTGACTAGACAAGTGATGTAAGAGCTGAGAAGCCACAAAGGGGAAGGCAAGGCAGCTCAGAAACTATCAACTCAAAGAAGCCGCTGGACCTGTCCCCTGGAAGGACCAAGGGATGAGGCTGTTCCTGGGCTGGAGGAGCAGGAGTCCCAGTGGGTCTGGAACCCTGGCAGATGCATCTCTCATCCATGGAAGAGACACAGCTGCTACTGAGAATCCACACGGCAGAGAAGGAGGGGAACAGAGGACCTTTTATCTCCCCGTCTGCCCTTTATTTCCTGCTGGGTGCCTGCCCTCGACTTGTGCTCAACCTGCAGACAGCCGACCCAGGATCTTAGAAATGGTAGCCTGTGAGGAACAGCATCTTCCGGTACAAAGAGCAGGGGAGGCGAGATGTGGACTTGTGGGCTAGCGTAACAATGGATGAACATAATGAAGATCAAAGTGTTAGTCGCTCAATCGTGTCCAACTCTTTGAGACCCCATGGACTGTAGCCTGCCAAGCTCCTCTGTCCACAGGATTCTCCAGGCAAGAATACTGGAGTAGGTAGCCGTTCCCTTCTCCAGAGATCAAACCCAGGTCTCCCGCATGGCAGGCGAATTCTTTACCATCTGAGCCACGGCAGTACGTGCTTATAAAATGCACATAAGAAGAGTAACAGCATGGCCTCTAGTTGCTGGGGATTGGGAGGGAAACTTTATATTAAGTTCCCCTGGTACTTTTAAATTTTGTACCATGTGCTCGCATTGCCTTCTTGAAAAAGATGCCTGCCTGACATTCCCTGGAGGCACAGGGAATATTTCGTACATCAGAAAGGGCAAGGCTGTTAAATTTTTTCATGGAAAAACGTCCTGGAAAAATAGTGCCAGCAAAATCTCCCCCTAAATCTCCTGTGATTACACCACCCACCCCCTACCAAGACAGCACAGCTCTTTTTCTGTGGGTCTTTCTCACAAGTGTCCTCTTCCAATCTCTCCTTTCACAGCCCCATCCCTGAGAGGAAGCAGCATGGCCCTGAGCGGAGGCAGAGTGGTGGGGACAGCAACGAGACGTGGGGCATCTCTCTCCCTCCCATCAGCAGCTGGCCGGCTGCATGACCTCACACCGCAGCTGTAGCCACTTAGAAAACTGCCAGCCGGAAGACCTCAGCTCACGGCTGAGAGCCTCGCCTGCCTGCCAGAGCACCGGGCTTACCACCTCCCGGCAGCCGCGGCTGCTCCACAGTGGGGCTCTCACCCTCCCCCGGGGAACAGCACACACTGGCTGCTGCCACCAAAGCCCCAGATGCCCAGAGCGGGGATGGCACAGGTCCCTGTGCTCTCGAGCTCTACCCTTGATGGATGTCACATTCTACATTCAATACTCCATAAAGAAGGGCAATGGAAGAAAGGAGGGGCCCCTTCTTCTCTGAAAATTTACCCTTGTTGAACTCTGTGACGGGAAAGCAGAAGCACACGAAGTGTAACTGACTTGCCCGAGGTCACACTGCTTGAGTGTGGCAGAGGCAGGATGCAATGCGATTCTGGGTGGGATCATGAGTCCAGCCCTCTCACTGAAGGACAGGAACTCCAAGGCCACTAGGGGGGTCACAGAGACATCGGCCCAGGGTCTGTGCCCTTCTCTGCTGCCTCCCTTGACCATTTTGTTGTTGTTCAGTCGCTCAGTTGTGCCCAACTCTTTGCAGACCCCATAGACTGCTACATGCCAGGCTTCCCTGACTTTCACTGTCTCCTGGAGTTTGCCCAAGTTCATGTCCATTGAATTGGTGATGCCATCCAACCACTCATCCTCTGCTGCCCTCTTCTCCTTTCTCCTTCAATCTCTCCCAGCATCAGGGTCTTTTCTAATGAGTTGGCTCTTCACATCAGATGGAACTTCAGCATCAGTCCTTCTAATGAGTATTCAGGATTGATTTCCTTTAGGATTGATTGGTTTGATCTCCTTGTAGTCCAAGGGACTCTCAAGAGTCTTCTCCAGCACCACAATAGCAATTTCTCACTAAAGCTCTCTGAATATTCATTTTCTTCGCTATAAGATGGGACCACTAACACACATCTAAAAGGTTTTGATGAGGTTTGCCAAAGACAGTATACTTCTGGCACATATGTCTCAACAAATATGAGTGCCCTTCTTCCTTCTCTTTAGCTTGTCCTGAAACCTCACAGATTGCTTGAGGCTCAGACAAGAACACTGCCCTTCCTCCAGAAGCCTCTGGTTCTGCCGAAATCCCTGAGCAGGCCTGGGAGCTAGGCTCTGCAGCCTGGATGCTTCTGCCCTGAAACCCAGATCCAGATTCGCTTGGCTTGCCATCCTAACTCAAGACAGCAAGTGCAAAAGTTGGGTTAACTTCTCCTGTTAATAACATTTCCAGGACTGTGTTCCCAAGTAAATTCTGAACAATTTTCCAAAAAAAAAAAAAGAGAGAGAGAGATGAAAATGCTCTGTCATCTTGAGCCTCTGACTCCTCAAAGCAGGGCTAAGTGGGTTATCTGGCAAAAGGACTTGCATTAGCACATCTGGGACTCTGCTCAGCTCCCTCATATCTGCCCCTCTTCCCCCACCCTGTCCCCCATCATGATGATCTATATAAGCAACCGGATCTATTGCTGAATGGGATGGCTTATACCTGTGCTTCTAAGACAAGTCTCCCTGGCGAATGTCCCAGGCCTGGCTCCTGGCGCCAGAGCTCTCCTTTATGATGGAGCCAGCTCTCATTGTGAGCTCAGCCCCTCTCCAGCCTCTGAGACTGAGGTTGTCAATGGTTGGTACCAATGGAAGGAGCTCGAGGCTGCTACTTACCTTGGGGCTTAATTTCAGATCATCCTTGCTATGGGCCTCACTGTGACCTCCCACCTGGAGTGTTACCTCTACTGTGTCAGCTCCCATAGCATCCTGCAGCTGCTCACTTGGCTAGACTTCCCTTGTTGCCTGTAACAGTTGGGCCTGCTGTCAGCTTCCCTGAGCCATACTCATTCTCTCTCTCATCTGCTAATGTCTGCTCTGTGCAGCTCCTGGGCATGGAAATTGGAGATGAAGGAGATACATCCCCTGGTCCCCTAAGTCCCCAGGGCTAGCAGAAGAGACAGGCATTAATGAGATGGCTACAGCCCAGGGTGGCCAGTGCTCTGTTGGAGCAATGTACGAGGAACTCTGGGAAAAAAAACAAAACAAATAAGGGAAGAAGCACTGAAGTTCTCTCAGAGGAGTCAAGGATGGTGTTCCAGTTATTTCTTGCTCCAAAACAAACCACTCTAAAACTTAGTGGCACAAAAATCCATGCACATTTACAGATTATAGGGGTCAGGAATTTGGACAGGGTGCTGTGAGGCTAGCACTTCCCTGTTCTATGATACCTTGGGCTTCAACTGGGGTGACTCTAAAGGCTGGACGTGACCTGAAGATTGGGTGGTCTGCGCTGGGCTGGCTGAAGAATGGGCTCTGGCACTGTTGACCAGAGCACCTACTTGTGGCTTCTCCAGCATGGTGGTCTCGGGGTAGTTGGGCTTTTTACATGGTGTCTCAGGGATTCCAGAGTGAGCGTTCTCAGTGAACAAGCTGGAAGCTTCATAGACTTTTATGACCTAGCCTCAAAAGGAATGCAGTATTACTCCCAACATGTTCTATGGGTCAAGCAGTCATAAGATGGGTCACAGAATCCACTTCTTCATGGGAGGAGAAGCAAAGAAAAAAACAACTTTGCAGCTGTGTTTCAAACGGCTACAGAAGGTCTTCTGGAAGAGACACTCTTTGAGCTAAATTGTAAAGGCAGAATAGAAATTCGCCAGACAGACAAAGTGGGGAGAGTGTCCCAGACTAAGATATCAGCTATGCAAAGGCCCAGGGACACAAGAGTGGGTTGTATCACATGAAATAAATCAGATTTCCTAGAAGCTCAGCAAGATATCCTGCCTGTCTCTCACCCAGCGGTTATTCTCTGCTGGTCCTCCCCAGACTGCCAGGGCCCACTGTTCCCCAGAGTTCAGACACCAGCTCCCCAGCTGAGGGCTCATCTCAATCAGGGATTTAAATGGCATATCTACATCCCACCTGGCTCCCCCAGCCGTTGTGAGCACGCAGGGAGATGCCACCTAGAAGAGGCTTGAATACAGTCTAGCCATTCCCCACACACATGTTCTCATCTTCAGCCCTTGATTTAGAAGCCCTTGCAGCTCAGCCAAAGCTTTCTTGGTTTGGTTTCTTAAAAGCACTGAAGGCTCTGTGTCTGTTGGCTTGAATCCCAGCAATTCTTTCCATAATGGTTATTCTTTTTGATTGTAGGCATAAAAACTCAGACTAGATTAAACAAAAAGGGGAAATTATTGGTTCTTGTAACTAAAATTTTCTAGAAGTGAACTGTGGAGTTTAAACAGTATCAGAATTCTATCTCTTCCTCTAAGCTTCTTAGCTGTACATTTTTCTGTATTGACCATTTTCAGGCAGCATCTCCACAAAAGTAATGACCATTGGCTTGAAAGCTCTGCTGCTGCTGCTAAGTCGCTTCAGTCGTGTCCGACTGTGCAACCCCATAGACGGCAGCCCACTAGGCTCCTCTGTCCCTGAGATTCTCCAGGCAAGAATACTGGAGTGGGTTGCCATTTCCTTCTCCAATGCATGAAAGTGAAAAGTGAAAGTGAAACCGCTTAGTCGTGCTCGGCTCTTCGCGACCCCATGGACTGTAGCCTACCAGGCTCCTCTGTCCATAGGATTTTCCAGGCAAGAGTACTGGAGTAGGGTGCCATTGCCTTCTCCGGGCTTGAAAGCTCTGGGCTTAACAAATTCTGAGAGCCAGAAAACCCAGCCAAAAGAGGGTTCCTCTTCCCTGGGGCCCCTTCCTTCCCAAAGAGGGTTCGATTGGCCCAGCTCTGATCACATGCCCCTTCCCAGAACCAATCACCGGGGCCAAGAACATGTAGTATTCTGACTAGCTATGACTGAATCAAGCTAAGTAGGGGTTAAGGGTTACCCCTGCAGTAACCACATAGAATCACTTCATTTAAAAAAATAAGGTTTCTTTAACTAGAATGGAAAAGGAAAGTGTGAAGGGCAGGCAAAATTTAGCTGCTATGGTCCCAGGGCCACTAGAACAGTTGCCCAGTTTGTGCACTGTGCAAGGGAGGATGGGGTGCCTTCTGTATTTGCCCAGAGAGCATTTCTTTTTCTAATTCACACAAAAGTGGATATGTGGGCTACTGCCAGGCTTTGCAAAGTCGACCACACACTCTCCATTTTCCAGTGTTTCAATACTGCCTGGAAAATCCTCCCTCCTTCTTCATGTCCTTGTTCAAATGCCTTCTTCCCCCTGAACTGACTGTGATGAATCATGAGTTTCCCATGTGTGCTAAGCTGCTTCAGTCATGTCCGATTCTTTGTGACCCCATGGACTGTAACCCATCAGGCTCCTTTGTCCATGGGATTCTATAGGCAAGAATACCGGAGTGGGCTGCCATTTCCTACTCCAGGGGATCTTCCCAGCCTGAATTCCCCACAGGCTCTCCGAATGATGGCTTCTGCCTCAGTTCAGGGTCATACAGTTAAACAGTTGTGTTTTCTCATCTGTATCTCCTCACCTGGCCAAAGACGGGCTCCAGGAAAACAGGGAGTGGGTGTGAGCTCCCCTCTTGGCTGGCAGGAGGGCTGCACAGGTGGGATCTGTTCAGTGGATGGGAAGTGACCAGAACAATCCTCCTTGCTGCCTAGCCTCTCTCCTACCTGTGGCTGCAGCAGCCAATTACAGGGGAATGCGAGTCTGGCACTTTGGTTATAAAATGACTGTTGGCCTAATCCGTGCGTCTTCTATCTCCCCTCTCCTAGCCACTGGAAACTTTGCCCAAAGGAAGGGGCCTTGAACGGTGCATCCACAGGGCCACCACCAAGGCAGGGGCTCCGCAAATCTAGCACCTTTCTCCAGGAGGCCTCTGAGGAAGAGAAGGTGGCTGGGCTCCATCCGGGCCTCACTGAGGACCGCCAGGCCACTGCTCTGGGGCTCAGCTCTAGCTCCTGATTAAAACCAGATCCAGGAGCTTGGAAACTTTGGTGAAACTAGATACCTATCGATGCAGGCAAAGGAAATATACTGTGGGAGGGAGGGAATCTGGCCAGCAGCCCGGTAGCCCTGGGCTGGGCAGCAGGTTGAGCTTTCCTTCTGAAAGGTCCTCAGGAGCCCTTGCTATGTGAGGTGATGACAGCTCTAGGAAACTGGAGACTAGAGGAACACACCCACTGCTCTATCACTTGCTTCCCACTTCTCTTTGTCTGCTTTATTTCTTCAGTAGAAGGCCTGGGTTCAAATCCACTACCAGCTTTTATCCATTTGGGGTAAAGTTATTTAACCTCTCTGAGCCTCAGTTTTATCATCTGTAAAATGGGGATAAAAATTGTACCAACTTGATTAGTTTATTGTAAGATTAAAAGTGATACTGCCTGAAAAGTGCTTAGCACAGAACTTGGGACAGCGTGTGTCCTGTCAGTCGCTTCAGTTGTGTCTGACTCTTTGTGACCCTATGGACTGTAGCCTGCCAGGCTCCTCTGTCCATGGGATTCTCCAGGCAAGAATACTGGAGTAGGTTGCCATTTCCTTCTTCATGGGATCTTCCAGACTCAGGATTGAACCCGAGTCTTAAGTCTTCTGTATTGGCAGGAGGATTCTTTACCACTAGGGATGCCCACCTGGGATGCCTTGGGACAGAGTAAACCCTTATTAAATGTCAGTTATTGCTATACTGTCTTTTTTTTTTTTTTTTTCCTATGAGAAGCCATTTGGTATCATTAAACTATAAACACTATTTTGTAGTCCCTTGAAGAGCTCTCATTTTCCTAGGCTCTGGGCTTGGGGCACATTCCTCCCCCACAGCAGGACACATGGCTTCTGACTTTGCCTTCTCACCCCGGCACAGGTGGAAGCGACAGGCTGAGAGGGCCAGGCTAGGAACCTGGATGAGCTTCCAGGGGCTTCCTTGGGTGAGAGATGGGGCTGGGGGTTAGGCCTGGTGCTCAGGTGTGGGGGCTTACCCTGTGCTCTCGGCCTATGACCTCTGTGGAGGAACTGCCTGTGCCCCTCAGGTTGGAGTGGAGCTGGTGCCCCAAGGTGGCCCAGAGACCCCTCAGCCTGAGGGCGAGACAGGAGCCGGGATGGAGAGCAACCCCAGCTCCGAGGGAGCCTCTCTGGAGCCCTGCACCGCCCCCGCTGGCGCCGTGAAGCTGCACAGGAAGCTGGAGCTGAACCCCAAGGAGTCCCAGGACATCAAAGCTCTTTAGAAAAACCCCGAACAATCTGCCAAGCTCGTAAAGCAGAAGAGGATCACCCTGAAATCTACTCAGGCTGCTGTGGGGCTCACCCTAGGGGTTCTCTTTGGGAAGGTGTTCAGCTAAATTACAATCTGCCGTTTCAAGGCTTTGAGGCTCAGTTTCAAGGACATGTATAAGCTGTGGCCCCTGCTGCAGAGGTGGGTAGAGGAAACTGACAAGAATGAGAATCTGCAGGAGATACACGAGGCAGAAACCCCCAAGCAGGCCTGGAAGAGAAAGCAGACGAGTATGGAGAGTTGAGTGAGAGGCAACCTGGACAGCAACAGGAAGAAGAGAGGCTTCCTGCACTGCCCGAAGCCCACCCTGCAGCAGCCTGGTGGCCCAGCATTTTGGGCTTGAGAAGGATGTGGTTCTGCACCCATCGCCAGAAGGGCTAACAATCAAGCAATGACTGTTCATTCCCAAGGAGAGGGTTTTGAGGTTGCTGCAAAATCCTTGAGGTCTCTTTTCTCAGGGGGACCAATACTTTTTCCTGTGGTGCAGGGCCCCATTTTGGTACCCCAGGATATGGGGGCCCTCACTTCACTAGTCTGTACTCCTTGGTCCTATTCCCTGAAGGTGAAGCCTTTCCCCCAGGAGTCTATCACTGCTCTGGGCTCTCCCATGCAT
>SJXQ01002876.1:321147-335372 GCA_006408695.1 Aepyceros melampus
GAGAGAATCCTGTGGGTTTGTACTGGGAGGGGGGGGATTAAGTTCTTCATTCACTAAGAAAGGAACTACGAACACAAAGGGTTTGGGGGCAGGGAGTTTGGGGGAACTGGTTGAAGGGAAAGTGAAGTTTAGTGATGCTCTTGATTTTAATCCTCACATCAGTCATCACTATGTTCTTCCATAGAGAAGTCTGGGACCTAAAAAAATGAACACAATCTCTTGTGATCACTGTAAGGGAAACATTTCGTGTCATCAGTGGTAGAAAAAGCATTGGCTCTGGGGTCAGACAGCCCAGGATTGTAATCCCAGCTCCGCCATTTACAAACTGGGTAACTCACTCCAAGGACTTAACCTTTCTAAACCTCAGTGCTCCCACCTATAAAATGGGACACTGATATTACCTGACTTGCCCACGTCCCAAGATTGCTGTGCATGTCACACAGGATACATGTGTGAAGCGGTGCTGGACACTGTACACAGCCACACACCTTGGTCATCGTTATCTCTGCTTCCACTATTGGGGCTTTTTGCGTCTTGTTTTCTCTTCTTTGGTCCGTCTCTTCCTTTCCCCAAAGTCTTGAGTCAAAAAACTTCATGGGGTCGTAGTGTTAGGAGCCAGGAGAACTTTGTGATCATGAATTCAGTTTTTCTATTAAAAATCACTTGGGGAAACACAAAGAAATTCAGATTCCTAGGCTCTATCCCAAACCTCGACAAGAATCAGGATTTCTTACTTTTTAAATGAAAATTTGTTTTAAATCACAAAAGTAATACATACTCTTTCTAAATGAATTCCAGCAATACAGAAATAATGAGAGTTAAAAACAGCCAATTCTCAGAGGGAACTGCTATTTAGCAGTTTGGTGTGTGTCCTCGAGGGTTTTGTATTTGTCCTGAAAAGAGCTGACCATGTAGCTTTTATTTTTCCCATTAAACAAGATCGTCACTCATTTTTAAAAACGATATAGCCTGGACATCTTTTCACATCAGTACACATGCATACACCTCATTCTCCTTGACAGCTGCAGAGAATTCCATGCTGTGGTTTATTGTGGTTGGTTTAACCATTTCTCTGTTGGTGGACATTTTGGATTCCCTCTGGTGATTCATATGCAGCCTGTCCAGGCTCTGTTCACATTTGGCAACCTCTGCTTTGCACAGATGGGGAGTGAGAGCCTCAGGGAGGGGATGTCAAGAACAAGAGAAACTTACTCACAAAGCAAATTAGTGGCAAAGCCAGGCTTACAATTATGATCCTCTCATGTGCTCTTTGCGTTGAACTATATCATTACAGTTATTATTTTTTTTAATGACCAAGGGAACTTAATATTTTCTGAACCTATTCCTGATAGGAAGAGAAAAAAGAAAAAACAAACCCAGTGTTAATTTTGTTGTGTGTATTTCTGAGAATTGGGTTTACCCTCGAACTTTCTCAGAGTTTTCACATTTCATTATGTTCTTTGTAAAAGTCCATGATTCAATGATTTTTTTCTTGCACATTGCAAAGCCAATTTTTTTTTAATGCTACAATCCCCAAATTTCACTTCCCCTGACATGCCTATTCTTGGAGACTCTGATAAAATTCCACTTTAGGGACCCCGAGGCCCTCCCCTTCACTCACCATAATTGATGAGTTTTCCTTTCCTGGAAACAAATGGAATTATACAATTGTGACTGTCATCTATTTTCTTATTAAGTAAATTTCTCCAAGTCCTGTAGGTAACTTTCCCAGAAAGATAAATTACCCAGTTGTAACAAATGTGATGCATAATATTTGCAGAACCCTTGTGAGAATTTGCCTTTTGCCCAGAAATTGTGCTTAATTTTCCTACAAAAGGATGGAACATTAATCCCGCCTCCCATGGAGTAAAGAGAGGTTTGATTGGAAGTGGCCACTGTGCATCAAGTCACATGCTCTTTAAAGCAGATGCCCTCAGAGCTTGGTGCTGAATTGCACACAGATGTTTCCCAATCTACTGCCTCTACTACAAAGGGGTTGGTCAGAAACTACTCAGATTTCTGAGTAAAAAGGAAGAGATGTCATTCTCAGAAAACTGACCACAGACAGCGTTGGTAACATCTGAATGTTGTTTAGCACTGTCTTGGGCAAAAGATAAAGGGAACACAGGACTACAGAGTAACCCTTCTGTCTAGTACTTGCCTCTTGGGTCCTGGAACTCTGGCTTCCAAATTAGACTCCTCCCTTGGCTCCTAAACTGTGGCTTCTATTGATAAATCCTATTGCCTTCCAGAAGGACTGGACTTCTTGAAGAAATGGGTGATTCCAGGTCTGGAGCAAGAAACACACAGAATGAGCCTGGAACGTCATGTTATACCAAACAGCAAGGAATTTACCAAAGATGACCGGGGCCCTCCTGAAGGACTCAAGAGTCAATTTGAAAAGGCTCTCACTGGCCAAAGCTGGGCCACTTTCAGCATCTATAAGGATAGCAACTGTGATGAATTAAAACACATCAACTATGTTTAGATCTACAAATTCACAGTGACTTTCCAAAAGAAAGCAAAAACAGGGACTTCCCTGGTGGTCCAGGGGGCACTTTGAATGCTTTGAATGAGGGAGCACCGGTATGATCCCTGATTAGGAACTGAGATTCCACATGTTGCATGGTGTGGCCAAAAAAAAAAAAAAACCCCAAACCAACCAAACAACAGACAAACAAACAAACTCATCAAAAATACATTGCTCTCTTTTAAAGGATGTCAAGAGGACCAATACATTACTTTGAAAACTAGTAAATACAGGGTAAGAATCAAACATTGATTCTGCCTTTCCTATATAAGGGCTTCCCTGGTGGCTCAGACAGTAGAGAATTCGCCTGCGATGTAGTAGATCTTCAATCCCTAAGTTGGGAAGATTCCCCTGGAAGAGGGAATGGCTTCCCACTTCAGTATTCTGGCCTGGAGAATTCCATTGACAGAGGAGCTTGGCTTGCTACAGTACATGGGTTCACAAAGAGTTAGACTTGACTGACTGACTTTCACTTTTTCACTTTCTATATAAACTATGCCTCATGATAATCACATAGTAGATGAGAGGAATTATCTTTTAATGGAAATATTCTAGCTCAAAAGTGAAGAAACAATGATAGAAGTAGAATAGCCCCAGGTTTCAACCTCTAGTGAAACCATGACTCTAGGCAAAGGTCACTAGTGGCTATTATATCACAGAGAGGCAAGTTATCACGCAGACATCACGAGTCCACTGAGGGACGTACAGCAGACCCACGACCTCTGCAGTATTCTTGCCAAGAAAATCAAACCTGAGTCTAAATGAGCTTGTGGCTTTCACCACCACTTCTCAAGAAATACAGGAGAAACAAAACATGTTAAACACCATGGAAATGTAATCATCAAAATTTAGACTGTAGGAAAATTTCAAGACAAACAACCTATTTCTCCCACAAATACACTGTGAAAAAAAAAAAAAAGGAAAAGAAAAGATGAGGTAGAGGGGAACTTACGGATTCAAAGAGACTTAAGAGAGGCATCAATAAGTCACAAAGTATGGCTATTTCAATCCTGATTTGAACAAATAGGAAGAAAAAAATTATGAGACAGGAAACTCTGAACACTGATAGATGTTTCATGATATTAGGAATCATTTTTAATTTCCAAAATGTGAGAATGATATTGTAATTACTTTTAAGGTAATTATTAACATCTAGAGACAATATACTGAAATACTTGTAAGTAGAATCTTAAAATGTCTGGAATATGCTTCAAAATAGTCCAGGAGAGGAGAGGATAGATGAAACAAGACGAGACATAATGGTTGTTGAAGCTGGGTGGTGGGTATACGGGGAATCATTATACAATTCTATTTTTGTGTATGCTAGAGATTTTCTATAATAAAGAGTTAAAAAAAAATACACCTCTCAATCCAGAGAAAGAAGTCTTCCTGATCTTGACAAGCACCTACAATGATAACCCTGGGCAAATCTTTTCTCCTCTCTGAGTTTCATCTCTTCACGGTTGAGAGCGCTTACAAGCAAAGCGGCCCTGATGAGTTGGGATAAGCACAACTGTCCAATCAATTTAAGGGTTTTCAGTCAGAGAAGACTTCAAATCTACTCTGACCCACATTTATCTGACCATCGGGGACTTTGCAAAGATTAATTTTTCACCCAGTGACATACTGATTTTCTTTTATCTTAGAGAAGATAGTTTGCTGGACATTGAGGAGGGCAGATATAGATGTAAGAGACATTTTTGAGAAGATCCAAGGACTTTCCAGACACAAATGAGCTTTAAAGTAAAGGAGGGAAGAGCCCTGGAGTGTATTCCCAGAGAACAGATGGCTCTGAAAGCATTGGCTGGAGTTAGACTGGTGGTGGGACAGGTTGCAATGGCAGGCTGGTTGCCCTACATTTTCTTGATAACATCCACTGTTCTCTTGGAAATGTTGGCTGCCATGATGAGGAGAAGAAGATGAAATAAAAGGCAATTTGAGGGACTTCCTGATGGTCCAGTGGCTGACTCCAGTGTTTCCAGTGCAGAGGGCCTGGGCTCAATCCCTGGTCAGGGAACCAGATCCCATATACCACAGCTAAGAGTTCACATGCCCCAAGGGAGATCGAAGATCCCATCTACTGCAACTAGACCAGTGCAGCCAAATAAATAAAATTAAAAAAAATTTTTTAATAAAAAAAGGGAATTAAGAAAAATGTTACAATATGCCAAGAATCTTAACTGCCACAGAATATTTTGACATTATTTTTTCCTTTGAGCAAGATGGCACATTGTCTAGTTCCATAGCACTGGTAGTCATCATCAAGACAAGACTTCCTAGAAATCTGCAATCCAGACAGGCCCCTGTCCTTCCCATCACCTCAGTGTATCAGTTTGAAATGCTCTTACTTGCAAGTACGGAAACCACTGAATTAACAGGCTTAAACAAAGAAGGGCTTTTTTTCTTTTTTTTTAGATCACATAGCAATACATCCAAAGACAGGTAGGGGTTGTACCATCTCAATGAGTCTGAGCTGACATCTCCTTTCCTCATGGTTATAAGATGGTTGCACCAGCTCCAGGCATCACAATCACATACCATATTGAGAGGCAGTAAGATGTTACCTTCTCAGGCTTTCTTCTCTTATCAGGAAGGAAAAGTCTTTCCCGGAAGACTTCTGGAAGACTTACTTTTATATTTTATTAGCCAGAATTGGGTCACATGCTCAATGCTAGTTACAATGCAGGCTGGGAAAAAAAGCATTGACTTTCCCAGCCTCTACTGTGGGAGGTGGATGGAAGGGGTACTGGGACAAACAATTAGTAAGTTTGCTTCTTCCAAGTTTTCCTGCTCCTGAGCAGGGCTTCCTGCACTAGTCACACTTTTATTTTAAATGAGTCTTGCAATCTCTATCCCCCTGCCTCTGAGATATAATATGCTATGTGTATTATATATCCTTCCTACCTGAGGGATTTCTCTTACTGTTGGGTGGTGTTTGAGTTGAGTACTGCTGTTTGTGCCCATATGTCTGCTTTTCCTTGCAGACATCCATTCAGGAAGGTTTGGATCTTATAAAAAATGTTGGCCCTTCATCAGTCAGATAATCAGCACATGTTTACAGAGTTATCCCCATTTGCCAAGCCCTGTGGTGGGGCAGTAGGGGGTGGTGGGGAGGAGGTAGAGATGGTTAAGCAGCCATTCCTGGCTTCAGGGACCACACAGGCTGGTTGGCAGAAAATGTCAGAAACCTAGAGAGGTGGAACGACAACAGGACCACAATAGAAGACCTTCAAGCACAAGGCAGGCTGTAATTGTGAGCCTGATGTGGGCGCAAGAGAGAGAGAGAGAGAGAGAGAGAGAGAGAGAAGATGTCCTAGAGGAGGTGAATGCGGGCCTTGAAAATATAAAAGATCTGAGAGACTCAGAGGAGTGGGAATTAGGGTCTGGACCCATGTGGCTACAGGGCAGAATTGTGTAGAAACCGCAATTGTTGTTCAGTCGCTAAATCGCGGCTGACATTGCGACCCCATGGACTGTAGCCCTCCAGGCTTCTCAGTCCATGGGATTCTCCAGGCAAGAATACTGGAGTGGGTTGCCATTTCCTTTTCCAGGGGATCTTCCCCACCCAGCGATGGAACCTGTGTCTCCCATGTCTCCTGTATTAGCAAGCAGATTCTCTACCAGAAGCCACTAGGGAAGATAAAGCTTTTATTACTTTACAAACCTTAATTCTACTAATCTCCACACCATCCAGGCCAAATGGATTTTATTGTCCTCATTTTACATAGCAAGGGACTAAATAATTTGTCCAAGGTTTGCTAGCCAGCTGAGATGGCTGGGTGGCATCACTGACTCGATGGACGTGAGTTAAGTGAACTCCGAGAGTTGGTGATGGACAGGGAGGCCTGGCATGCTGCGATTCACAGGGTCGCAAAGAGTCGGACACGACTGAGCGACTGAACTGAACTGAACTGATGGAGGATAGCTTAATCAGTTCCTTCCTACTCAGTTCTTTCCCCACTAGTCTCTCTTTTCTAAAAGGTTCTGCCCACTAGCCCAGGAGAGGTCGCACGTCTTAGGCCTGGCCAATCATTGTACTGTGTTTCCCTCAATTGTGATTGGTCCAGGGGTGGTCATATGACCTGAATCATTCTATAAAGAAGTCAAAATGGAGTTATAGATGGAGGGGTAGAGGGTTTGCCTTAGATTCTAGGGCTTAAGGCCCAGCTCCTGAAGCTTTTGCTTGAATCCTGAGAGCTTCCCCAGCATTCTTCACAACCAGGTCAGCATTTCCTTTAAAAAAAAAAAAAAGAAGGCAATAGCTTTATTAAGATAATTCATATATAATTCATCCATTTAAAATGTGTAAGTCAGTGGTTTTTTGTGTGTTTGTAGAGTTGTGCAACTACCACCACATCAATTTTAGAACATTTTCATTACCACCAACCCTGACACCCCAAAGAAACTTTTTACTCCCATTTCCTCCCATTATGTCCAGCCTTAGGCAACCACCAATCCGCCCTGTGTCTGTATGGGTTCATCTGTTCTGGACATTTCATAGAAATGGAACCATACACTATGAGGTCCTTTGTTACTGGCTTCTTGCACTTAGCATAACGTTTTCAAGGTTCAGCTGTGTTGTCGCAGAGTATGTTCCTTTAGGCTGGGGCTGGTTAGGGTTGGGTTTCTTGTACTTGCACACCAAAGGTGTGGCCAGGAGTTGAAGCCAGGTGTGACAATCAATGTAAAGAAATAGAGGAAAAGAACAGAATGAGAAAGACTAGAGATCTCTTCAAGAAAATTAGAGATACCAAGAGAACATTTCATGCAAGGATGGGCTCGATAAAGGACAGAAATGGTCTGGACCTAACAGAAGCAGAAGATATTAAGAAGAGGTGGCAAGAATACACGGAAGAACTGTACAAAAAAGATCTTCATGACCCAGATAATCATGATGATGTGTTGACTAATCTAGAGCCAGACATCTTGGAATGTGAAGTCAAGTGGGCCTTAGAAAGCATCACGACGAACAAAGCTAGTGGAGGTGATGGAATTCCAGTAGAGCTGTTTCAAATCCTCAAAGATGATGCCGTGAAAGTGCTGCACTCAATTTGCCAGCAAATCTGGAAAACTCAGCAGTGGCCACAGGACTGGAAAAGGTCAGTTTTCATCCCAATTCCAAAGAAAGGCAATGCCAAAGAATGCTCCAACTACCGCACAATTGCACTCATCTCACATGCTAGTAAAGTAATGCTCAAAATTCTCCAAGCCAGACTTCA
The DNA here is from genome assembly GCA_006408695.1 of Aepyceros melampus. Lineage (NCBI taxonomy): Eukaryota > Metazoa > Chordata > Mammalia > Artiodactyla > Bovidae > Aepyceros > Aepyceros melampus. Next base: position 328,897 of record SJXQ01002876.1, read on the forward strand.
GCAATATGTGAACCGTGAACTCCCTGATGTTCAAGCTGGTTTTAGAAAAGGCAGAGGAACCAGAGATCAAATTGCCAACATCCGCTGGATCATGGAAAAAGCAAGAGAGTTCCAGAAAAACATCTATTTCTGCTTTATTGATTATGCCAAAGCCTTTGACTGTGTGGATCACAGTAAACTGTGGAAAATTCTGAAAGAGATGGGAATACCAGACCACTTGACCTGCCTCTTGAGAAATCTGTATGCAGGTCAGGAAGCAACAGTTAGAACTGGACATGGAACAACAGACTGGTTCCAAATAGGAAAAGGAGTACGTCAAGGCTGTATATTGTCACCCTGCTTATTTAACTTATATGCAGAGTACATCATGAGAAATGCTGGACTGGAAGAAACACAAGCTGGAATCAAGATTGCTGGGAGAAATATCAATAATCTCAGATATGCAGATGACACCACCCTTATGGCAGAAAGTGAGGAGGAGCTAAAAAGCCTCTTGTTGAAAGTGAAAGAGGAGAGTGGAAAAGTTGGCTTAAAGCTCAACATTCAGAAAACGAAGATCATGGCATCTGGCCCCATCACTTCATGGGAAATAGATGGGGAAACAGTAGAAACAGTGTCAGACTTTGTTTTTTTGGGCTCCAAAATCACTGCAGATGGTGACTGCAGCCATGAAATTAAAAGGCGCTTACTCCTTGGAAGAAAAGTTATGACCAACCTAGATAGTATATTCAAAAGCAGAGACATTACTTTGCCGACTAAGGTCCGTCTAGTCAAGGCTATGGTTTTTCCTGTGGTCATGTATGGATGTGAGAGTTGGACTGTGAAGAAGGCTGAGCGCCGAAGAATTGATGCTTTTGAACTGTGGTGTTGGAGAAGACTCTTGAGAGTCCCTTGGACTGCAAGGAGATCCAACCAGTCCATTCTGAAGGAGATCAACCCTGGGATTTCTTTGGAAGGAATGATGCTAAAACTGAAGCTCCAGTACTTTGGGCACCTTATGCGAAGAGTTGACTCATTGGAAAAGACCCTGATGCTGGGAGGGATTGGGGGCAGGAGGAGAAAGGGACGACCGAGGATGAGATGGCTGGATGGCATCACAGACTCAATGGACGTGAGTCTGAGTGAACTCCGGGAGTTGGTGATGGACAGGGAGGCCTGGCGTGCTGCGGTTCATGGGGTCGCAGAGTCGGACACGACTGCGCGACTGAACTGAACTGTGACAGACACCAAAACCTTCATTCTTTGTTTCACCTGGTGAGACCAAGACATGGAGGGTACCAGAGAGTTTGTGACCTTTCTGTCGCAGACCATGGGTTTGCTGAGCAGATGAGTGACACATTTAGAATAGCATCATAGTGAGGTTATTTGATGACAGTGGTATTTTGTGTAGGTGTTCATCCTACATGTACGTGTACATTATATATCATATGTAATGTGTCTGTGAGTTGCTCAGTCATGTCTGACTCTTTGCAACCCCGTGGACTGTGGTGCACCAGGCTCCTCTGTCCGTGGAATTCTCCAGGGAAGAATGCTGGACTGGGTTGCCATGCCCTCCTCCAGGGGATCTTCACGACCCAGCGATGGCAGCTGAGTCTCCCACGTTGCAGGCAGATTCTTTACCATCTGAGCCACCGATGTGTGTACACATAAATATTTAAAGGTTGAAAATTATAGCAGCAATTCCCATATTGGGTCCCATGCTAATGTCCTGTGAGCAGTGTTCCAAGAGGGGTGAGAAGCACTGTGCCTTTTTCTCTGGAAAATGAAGAAGAAAAGGATTCAAGAGAAACAGGCTACAGCCTCTGTTCTGAGTCTAAAGTAAAGTGGTGCTTCAGACAGTCCTGGTTCTCCCCTTCCTTAGAGGTGCCACTCCAGCCCCGTTCCTCCGAGAAACCATTAGGCAACTGCTCCTACCTGTAAGTAGTAGAATCTTTGAGAAAGAGCCAAAGTTCTCATCAGTAAAGTAGGGTTCTGGACTGTGGCGGTGTGATAACTCAGGTAAAGGTGTCCTCGTTTATATACAGGTGGTGGCACCTGGGCCTTAGGTGTCTGCCCATCAGAGTGTGAACTCTTTGAAAGTGAAAGTAGTTCGCTCAGTCGTGTCGGACTCTTTGCAATCCCGTGGACTGTAACCCATCAGACTCCTCTTTCCATGGAATTCTCCAGGCAAGAATACTGGAGTGGGTTGTCATTTTCTTCTCCAGGGGATCTTCCCCACCCATCAAATCCAGGGTCTCCTGCATTGCAGGCAGATTCTTTCCCATCTGAGCCACCCAGGGTGAGCTCTTTAGGGTCACCTTAAACCGGTCATCTAAATTGGGCCTCACCCATGCCCACCCAGCCAACTCCCCAGCCAACTCTGGCCTGGCTTTGCCAAGAACTCCTGTGCTAGGATGGCAGGGAGAAATGCCCAAGAAGCCAGGCAAGCAATGCAAATGAGGGCAGGGGCAATGGTGGGGCCCATGGGAAGGCAGAGTGTAAGTTCCACTTAAGAGGGAAAGTTGCTAAGCCAACTGTTGCCCTGTAAGAGATGCCAGATTTTCCCCATTTTTCTGATGAAATAGAAATGCAGATTTTCATATGAGTTCTCCTGATTTTTCGAATGTTAAGAGTTGGTGACTGTGGATTATTGTCCTTTGGCATGTTGGGATCCATTCTCCTCTTGTCTATGTCCTAGGAGGGTAACTCTTGTGGGCAGTACCCTCCTCCCCACCACCTGCCCACTCTTTTGTCCTCTAGATTCCAGATGGGTTTGGCCAGTGGACAGAATAAGTAGATCAGAGATTGAAAGTTGGGTGGTCAGTATATTTAACCCCCTTGTTCCAAACCGGAGACTCTCCCCCACCCTCTGAACCCGCCTCTACCTACATACTGGGGCTTTGGCAGTGACCACATTCTTCTGTGTACTCCACAACTCTTGTACATAGTGGTCTCTCTTCCAGGCTCTTGTGGTCTGATGACCCCTCTGTCCGTCTCTCTAGGGGAGTATACCAGCTCCCTACTGTGGTCTCTGAGTACCTCACCATCCTGTGTTGGTTCTCTTCACCCCGTCCATGAAAAGGCCTTCATTCTGAGCTCTCCTCAATTAACCCTTTCAAATGTTCCCTCACTTTCCTATAACCACCAATATATCAACTAATTCAATTAAAACACCAGCATAGGGAGGTCTAAGCACACGTGGATCTTCAGTGTGAATCCTTTCAGAGGGAGCCCAGCTCACCAACCTTGCCGTATGCTCCAAGCCCTGCACCAGGGCAGCAGGTGGAAGCCGAAAGCCCCTACGCAGACCAATGCAGAGCTCCGGTCAGCAGGATCACCAAGACCTTTGTGGAAACTGAAGAGGCAGTCCAAAGAAGGAGAAAGCCTTGAGGTGTGTATACCCAGTTTAATGACTGATGAAACCATACAGAGCCAGACTATGGAGCGCCAGGGACATGGAGGCACAAAGCCTTGGGGAAAACACTACAGCATTACTGGGGGGACATTGGGATCACCTAACGTTAATACTGGGGAAGAGGAGGTCCGCTGGCGGCTCAGAACTATGACATTCCTTGGGGGAACATGCATCCCACCCCCAAAGCTGGAGCAAGCTGGCCGCCTTCATTCCCGAACATAAATCCTCGTGCAGACCACGTCATCGGCGCCGAACGTCTGCAGGGAAGGAAAACCAATCAGTGCAGATGTCTGTGCAAAAATGTTTAAAGCATATCGCTAATAAGGCCACTTACTGCCCTGTTAAAAATTCTTTGTAACAGACATTCAATTTCCTGTGCTGTGTGTTCATGCTCAGCGCTAAGGATTTTTTTTCCTCCCTTGAGCTGTGCACTGGCAGAGAGGCAACTAGGGTATAGAATTATATTGTGTGCAGTTTTCCTTTGCTTCTGGAACCTGGGAGTGCTGACATAAAAAATGCAAGTTTCCTGGCTTCGGTTTTTTAAATTAAACTGAAGTGGGGGTGGTGGTATGTCATACTGGACATTTCTGAAGTGGTTCTGTCTCTTTTCAAGTGATTTCAAGAGAGCAATGGGCCCGGGCCACTGAGCCCTGGGATCCAGTAATCAACAGTCAGGTGGGATATCCTTGGAAAGGGTGTAGAAGTGCCTTCTAGGGAGCGGCTGTCCATCCTGAGAGACACCTGAGATGCTGTGTCAGTAATACTCAAGGAACCCGTGAGCTAGAAACTTGGTCTTGGCTGCAAGAGCATGGCATAGGCCGCCAAACCTAGGCCTGCAATTCACAGCCAGGTGAGCTGGGGCAGCGCTCTGGTCTCTTGGACAATTCAGAGATGGGACAGCAGGGAGTTGAGGGCAGGAGTGCAACTGAACAAGATGATCCCACATTTCTTTCAGCTACAGTTTTATGACCCTTTGTTTGTTTGCTGTGGAGAAGGCACAAATCATTCCACAAATGAAGGAGGACTATTTTCTTCTGGCTCTGAAAAGATATCCCTGTAAGTAAGCTGTCTCTACTCTTCCAAAAACTGGCACAGGCCTGCTCTCTTGGGTCTCTCAGGACAGAAAAAGCAATATATATATTAAAAAAAAAAGTTTAAGACAAACAAACAGGATGTCCCCAGTCTGTCGACTGACATAGGTATGTTTGTTTGCAGACATACATTTTTCTGTTGGAGAGTCCCTATCTTTCAAATTGTCAAAAGGGCCTTAGGTTAAAAACCCTGAACTAAGAGCGTGAATAGGCTTCCTTGGTGGCTCAGTGGTAAAAAAAAAAATCCTCCTGCAATGCAGGATCCACTAGAGACATGGATTCCATCCCTGGGTTGGGAAGATCGCCTGGAGGAGGGCATGGCAGCCCACTGCAGTATTGTTGCCTGGACAATCCCATCGACAGAGGAGCCTGGCAGGCTACACAGTCCGTGGGGTCACAAAGGGTTGGACATGACTGAAGCAACTTAGCACACATGCACGCAAGAGCTTGAACATACTTGTATCTTCCCCTGGGTCACTCAGTTGGTCATGAGATGCTCTCAGAGAACATGAGCTGCGACATTATCCTAATGTGTGTTTCAGGGAAATACTAGTCATTAGTGATTATGAAGGAATCAAACGCTCATCACCAGCCTAAATAGGGAACTGCTGATCATACCGGTGGCACAGCTGTGCCTGCTCTGGACACCTGCTCGGTCTTCCTCCCTCTCCTCATTAGTGAGGAATTAGCAGATGATGCTGGGTGCTGGGGGAGGGTGAGGCAGGGGTTCCTATAGAAATTCACCTCTCAAATGTCCAGACCTCTCAGAACCATGTCAGTTTTCCAAAACTCTTCCAGCTCTACGGCCATGGAGTGTCCCATGGCAGGCCAAAGTTTGGGGACTGGACTCTTTACCTGTGCTAGAATGATCGTCACCTCACCCAGGCCATCAAATGGCTTCACACAACAAGAAGAAACGGCTACATTTCCAACCACATTCAAAATGTCCTTCTCAGCCTGCAAACTATTTGAGAGGTTCCTGAAAGAAACTCTCTCTACACTGTTCCAGAGTGGTTTAAGGGACTTCACTCAGCTTTCACAAGAAGGCAAGTTACAGCCCGGGGTTGCTGGGAGAGCTTATTTCAAGTTAACCAGCATAAATTGCCTCTTGTTTATAGAGATGGCATCTCCCCACATTTGGATTTATTAATGATAATAACCCTTGGAACAAAAGCCTATATTTTAGATCCCAAATGCCAAGAATTAATGTTCCCTTTGAGGCTCATATGTATGTATGTGTCTGCTGAGCCAGGGAGGGAAGCACGGGTGGAGATGCAGTGGGGGAGCTGGAAGTGGGGGAAATCTAACAGAATCAAGCCAGTGTGCGGGCTGCGCAGATACTACAGAGATTAATAAAATCACACTTTCTCACCAAGCACACCGAGCCTACTTAACCCTCAGCTACCCTCAAGAACTCTAAAAATCATCTCCCTCTTTGTTATCCCTGGTCTCAATGAATATGTCCCTTTTTCTCTTATATTTCCATCTCTCGGCCTCAAATTGCTCCCCCAACCCCATCAATGTATTCCTGCCCTGGAAACAACATTAACCAGGTTGTAAATGAAGCCAGTCCTTTCTGTGTGAAAGGAGGAAGTCTGGGAAATCATCTCAGGGAAGGACAAGAAGGCAAGAGTGAGATCAAGCAGCCTCCACAGAAGTAACAGAAACAGCTCAATTGAGGGTCTTCCTACAGAATAAACACATAATTTCAGGGCTGAGAGGGACCTGGGTAGGGGGAAACCAGGCTTTAGTCCAAACCCTCATTTTATAGCTTGGGGAGGGAAGGGCCAGGCCCGGGTCACAGTGAGTCCTGTCCTAGCATTCCTTGCCACCTCCTTTCCCGACATTTCAGGGTGACACTCATTAAGACGGGGCAAGCAGGCAGTCTTAGAGGGGAGATGTTAACAACAGGCCTGATGGAGAACAAAGGATATCATTTCCTGGTTACCCACAACAGCTTTCCCCTTTTCTAGTGTGGGGGTGGGGTGGGG
>SJXQ01002876.1:339975-387898 GCA_006408695.1 Aepyceros melampus
ACAGGCGTGAGCCCCTCTCCCAGCCCTGCTGTGCCCGGGCTCTGCCCCTTGGCGGTCCATTCGCCAGAGGTGCAAGCTTGGTACCAGCTCTCCTGCAACTCTGGGTGGGGGGCGTCTCTGCCACCCCCAGGCCACCCACATCCTTCTTTAAAGTGGGTGGTGGGAGAGGGTTAGATGTAACAAAATTGGCCAAGAGGAGAAAATAGTAGAAGCTCGGCGGTGGGGCTTGGCGAAATCATTATCCCACTCTCTCTACTTTCGTATATGTTTGAGAATATACATAATATAAAGTTAAAATAAGTGGGTAGTAGGTCCACCAGGGGATGACAGCCACCCTGTCCCCACTCCCAGGCATGCCTTCTGGATGCGCCCAGTAGGTCGCCTCCACTCCCTAATCCGCAACCACCACCAAACCCACCTTGCTATCGCACCACCACCACCACCAAACCCACCTTGCTATCGCACCACCACCACCACCACGAGCAGGACCACGGAAGGAAATGGCGGAAGAGCCTCAAACCACTCCAACACCGCCCGGAACCCAGGATCGCGCGAGATTGTGGGCCCTCCGCGTTGGTGTGGCGGGAGGGAGCCCAGGCCGCTGCACCCTTGTGGGTAGCTCAGAGAAGGGTGGACTGAATAAGCTCCAGAACCCTGGATATCAGCGGCCTGTTTTGCAGAAAAGTGAGACTTTGCACTTGCCGGCAGGCTGAGAGGGCCAAGTGGAGGAAATTGCCTCTTTTCTCCCTTTAATCCGAAATATGACCCAAACCTAACGCCCCCTCAGTGCCTCCGCTACGAAAGTGCAAACATTTCACCACAGCGCTTAGAGCTTTGCACGCAGACCCTAAAATTCCCTTCCAGTCTCTTCCCACTCTTCTGCGGTCAGTATGCCTTGGCAAACTGCACAACCCAGGATTCTGGGACCTGCCAGGCATCTTCCCACCTCTAAGCGCCTGCTGTGCAACCGTTGGGGAAAGCCCTTTTCCTCCTCGGGTAAATAAAATTTGCCCACTCATGGAAGTCCACCTTTATGCCATCTCTTTTGAAATTCAGCTTCCTGATCAAATATGATGATTTTTTTCTGAACCCACTGAATTCTGTGTTTGGTCCTGCTCTTATTTAAGTTTTAATCCTTCAATTAAACTGAACACCTGGAGGGCAGTGATTGAGCCTTTGTCAACTTGTCCTCTCTTCCACAGGCTTAGCCAGGTGGGGCTCAGTCAATAAGCATTGATCTGAGGAGGGTGTATGTACCCTGCAGGCCAGAGGTAGTGTCAGGGTGAAGATCCCCAGAGGGACTGCAGGAATTGAGTGCCTGCTGAACAGGGCTCTGGACCACTGCGGGTGCCTGGGGCTGGGGTCCTGCCCTCAGGCCCTAAGGAGCTGCCCCAGAAAGCAGCTGAGGACAGGAGAGGGGAGAGGGGCTGTCCCCAGCTGGGAAAGGGTGTGGGCAGGGCCAGCTTTATGGACGTGAGACCTGTGTAGTCCACAGAGCCAGGCATTTAGGAGGGCCTGGCGTTTGGTTCAGTGCTCTCCTACCGCCTTCTTGAAATTATTAACCACTTTTGGGCAAGGGGTCCTATGTTTTCATGTTGCACCAGATCCACAAATTATGTACCTGATCCTCAGTGTGGGAGGCAGAGGCTAGGGCTGCCACAGAATCAAGCTCACTTTATGGAGGGTCTGGGGTCTGAACAGTGAGGGGGCTAAGTGGGGGTGCCATCCAACTAACAGACCGCTGCCCCCATCCAGCTCTCCTCCCCAGCATGGCCTCCGCCATCTTCAGACTAGGCTGGGGAGGGGTTGCAGCAGGACAGTGGAGGGAAGTAAAGTTGGGAGTCAAAGCCACAGGGAAAGCCTTGAAGTGACTGGCAGGTATTGCAGAAAAGGCACTGAGTGGGCAAAGAGAGGAAAAGGAAGAGACAGGATGCGGGAGTCATGGTGCATTGCCCAGGCACTGAGAGAGGGTGAGAGAGGGTCCAGGAAGAGGAGGGGACTGCTGGTTCAGAGTGTAAGTTGGTCCTGGGTCCTGTGAACCCACTGTCCTTGTTAATGAAATTCAGAGGTGGCCAGGGTAGATAGAAGGAGCTAAGACTTCTTAGATGTCCCAAACTTTATCAGAGGGCACAGGAGAGGAGGGAATGCAGCTCCCTCTCTGACCTGGCTCCTAGGGGAATGTCAGAGCCTGGGGGGCAGCACAAACCCCACAAGGGTGGTATTTCTGAGAACCCAGCCTGAGAATCCAGAGCAGAGTCCCTGCTAAGGAGAGGTCAGTTGGTGGCCTGGGCCAAAGGACAGATAGGCAGAATCACCCCGACTTCTCTGGGCCTCTCTGCTCTCTCCCGTTCCTTCTTTTATTTCACCCTTCCATCCACTAATCTTGCTGGGTTCAGCTCTGGGGATGATGACCAATCAAAGTCCAGGCTTTGTCTTAAGGGCCCACCATTTACCTGGAGGGAAAATCCTAGGAAATCTGTGGTCCCCGTGTAGGCTAACAGTGCCTAAGGGGCAGGCTTTTAGCCCAGCTTGTGTTGAACCTTTAGAGTCAATCCAGAGGGGCTGAGGGAGTGAGGAGGTCTGATTAGAAAGGGCAATGTGTGCAAAGCCAGGAGCTGTAGAACAGGGCTGTGGGTTTGGGGACTAATTATCCTTTGGGGCAGCTGGAGTGCATCATCTGAGGAGAGGGGAGTGAGGCCGGAGGTGACATAGGAGGTGAGCAGAAGTCACTCCACTAAGTGCGCTTGGCTATGAAGTGGGGTTCTTGGTGGAGGCATATAGAAGGGTTTTAGGAGAGGTGAACCATAGTCCTATGGCATTTTAGCTTCAGTGTGGAAGATGGATCAGATGGGGCAAGCAGAGGTGCTGTTGGCAGTGGAGATTGGCAGGGGACAAATCAGAGAACAGTGGTTCCTAAATGCCAGTCTGTGACTTGAGCCAGGGATCCCAGCAGGCTGGAGGTACGTTCTAGGAACTCAGATTCCCAGGCCCAGCCTGGGAGCTTTGGATTCAGTAAGTCACGGTAGGGCCCCTGGAACTGTGTTTGGCAAGTTTCTCCTCTGTACGGTCAGGTTGGCTCCGCCATACTGTATGACCGGCTAAGCCTGGGAGGGAAGGAGAAGTGGAAGGAAGGGACAAGGGTGACCCTAGTGTCTGGGGTGTGTACTGGATGGTCTCATTTGCTGCTGGGGGAGCACACAAGCAGGAGATGAGTCCTTCTCAGGATGTGTTGGCTGTGAGTTGTCTGGCGCATCCAGGACCCAGCAGACAGTGGGCAGTGTGGTCCCAGAGTTCCAGAGAGAGGTTTGAGATAAGGACAGGGGTGTGGGTGGTCGCATGCTGGGGGGGAGCTGAAGACATGAGTGTGGATGAGATGCCCAGGGACAGGGCACACATAGAAAAGAGCAGACAACCAAGGTGGAGCTTGGAGCCTCTCAGCGTGTACGGGACGGGTGAGCAGGGCAGAGTCAAAGGAAGCAGGAGGAAAAGCAGCGGCTCATGTCCTACCAGCTAGGACATAGTCGTGTACAAAAGAAGGGATGGGCCATCAGTGCCAGCTGCTCCAGGGAGGATCGTGAAGGCAAGGCAGCAAATGCATGAGTCGAGTAACTAGGCGACTGCGACCACAGAGGTTTCAGAAGGTGGTGGAGTCTGAAAGGCTGCAGTGGGTTGAGTCTGGAATGGAAAGAGTGAATGGAAGTGGAGAAGTAGACTCTTCTTTAGAAAAGCAAGGCTACATGGGGGAGGGGAGAGAGGGCTTAGCAGTTATGAGAGGAGGCAGCATTCAAAGGACTACTGGGGGGATTCGTTTGCATGTTGGATGGAGGAGTTTGATATTTATAGGCTGAAGGTAGAGAGTAAAGCAAAGGTAGAAGATATAGGAGAAAGAAGATAGATACAGGTGGTAAAGGGGAGAGAGGACTAGATGCAGAATGTAGGTGGAGATGTCTGCCTTCAGGGGGAGGCAGGAGGAAAGGGAGCCAGACATGAAGGGAGTTCCTAAGTTCTCTCCTCACCCCATAAGTAGGAGATGGTCTTCTGCAAACGTAGAAGAGCCCCTTCTGAAAATGGGAAAGTGACTCAGGCTGCACAGAAGGGATGCTGGGCATGAGGCAGGGTTCCAGTGAGGTCTGACAGGACTGGGGCAGAGAGAAATGGAAGGGCTTGAGTTCTGGATGTCCTGTGAAGCTGAAGAACACGTGTACTGGGGGATAGCAAGAAGGTGGGCATGGTCAGAGAGCAAGATGCTGGAGTTTAGGATGATGAGGCCATCTTTTAAATTTTTATTTATTTATTTTTGGCTGTAGTGAGTGTTCGTTGCTGCTTGTGGGCTTTCTGTAGTTGTGGTGAGAGGGGCTACTCTCTTATTGCAAAGCATGGGCTCTAGGGCATGAGGGCTTCAGTAGCTGTTGTGCACAGGCTTAGTTGCTCCATGGCATGTGGAATCTTCCCAGAACAGGGATTGAACCTTTGTTCCCTGCATTGGCAGGTGGATTCTTAACCACTGGGAAAGTCCTGAAGCCATCCATATGATGCTAATGTACATTATGAATCTTAAATTGTGTATAGCATTTCCTGAATCTTATGTCTATGAAATATCCTGCAGGACTGGTGTGGTGCTAAACCCACTGTGATCAATTCCACTGAAAGCAATGGGAGCCATGGAAGATTTTTAAGGAAAAAGTGACTTGATCAGATTGCATTTTGAACAGATCCCACTGGTGACCTGTATGGAGGATGAGTCGAAGGAGATTGAGAGCTAATGCATGGAAGCCAATGAAGAGTTTACTATAACCATCCAGGCAGGAGATAAAGAGGGCTCAAGGCTGAGAAGGGAGCAATTGAGAAATATTTAGAAAGGTAAATCAGTAGGCTCAACATTCAGAAAACGAAGATCATGGCATCTGGCCCCATCACTTCATGGGAAATAGATGGGGAAACAGTAGAAACAGTGTCAGACTTTGTTTTTTTGGGCTCCAAAATCACTGCAGATGGTGACTGCAGCCATGAAATTAAAAGGCGCTTACTCCTTGGAAGAAAAGTTATGACCAACCTAGATAGTATATTCAAAAGCAGAGACATTACTTTGCCGACTAGGTCCGTCTAGTCAAGGCTATGGTTTTTCCTGTGGTCATGTATGGATGTGAGAGTTGGACTGTGAAGAAGGCTGAGCGCCGAAGAATTGATGCTTTTGAACTGTGGTGTTGGAGAAGACTCTTGAGAGTCCCTTGGACTGCAAGGAGATCCAACCAGTCCATTCTGAAGGAGATCAACCCTGGGATTTCTTTGGAAGGAATGATGCTAAAACTGAAGCTCCAGTACTTTGGGCACCTTATGCGAAGAGTTGACTCATTGGAAAAGACCCTGATGCTGGGAGGGATTGGGGGCAGGAGGAGAAAGGGACGACCGAGGATGAGATGGCTGGATGGCATCACAGACTCAATGGACGTGAGTCTGAGTGAACTCCGGGAGTTGGTGATGGACAGGGAGGCCTGGCGTGCTGCGATTCATGGGGTCGCAAAGAGTCGGACACGACTGCGCGACTGAACTGAACTGAACTGAAATCAGTAGGGTCAGATGACTGAAGAAGGATATATCTGTATGGGGTTTTTAGCTTAGAGGTGGCGTGGAAGGTAAGAGCCCCAACCCAGACTGTGGTAGATGATTTTCATGGGAAGGATGTTGACCTCCACCTTGGATGATATAAAAGCTTTGAGGTTCATGCGGATGCGCAGATGGAACCGTTAGGAAGTGGAATTCCATAAAGCAACAAGAGGGAGCATTTGGGAAGGCCTCTAGGATGAAAAATTCAGTTTGCCATAGTGTGAGGGCTCTGGGGTAGAGAAATAGCCTGGCAAGAGATGAAGGTCTTGGTTAAGATAGATCACAATATTTGAATTTCAGGCTTCAGAGTGCATCTCTGCTGGGGGGAGTGGGAGGCCAGGGGACAGGGGCCTGGAACTCTAAATGTAATTCTGGTGACAAATGGTCTGGGAAGGGGGCAATGCCCTGCCTGGGTGGCCGAGAATGGGGGTCAAACTCTGGCTCCTTACTCCTTAGTCCAAGGGGATTCAACTGGCACTGGCAGGTAGACAAAGGTGACTTCTTGGCTGAGCAAGCTACACCCTGCTGGTCAATTCTTCATTTATGGGATTCTAGCAAATTCCCAGGGTGCCCTGTGTAAATGTTGCATGCTCACACACACGTGTTCACAGTCAGGGGCCTCTTTTTGTTTTGATCTTCGAATCTCTAGAGCAAAAAGACCCTTTTGGAACATAAGACCCATTGGTAGATTCATTCACTCCCTTTATGGAGAGAGTACTATGGACCAGGCACAGGGTTCAGAGGTGAAGAGACATGGTTCCAGAACTCACAGCCTGGTAGGGAAGATAAAAACACCCAAGAAAGTTTGAGACAATGTGGTAAGTGCTCTGAAGCAGGGAGGGGAGGCACTTTGGGAGCCCAGGTGAAGACATCTCACTTCTAGGGCACCTGAACTTCCCAGAGAAGGTAGCATTAAGCTGAAGCAGGGCTCTGAAGGGTGAAGAGGATTTCAACAGGCAGACAAGGGGGAAGAACAGCAGAAACAGCAGAGGCAAAGGGCTGGAGCCAAGCAGCGCTCTGAGCCCCTTACAGCTCCAACAGGAAATGGGTCTCTCCCTCAGAGGCAGATGGCCTCACTTTAGAATCCAGGGATCCCAGAGTCCAGGTTAAAAGTAGGCGTCATCAGCAGCCTGAAGTTGCCTGTGCTATATGGCCAATTCCTGGCCTTTCCTCTCTGGTATAGATTTCTCAGGGGCCGGGGCTGGAGCCCGGGCCTTCTCTCCAAGACCCTTTTGTTCTCTGGCTGGCAGCCCTTGCCTTTGCAGACCCCTTGTTGCCAGCTCCTCCCAGGCCACTGACCTGCATCCCTGTCGGGATATTTCTGCTGAGCTTTGCTACTTTTGCCTGGAGTCATGCCAGAGCCTTAGCCTCCCAGGGGCCCTGCTGGCCCAGCCCCATGCCCTTAGGCAGGCCGAATTCATGCTGGAAGAATGGAGGTCAGAGTTCAGCCCCCCAAAGCGGGGGACTCTGACAGGGTCCCAGTGGGGGTCTTCAGGACAGCGTTCTTAGTGGAGGCTGGGGCTGCTCAGCCAGGAAATCTGGGAGTCAGCAGAACAGGACAAAGAAGAGCTGGATTCTTGGGGAAGATTGGGGGTGGGGCTGCCCTTGCCCTGCTGGGTGGGTTTCTTCTAGGTTAATGGAGTGGAAGGAGCAGTGGACTGGGAGTCAGGGAGCAGGCAGCGCCAGGGCTGAAGGGGTGCTGGGGATATTGGAGACCCACAATAGAATAAAAACAAGTAGCTAGCATTTACTGAGTGTTTACTATGGGCCAGGCACTGTAGTAAGTGCTTCATGGCCATTCATGCTTTTGCCACTGTCCTGTGAGAGGTACTGATTTATAGATGAGAGAGCTGAAGCACAGGAGATGAAGCACTATGTTCAAGGTCACTGAGCTAGCTAAGATAGATGTGAGAGGCGAACCCAGGTGCGCTAGCTGGTTTATTGCACAGATGGGGACCTAGAGGCCCAGAGAGGGGTACCTGGGCCCAGGTCAAGCAGTGGAGCAGGCTGGAGTCCTCGTCCTGGCCCACCAGCCCCAGGGGTCTTGGGTTTGTGGCACTCTCTGCAGCCTGGGATGTCTGACTGCATGACTGCTGATGAGAACAACTCTGCCTAAAACCAGGACCAGGAGAAACAGGTGCAGCACATCTGTGTGTCTGTCGACCAGGGCTTTAGCCACCGAGTGGCTGTGGAACGTGGAGTGACACAACGCTATGAACCTCAGTTTCCTCCTCCGTAAAATGAAAGTGAGCATAGCAACCATGCCTGCTGTAAAACAGAAAATGAATTAAGATGAAATTCAAAAGATGAAACCATGTGAACACAAAAGATGAAACAGTTGCTGGCCGCTAGAATCTAGACTCAACTCACTCCTACCATTTCATGAGCCCCAGTGGAAGCCCTGAGGGCTTCTCCTTAGAGTGATTGTTTCACTCATTTTTCAAATATTTATTAAAGTACCTGTTATGTACCAGGTTCTGAAATTCTCAAGATAATGCTGTGGGTTTTGTTATACCCATTTTATTGATTTTAAAACTGAGGGTGAGAGGTTGGGTGATTGTTCCAGGTCACTGAAGCCAGGCAGAGCCAGAAATTGAATCTGTGATTGCCTGAATCTCCTAGGAGTTGATGAGTGAGGCTCATTCCCAACTCCCATAGTGCCACAGAATAGAGGGGAAAGAGGAAGACAGAGCAGCAAGCAAGCCTAATAAATGCACTGAAGCTGGGGCACAATGATAGAAGCGGGGCTTGGCGGCAGTTCTAAGAGGTTCAGGAGCAGGAAAGCTTTGGAGAAATGATGACCCCCTGAGCTGAAGCTTAAAACTTCATTTTCTGGGAGAGCATTTCAGACAGAGGGAACTGCAAGAGCACAAATCTGGTGGCTTGAAAGGCAGGGAAACAAAGGGAAGGAAAAGAAGGGAGAGGAGGGTAAGAGGAGGGAATCCTGTAGCTGTGGTGGGGGAGCAGGGCAAGCTGAGAGCTGGGAGGCAGCCTATAAGGGCAGCAGGGAGGTGCTGGAGGGTGCTGCAGCTTGTTCTGGGGCACCGTTTCTATGGGAGGGAAGGTGAGCAGCCCAGGCACAAATGTAGAGCATGAGGTCCCCACAGTTTGCTCTAAAATCAAACATTGCCAACATTAAGAAATCAGAAGATTTCACATGTAAATCCAGACTTCTGGCTCCTCTTGAAAACTCAAATGATCTCGTAACTTGGGGCTGACTTCTTATATAACAAGCTGTTGTGGGTTACATCATGTTCCCCTAAAATCATATGTTGAAGTCAAAATGAGGTCATTAGGGGGGACCCTTATCCAGGATGACTGCTGTTCTTATAAAAGGGGAAAATTTGGATGCAGACACAGAGGGAAGATGATGTGATGAGACACAGGGAGGACGGCCATTTGCCAGCCCTGGAGAGAGACCTGGAGCAGATTTCTCCCTTCACAGTCCCCGGAAGGAACCAGCCCTGCCGATACCTGATTTTGGACCTCTCATCTGCAGAACTGTGCACAGCAAATTTCTATTGTTGGAGTCCATTGGTGGCATCACATTATTATAGCAGCCTGAGAACGAACGCTGGCAAGCCTCCCCTTGGCCCTGTCTGGTCCCTGCCCTGGCCTTGTCCCTGCCATGGAGGAGGTGGAGACTCGGCCTTTCAGCCCGTGTCTGTCCCACTGTGATGCAGGGCCTCTGAGGACACTCTGGCATAACCTGCTTCACTGGGGAGGTGCAGAGGGATGGAAAAACCTGATGCGCCTAGTTGGTGGGCTGGTGGCCCATCATGAGAGTGAGGTCTCACAGTCAGTCCTTGCAAGGAAGGGAATGAGCTCATTAGATCATCTGAGCCTGAAGGGACTTCCTAAATGACTGAGCCCTGTGGTCTGTGAACCGGCAGCATCAGAAGCACCTGGGAGCTTTTTTGGAAAATGCAGATCCCAAGCCCCAGTGTAACCTGCTGTATCACAGTCTGCATTTGAACAGGATTCCCAGGCATCATTTTCAAGGTTGAGAAGCCCTGGTTCTTAATCTGGCTGTGCACTGAGATCTAGGACTCCAAGTGAATGCTGATGCCTGGGTGCCTCCATCAGAAGTGCTGATAAAATTGTTCTAGGATGTGGTTTGGACATCAGATTTTAATGCTATTATTTATTTGTATCCATTTATTTTTTATGGATCATAGTCTTGTCATGGCAAAGGGGCTTGGATAACTCAATGAAGCTATGAGCCATGCTGTCCAGGGCCACTCAAGACGGACAGGTCATAGTGAAAAGTTCTGACAAAATGTGGTTCCCTGGTGGAGGGAATGGAAAACCACCCAAGTATTCTTGCATTGAGAACCCTATGAACAGTATGAAAAGGCAAAGAGATATGACATCAGGAGATGAGCCTCCTACCTCAGAAGGTGTCCAACATGCTACTGGGGGAAAGCAGAAGACATCTACGAATAGCTCCAGAAGGACTGACGTGCTGGGCCAAATCGGAAATGACATTCAGTTATGGATGTGTTTGGTTGTTAAAGTCCAATGCTGTAAAGAACAATGTTGCATAGGAATCTGGAATGTTAGATCCATGAATCAAGGTAAATTGGACATGGTCAAGCAGGGATGTCAAGAGTGAACATTGATATCTTAGGAATCAGTGAACTAAAATGGATGGGAATGGGCAAATTTAATTCAGATGACTGTTATATCTACTACTGTGGGCAAGAATCCCTTAGAAGAAATGTAGTAGATCTCATAGTCAACAAAAGAGTCCAAAATGCAGTATTTGGGTGCAGACTCAAAAATGACAAAATCAACTCGGTTTGTTTCCAAGGTTAACCATTCAACATCACAGTAATCCAAGTCTATGCCTCAACCACTGATGCTGAAGAAGCTAAAACTGACCAGTTCTATGAAGATCTACCTACAACACCTTGTAGAATTAACACCAATAATATATATGTATCTCCTTTTCAGTTTAGGGGATTTGAATGCAAAAGTAGGTAGTCAAGGGATACTTGGAGTAACAGGCAAGTTTGGCCTTAAAGGCTAACAGAGTTTTGTCAAGAGAACAAACTGATTGTAGCAAATACCCTTTTCCAACAATCCAAGAGAAGACCTTATGCATGGACATCACCAAATGGTAAATACTGAAATCAAACTGTGTTCTTTATAGCTGAAGATTTAGAAGCTCTATATAGTCAGCAAAATGAGACCTGGAGATGACTGTGACTCAGATCGTGAGCTACTTATTGCAAAATTCAGTCTTAAATTGAAGAAAGTAGGGAAAGCCACTAGGCCATTTAGCTATGATCTAAATAAAATCCTTTATACAGTGGAGGTGACAAATAGATTCAAGGGATTCAGTCTGTTAGACAAAGTGCCTGAAGAACTATGGATGGAGGTTCCTAATATTGTACAAGAGGCAGTGGCCAAAACCATCTCAAAGAAAAAGAAATGCAAGAAGGCAAATGGTTGTCTGAGGAGGCCTGAAAAATAATAGATAAGAAGAGAAGAAAAAAGCAAAGGAGAAGGGAAAGAAAGATATACCCAACTGAATGCAAAGTTACAGGGAATAGCAAGGAGAGATAAGAAGGCTTTCTCTTTTTTTTAATTAATTTATTTTTTATTGAAGGATAATTGCTTACAGAATTTTGTTGTTTTCTGTTAAACCTCAGCATGAATCAGCCATAGGTACACATATATCCCCTCCCTTTTGAACCTCCCTCCCATCTCCTTCCCCATCCCACCCCTCTAGGTTGATACACAGCCCCTGTTTGAGTTTCCTGAGCCATACAGCAAATTCCTGTTGGCTATCTATTTTACATATGGTAATGTAAGTTTCCATGTTACTCTTTCCATATATCTCACCCTCTCCTCCCCTCCTCCATGTCCATAAGTCTGTTCTCCATGTCTGTTTCTTCATTGTTGCCCTGTAAATACATTCTTCAGTACCATTCTTCTAGATTCTGTATATATGTGTTAGAATCTTTCTCTTTCTGACTCACTTCACTCTGTATAATAGGTTTTCGGTTCATCCACCTCATTAGAACTGACTCAAATATGTTCCTTTTTATGGCTGAGTAATATTCCATTGTGTATATATACGACACCTTCTTTACCCATTCAAGAAGGTAAAGAAATAGAGCAAAACAATAGAATGGGAAAGACTAAATATCTGTTCAATAAAACTGGAGATATCAAGGGAATATTTCATGCAAGGTTGGGCATGATAAAGGACAGAAACAATAGGGACCTAACAGAAGCAGAAGAGGTTAAGAAAAAGTGGCAAGAATACACAGGAAAACTATACGAAAAATGTCTTAATGACCCAGATAACCATGATGATGTGCTCACTCACCTAGAGCCAGACATCCTGGAGTGTGACGTCAAGGGGGCCTTAGGAAGCATTACTACAAATGAAGCTAGTGGAGGTGATGGAATTTCAGCTGAACAATTTAAAATCCTAAAAAGATGATGCTGTTAAAGTGCTGCACTCAATATGTCAGCAAATTTGGAAAACTCAGCAGTAGTCACAGACCGGAAAAGGTCTGTTTGCATTCCAATCCCAACGAAGGACAATGCCAAAGAATGTTCAAACTGCCATATGATTGTGTTCATTTCACTTGCTAGCTGGGTCATGCTCAAATTCCTTCAAGCTAGGCTCAGCAGTACATGAACCAAGAACTTCCAGATGTACAAGCTGGATTTAGAAAGGGCAGAGGAACCAGGGATCAAATTACCAACATTTGTTGGATCATGGAGAAAGCAAGAGAATTCCAGAAAAACATCTACTTCTGCTTCATTGACTATGCTAAAGACTTTGACTGTGTGGATCACAGTAAACTGTGGAAAATTCTTCAAGAGATGAGACTACCGGACCAGCTTACCTGTCTCCTGAGAAAACAGTGGATCAAGAAGCAACAGTTAGAACTGGACATGAAACAACTGACTGGTTCTAAACTGGGAAAGGAGTACAACAAGGCTGTATATTGTCACCCTGCTATGCAGAGTGCATTATGCAAAATGCTGGGTTGGATGAATCACAAGCTGGAATCAAGATTGGGGGAGAAGTATTGACAGCCTCAGACATGCAAATGATACCATTCTAACGGCAGAAAGTGAAGAGGAACTAAAGAGCCTCTTGATAAGGGTGAAAGAGGAGAGTAAAAAAGCTAGCTTGAAACTCAACATTCAAAATATTTAGATCATGGCATCTGGTCCCATCACTTCACAACAAATACAAGGGAAAAAGAGGAAGCAGCGACAGAGTTGTCTTGGGCTCTAAAATCACTGCAGATGGTGTCTGCAGCCATGAAATTAAAACATGCTTGCTCCTTGTAAGGAAAAGTATGACAAACCTAGACAGCATATTTAAAAGCAAAGACAGCACTTTGGCAACAATGGTCAGTCTAGTCAAGGCTATGGTTTTTCCAGTAGTCATGCATGGATGTGAGAGTTGGACCATAAAGAAAGCTGAGTGCTGAAGAATTGATGCTTTTGAATTGTGATGCTGGAAAAGACTCTTGAGAGTCCCTTGGACTGCAAGGAGATCAAACCAGTCAATCCTAAAGGAAATCAACCATGAGTGTTCATTGGAAGGACTGATGCTGAAGCTGAAGCTCCAATATTTTGGCCACCTGGTGTGAAGAGCCAACACATCAGAAAAGACCCTGATGCTGGGAAAGTTGAAAGAGGAAAAGGAGAGGACAGAAGATGAGATGGTTGGATGGCATCACTGACTCAATGGACAAGAGTTTGAGCAAATTCTGGGAGGTCGTGTAGGACAGGGAAGCCTGACGAGCTGCATTTCATGTGGTCACAAAGGGTCAGACATGACTTAGAGACTGAAAAACCACAGCAAATTTACTTTTTTGTTTATTGCCTACAAATGAAGGCATGTAAAAATATTACTAGTGCATATAACTGAAGTTCTGAGAACCGAGTACAAATATTGAATTCTCACTGTTAGCTCTTAATTCACCAAAATCACTAGCATCAGAAATAAATTTCAGGAACTTCCACAATGATCCAGTAGTTAAGAATCCATGATTCTACTGCAGACTGTGTGGGTTCAGTCCCTGGTTGGGGAATTAAGATCCCACATGCTGCACAATATGGCCAAAAAATAAAATAAATGGATTTCCCTGGAGGTCCAGCAGTTAAGATTTAGCCCTTCCAAAGCAGGAGGAACAAGTCTGATCCCTGGTTGGAGAACTAAGATCCCACGTGCCCATGGTGCCAGCCAAAATAAATAAATAAATAACAAAAAAATTTTTTTAATAAAATAAAAAAGAATTAAACTTCCTCCATCCTCATTATTGTCTAACATCCAGAGGATGGTCTTCCTGATCTGGATGCCTTCCCTTCCACTGTCATAGCTGTCCTGGGATTCTATGTACATGTTACCTTTAGTGCCCTTCTGGACACACATTGGGGGATAATTTCATCATGTATTTGTGTTTAAAGTACAGTAAATAAACTAGCTTAGCTAGGGTGAAAAAGATTAAATAACAATAGAAAATTTGCCTTTATACGTCTCCCCCATTTTGGTGGTACACAATTTAAGTGTTTCTTTCACCTGTATCTCCCAGGCTTCAGTACTGCTGCTGCTGCTGCTGCTAAGTCGCTTCAGTCGTGTCCGACTCTGTGCAGCCCCAGAGACGGCAGCCCACTAGGCTCCCTCGTCCCTGGGATTCTCCAGGCAAGACACTGAAATGGGTTGCCATTTCCTTCTCCAATGGATGAAAGTGAAAAGTGAAAGTGAAGTCGCTCAGTCATGTCCAACTCTGTGCGACTCCATGGACTGCAGCCTACCAGGCTCCTCTGCCCGTGAGATTTTCCAGGCAAGAGTGCTGGAGTGGGTTGCCATTGCCTTCTCCAGGCTTCAGTACTAACAAACCTTAAATAAATGCTTCTTTATTAAAAAATAAAAAAAGAAAAGAATATCAAAAGAAAAACAGTCGATTAGAGGGCTTCTTACTCACAAAGCAAATTGAAGAGGACCTGTAAAGATGAGAATCATTTCTATACCTGTAAAGGAAGAGAAATGGGGAAAGAATCAGTTGAACCACAGTTTGTAAGAATTAAATGAAAATTTATTAAGTGAATGAATAAAACTTGGCAATACACTGCAATTGCTGGGGACACTAAGTGACTACATATGCCTGAGTGCCTCCCCCAGAGGCTCTGATGTAATCACTCCAGGGTGTGGCTTGAACATTTGATTCTTAAAAGGCTCCCGTGTTTATCATAATGTGCAGTCAAATATGGGAACTGCTGTTCTATTGTAGGTCTTTACACTAACTCCCTTTCCCATCAGAAAACTTTTATAGCAAATAACAAAACCAGAGCTGGGAAGTCCAGGTAGAGAACCCCCAAATGACCCTGGCTGTCTGGGGAGGGGCCACTGCAGATGGTCCCTGACCAGTGAAAGGCACGGTCGGGGCACTGTTCAAGTGAGTTGAGAAGGTTCTTGGACTATGTGGCATTCAAGTCCTGGGAGGGACTTGGAAATATTGCCTAGAGCCCAAAGATGTTAAGTAATTTACCCAAGAGCTCATGACTATTCTTGGCAGGGCTGGGACCTGCGGGTGGGGTCTGGGTCCTTGTAGGAGCACTTTGCTGCTCAAAGTCAATGTTATCGTCTGTCCCCTGGGGCCCAGAAACCACTGTCATAGGTACTGTCAAAAAAGGTTCATGTCCTGAAGCACTGAGCCAACTCCAGGCTCCGTTGTGAAACCCAAGCTATGTCCAACACTGATGAACTTCAGGAAGGGCAAACAGGCTGCTGCTGACTCTGAGGACCAGAGGGTTATAATGAAGGTAGAAGGGAAAAAAACATTTCTTCTTGGAAACCAGCAAGGGACCAGCAGAGGGAGAGGAGGCAGGACCTTGCTCCCAAATTTGCAGGGCGTCCCAGTGCAACACCTGCACTCTGGACATTGGTCTACGTGATAGGCAGCTGGGGCCTTCAGGGCATAAGTGTGGAACTTGAGGTTAAAATTACTTTCCATTTGCTTCCACTGATGCCCATGAATGGTTTTCACTAAGTAGCTGAGACAGTAGAGGGTAAGGGAGTGTAAGGGAAAGAACGTGGGCTCTGGAGTCCTGGGATCCAAGGTTTGAGACCCAGTTTCTCATTAACTAGCTGTGTGAACTTGGGCTAGTCACTCAGCCTCTCTGAGCCTCGGTTGTGGGTCTGTGAACTAGAGGGTAACGTTGATACTTGTAGACCTCCCTGGTTCTGGGAGGGTCGCATGAGATAATGTATGTGAACACGTACTGTTAAGGGCAATGCCTGTTGGACAGACACCTATGCTTTGTATACCGTTAGGGGTGACGCCTGTGTTAGGCAGTGCATGCAAACACACACGTAATGATATACCATCTATCTGAATTCAAAGAAGTACAGGTCCATGGTCCCTTATTTGAATCCTTTGGGACCAATATGTTTCAGATTCTGAACTGTCACATTTTCAAAACTAATATGATTTCCCACCACCAAGCACCTTAACATTCCCACAGAGACACATGCATAGTCGCACGAAATTGGATAAACAACCTTATGTCAGTTGGATAAGGTTGTGCCTCCTAACCAGTTAGGAAGAGATGTTCTGTTTTCAGTAAGTTTGGGGTTTCAGAAATTCAAAACAGGGACCAAGGATCTGTACCATAACAGTTGTCATGTATTGAACATAACCCTCTATGTGCCTGGCACTATGCCTGGTGCTTCACACACATTTGCTCACTTATCCCGCCCACATCCTGTGAGGATGGAAGGTGGTGTCCAATTCATGGAGTGAACTGCATGCAGGACGCTCCCCTGTGGACTTGGCTAGCTGAGTCGGGTTGGAGAAGCTTCCCTTGCTAGGAGGATTCTGGAGTGGGCCCTGGCCATGGTCTGCTCACTCCTATTCTTCCCTTCCCAGAAGCATTTCTTTAACATTAAAGCAAGGCCCACCTCCCATTAGTCTACTGATTCAATGGTTGATTTTGTTCTTTCTGAAATTTGCTTGGCCTTTGTTTTATTGGTTTTATTATTGTTCAGTTGGGTCTGACTCTTTGCTACCCCGTGGACTGGAGCATGCCAGGCTTCCCTGTCCTTCACTATCTCCTGGAGTTTGCTAAACTCATTTCCATTGAATTGATGATGCCATCCAACCATCTCATCCTATTTCACCCCCTTTCGCTCTTGCCCACGATTTTTCCCAGCATCAGGGTCTTTTCTAATGAGTCAGCTCTTCATATCAGGTGGCCAAAGTATTGGAGTTTCAGCTTCAGTCCTTCAGTGGTTTAGGTTTTGGTATTTCTCTTGTTCAGTAGATGTGTGTGTGTGTGTGTACGTACATGCATGCGAGTCAGCCCTTGTGTGTCTGTGTCTGAGTGTTTGTGTGTTCTTGGTCTCTGGGATGGGCTGGGGCATGTCTGCGTGCCTGGTGTCTCTCTGTGTGTGACTCAGTGTGTCTGCTCAGGTGTGTCTGTGTCTCCATGTGTGCTGACACCTGTGTGTCGTGCATGTCTCCGTGTTATGGTGACCAACTCTCGTCCTAGTTTGCCTGGGACAGAGAGGGTTTCCAGGACGTGGGGAACGTGGTGAAACAGTAAAATGGAGAAGTCCTGGGCAGACCGGGAGGAGCTGATCGCCCTAGTCTGACCATCTGGATATACATGCTCCGTGACTGTGCTTCACGTGCAAGCTTCCTCTGTGTGTGTGCAAACTGTGGCACATCTCTGCATGCCCACGTGTCCCAGTCTCTGCTAGTTTGTATCTGCAGCTCTGGGAGGCGTTCTCTGTGTGTGTTGGTCTCTGCTTTGCGTCTGTGAACCTCCCCGCCTGGGAGCCCGTGTCGGAGGGGTATGTGTTCTCTGGAGTAGACGTCATGTCCCTGCCATGGACTTGTTGCCAAGCTGGCCCCTCCTGTGGCTCAGTTGCCCTTTTCACTCATCCCCACTCCCCAGTGAAGCTCTTTCTCAGTCACCTTCTCTCCATCCTTAGGCTGGGCCCAGCCCAGAACCATCTCAACAGACAGTTCACTGTCCCAATCCACCCTTTGAGGTTCAGGGTGTAAATGTTGAACTTGAACTTTCGCCAGTTCAGTGCAACCTCCGAGGCTCTCTGACACTGCTGTGCTCTCAGGCACCCCTCAGTCTCCTGCCTACGTCCCACTCCCCCTTCTCAGCACCCTCCATCCTGCGTTAGCAATTTCCTCATATCTCTGTCTCTCCTCCATATTCCATGCCCCTAAACCCCCAATTTCCCCCAACCCGTCTTCTAGAAGTCTTTCCTCAACGTCCTCTGCTCTGTGGCTCCTTCCCTGTCCAACCCCAGGTGGAGCTGAGCATTTCTTCCTCTGCCCTCCCACAGCCCTGGGGCAGTTTCCTACAGGTGGAGGGAGTCAAGCAGAAAGGGAAGGAACTCACCTTTATTGAGTCCAGGAAAGGCCGGTGCTGTATTGTCATTTCATTCATTTCATTCTTATGACCATTCTGTGAGGTAGGCGTTATCACTGCTACTTTGCAGGTGAAGCCACCAAAGCTCAGAGAGGCTGAAGCACTGGCCCAAGGCCACACAGCTAGGAGACGGTGAAGCTGTTCCAAAGTACAGACTCCTTCCACCAGGCCCCCTGTTTGCTGCCTTGGGTAATCTGCCTGCCCCACTGGCCCGTGGGCATTTTGTAGGCTGAGACTAAGTCCAGTAAATCTGCATGGCCCCAGGGCTCGGCACAGGCGCGGGCACCCAGCGGGCATGCCATGAGGTTTACTGAGTGAATGCCTGCTCTCAAAGATGACAACCTTGCTTTCATTAGTCTGATTTATACAAGTGCTGGGATCCTCAGGACTGCAAGGCTGGGGAACGGTTGGCTATAATTTATCAGAAAACACGGCAACTGTTCCAGCTTTCCTTTCAGTGCAAAGAGAAGGTAAATTGATGGCCCACAGCCCTGCACTGGGAAGGCCCCCGGCCCAGCTAACAGTGCACGGCACGTGATACAGAGCTGGCCTCCGACTGTCTCCCACTTGGGCCTGTCCACCTGCTGCCTGGAGGTGGCCACAGGGGGGTCAGCTGCCTCTCATCGATCGCCCTGCTCGGGATGCCAAATGGTGCCTTTGAAAGTCCACAAAGGAAGAGACCCGTTCATCCCTGATCAATTACCTCTTGCCGCCCCTTGCCCGGCACGTGCGGGCGCAGCACAAAGCCTGCTCGTCACGGGTGCTCGATCACTGTAGTAGGATTAATGGTTTTTCAGATGAGAGAAACGCCTGCCTCCTTCTCCCTCATCCCCAGACCAGGCGTCTCCAGGACAATGCTGCAGCGGCCCCAGCAGCCCCCAGCTCCCTGCTGCCCTCCTTGATCGAGGTTGACGGATGTGGGGTGAGTGGGTCTATAGAAGCCCCCGGGCTCCTTCTGCGGGGCTGATGGGCAGGACAGCTGCCTCAGCCTTCCCAGATGTCCGGGAGAATCCATTCTCTTCTCCCCATCAACAAGGCAGCTGGGCCAGCCCTGGGAGCATCAAAAGGCAGCTGGGTGAGCCCTGGGAGCCCCACCTGAGGGGCCTTGGGCCTCGGGCCTCAGGGTCAGTCCACATGGCCCTGCACAGGCAGGCCTTCGATCCTGAGAGCTGAAGGGCTGGTTTGCTTCTCTCTCGTCACCCCAGTGACAAGCTCAGTGCGCCCCTCTGCCTCCTGAGGCTGCCCCAGCCTGGGCTTTGAGTGATGAAGAGGGTTTTCCTGGCCTAGGAGGATGATTGCATTACTGCTGATAACTTGAAAATTAATCATCATAATAAGACCTGCCGGCTGCTGAAGGAGACGAATGGTGCCCGCATTCCGGCAGCACGGCGCTTCCCGCTGGGCTGCAATCATGTCCTCATCCTCACGGCTCCCTGAGGCCCTGCAGGATGTGAATATTTAATTAATGTCCTTCTCCTGCTCACTGGAGTGTTTGTAAATATGATTCATGGCCGCATTGTTACCTCAGCGGAGCTCTGCTCCGCCTGCAGCATCCCTCGGGCCGACTCAGCCACCTGGCAGCTTAACACCCCCATCCTCGTGGGTCCGTTCACACCCTGTGCCCCTGCAGGATTTGGCAGCAGTAGGGGCTCCGGGCCTGAACACAGCCCACCTTCCCTTCCATGGCACCCAGGGTAGAAATCGAAGGCCACGCTTCATGTTGGGTTTGGACCACAGTTCATTAACGGGTCTTTGAGGAGGTGACCCCCTGCTCCAGGAGCAGAGGCCTGACTCAGGCTAGTTATTCTAGGGAACAGGGGACGACCCCATGGGAAGGCCTGTCTCCTCCCTAGCCCCATTCAGAAACAAACACATACGAGAATAGTGGACCATAATTACCAAACATCTTCCCACCAGCGTGAGCAAGGCAGATGGCACTGCTCTGAGGGAAAGGCGTCAGACGGAGGAGCAGGAGCCCAGGGTTCTTTTGTGGGCTCTGGTGCCATGTACTTCCCGACTTTGGGTAGGTCATCGGGCCTCAGTTTTAGTATCTACATCATGCACACATTAATACCTAGTCCATCAGTCTCATGGGATGCTGCAAGTGCTGGGGAAACCATAAAAAATTCTGTGCACTTTGAGGAATGTAACGCACAGTCAAGGCTGGAAGGGCTAGCTCTCTCACCATACAGATGAGGAAATTGAGGCTCTGAGAGGGAAAGGGACGTGCCTAGAACACAGTCAAAACTGGGACTGACTGTGGATCGGCTTACTCTCAGCTAGAGGTTTTTTCTGGAACAGAGTTTGGAAGTGGACCATTTCATTCTTTCAGCTCAGTTCCCAGATTGGCTCAGTGGTTCTCACCCCAGGGGACCAAGGGTGGGCACTTTCCCTGAGACCCAGTGCAGGCCGGGAATGTCCGTGTGTTCGCCCAGGGTGGGGGTGGGGTGCTGCAGCCTGGGGGCTGGTGGTCACAGGCAGGGGACCAAAGGCAGCTGGTTGTCTGGACAGATCCTCAGTCTTGGGGTCTGGAGTGGAGGACTATCTCAAGCTGTCCCTGTAGCTCTCTTAGAGCCCAGGCAGGGCTGACCTTGTGGGCTATCCTCCAAGCAAATGAGGACAGGCCCTGGGGACACTACCATGGGTGGCCTTCTCTGTCCTCACACCTCCTGTGCTCCCTCAGCCACTGCCCCGGCCGGGCCTTGTCCCGATTCTTAGGGGCAGCCTCCATGGGTCTCCCAGTCCTCAAGTCAGTCTTCACTCAGCAGCTCACAGATTTGACTGTGGCCTCCCCTGCCTGAAACCCTTCTAATGTGGCTCCCAGCTTCAGAATTGAGTCCTCGCCCCACCTTCAAGCGCCTTTGTGATCTGGGTCCCTCCACCCCACCTCCCCTCATTTCCCTGTATCCGCCCCACTTTTCACTTCTGTTTTACACGGCTCCCCCTTCTATCTGCTTGACAAGACTCCTTTCTTACAATCCAAAACCAAGCTCATCTCTCCCCAGTTCTAAAATCTTCCCAGACCCTTGCCTCTGGCACCTGGCAGCCCCCATCATACCACTCTCAGAGCATCACCATCCTGTATACTTATACCTCTGTGTTCTGCCTCATCTAAGAGCAGCTCTGGTTGAGTGCCCAGCCCAGGGCACAGTACAGAGCAGACTTTGGTGATGGCCAATGAGTAGATAGGTCAGTGACTGAATGAGAGGACTTCTCTAGGTGGGTTCTCGGCTGGTTCCATGAGTAAGCACGTCCATAGAGCAGCTGTTCTGTGGGCTGCACACGTTCCTGCCTTCCCAGGCCTTTGTCTGCTGTGCTCCTTAGGGCTGACAGCCAAGAGCCCCTGGAGATGGGGGTGGACAGGACAGAGGAGGAGAAGGCAGAGGGGGAGGCTGGAGCCCCATGCATCTGGGCCCAGTTCCAATCAGTGCTGCTTCTCTGGATTCCAGTGGGAGGCCCCAGGATCTGATGAGCGTATCAGGCTCCTAATCTATGCCCCTCCCCTGGGGATGGGGCAGGTGGTAATGGTGGTTAGGGGCTTTTGTCCAAGGCCTTTCATCATTCTCTGTGTCCTATTTTCCCCACGGTAGAGAGAAGCAAAAATATGATCCGAGAAGTGGGGCAACACCTGGTTTCACAAGGCGAGTGAGACCCTTGGGATGGAGCTCCTGCCTTCACCTGAGTTGGAGGCTCTTCTGGGCCCAGGTGACCTCACACCTCGGCTGGGAAGGCCTTTACCCACCTCCTGCCCTTGCCCTCTCCTTGAAATGCGGCCATTATTGATGCCGCCTTTGGCTTGTCCCTGACAAAGCTCAGATGCCTCTCTTCCTATTTGGCATGGGTGCTTCAGAGATGGGGAGAGTGGATCTTAGAAGGGGAGGTGGGGGTTCCCTGAAAAGTCATTTGGGGGGGCATAAATGAAGAATAGTAAAGACTGGGCTGCTGGCCTTCAGGGAGGCTAGGCCCCGCAGTCATTAGAGCCATCCGCCCAGCCCACAAAGGGGGTATCAGACTCACTAACTCATTAACCATGGCCCATCCATCTTCTTTCTCTGCCTTGACACAGCCATCGCCGCTGACAGCTGACATGACTCTCCTGGAGGCATCACCCTCAGTGTGGGGATGGGGAGTGGGATTGTTGGGTGGGAGAATAAAATGTCTGCTTGAAAATTTGTTTCAACCACTAGAAAACCACAGAAAGCTGTGGGGTCACCAAGAAGCCTGTTCCCTTTCAGGGGGCAAGCCAGTCCCCTTCTCAGGAACTTTAGCATCCTGCCCTATAAACTTTGGAGTCCAACCCCTCCCCAGATGGGATGTTTGTAAGGTTAAGTAAGACAATGGATGGGGATACTGGTGCTGCCCACTTTTTAGATGCCAGGATTGCTATCCTGAAAATGACAACACTGTTTCGCTGTTCACACTCACTTGGAAAACCTGACCTGACAGCTTCACATCCTGGGCATCAAGTCTGTACGCATAACTTATGAAGAGCCTTCGGAAATCTCGGTTAGGCATTGCCAACTTTCTGGAGGGCGATGGAAGAGATCAGTAAATGATGGACTATTTCACGTTGCCCAGCTATCTGTGGTTCAGTCACCAAGATGGGGCTCTGCTGACCCTTGTGCAGATGTGGCTTTCAGCTGTCGAGCTGTTCTCTGAGTTGACTTGTGCTGGACCTCTTCTCCCCAGCCTACACCAGCCCTTAGCACTGCTCACCAGAGATCCTCCAAGAGGCAAGTCCACTGCCAGGGATCAAGTGGTGTGGGCGCAGAAGGGCTTCTCAGCCCCACGTGTGGAGACGTACAGATTCCCAGGCTGTACTGGGCCTCAGGCATCTAGAACAGACCCTCTCCACCTTTTATGCATTCTGTCTGCAATTCTTACGGGCGCCCTTTCCCAGGCAGCCCAGGCTACTGAGCATCAGTGGCACAGCCTGTGAGATGGCCTGGCTCATCCACCTTTCTTCGTTCATCTGGTTCTGCCTTCGTGGGGCTCTGGCCTCAGCCACAGCAGCAATGCAGACGTTTCAGCCAGAAGGTGTGACTGGACTGTACCATCTCCTCCCCAAGATTCCTGTCCCCAGCATGCCCCTAGTCTTTTCTGATGAAACACGTTTGAGTTTCTTCCTTACCCTGGGCTTCATTTTGGAGATACGTTCTCCTTTGTCAATGTCCTTCTTTTTAAACATATGTGCACATATTTTAAAGATTAAAGTATTTTACAGGAAAATTAGAAAATGGAAAAAAAAACCCTGTTTGTGTTTTTACATTTCTTTCCAGTTTTCCCCTCAAATAGGAACAATGTTTATTTTCTTACTTTTATAGCATAAGCAGTTTCCATATTGCAGTATGGTGTTCACTTTACTTTTTTAAAATTTTCAAAAATAATGCAATGGGATGACTCAATATTATATAGTTTTCTATCCCAAGATACTCTATAAATTCAAGTCCAATCAAATAGTAATAGGATTTTTCTTATATTTGGAAGGCTGGCTCTAAAATTTATGTGGAAGAATAAATATACAAAGATCACCAAAACAATTTTAAAAAGAAAAAGCAAAGAGGGGGAACTCATTTCACTAGACATAAAATATTTCTGAAATCTTTAGTATTTTAAAACCTTGGGCATTTGCATAGGAAGAAACAAACAGATCAGTAGGACAAAACTGAGAATCCAGAAAAGTATCATCTATGTGTAGGTAGAAAAGCAATAGATCAAAAAGTGGCACTTCAAGGACTCGGCTGGCGGTCCAGTAGTTAAGGATCCACTTGCAATGCAGAGGATGTGGGTTTGATCCCTGGTCAGGGAACTGAGATCCCAGATGCCATGTGCTGCAACTACTGAGTTGGTCCACCACAAGGAAAGACCCCATATGATGCAACAAAGATCCTATGAGCCACAATTAAGACCTGATGCAGCCAAATAAATTTTTTAAAGAAAAAGGTGGCACTTCAAACATAATGCACTTGCAGAATATTCGAATGTTCCAGAATTAAATACCCTCCTCCTCTTTCTTTTTCCTCCCAATTTCAGAATATCCAGTGTGGAGAATTCCATCATATGGATATACACTAATTTACTTAACAAGCAGTCCCCTTCTATTAGACATTTAGGACTTGCGCTTTTTTTCCTTTAACACCATGAAGAGCGTTGCAATGAGCATCTGTGTGTCTGTAGGTTTTTCCCCTTCTGTTTTTGGATTACTTCCTTAGAAACTGTTCCAGGAGTGGGATTGCTGAGACAGAGGGTAGGGCCATGCCAGGGCTGTTGGCAAATATGCCTGAAACACTTTTCTGAAGGGTTGGGCCTTTAGTCATGTCATTCCTTCCTTCATTCATTGAGCTCCTCTGCTGGTGTTGGGACTGGGGAACCGGGTCAGGCATAGAGTGTATGTAATTCAGTCAAAGGAGAGGCATGGAAATGATGATCTTTATCTACATACTGCCTAAAACCAGGCAGGATGTCAGCTCTTGGAACGTGCACTGTGAGTCTAGAAGAAGATTCCCCAGGGCCAGTGGCACTGAGACCAGTTGCCTTTCTGAGATGGGCACGTGAAGTGGGCAGAAGGCCTTGGGCACCAGGTCAAGGAGTTAGGACTGTGCCCCAGGTCCGTGGGAGATGGGTGAGCTATAACAAGCTGACGGAGGCAGGCTGGAAGCAACTCTCTTGGCTTCAGGTCCTCTGTTCCCATTTCTGCTGGGCTGCTGGCCCTGCCTCAACCTCTGAAACAAGCCAGCCTCAGCCTCAACTCTTAAAGGCCCAGAAATGCGCAAAAGTGAGATTCTGCACTCTGCAGCCCTTGGGAACCTGAACTTCAGGGTCACTGGGGGTATGTTGAACTAGCTCTGTACCAAATGGAGCAGCGGTGTCTATGGAAGTTCATCACAATAGTTCATGTGCTGGTTCTGCTGCTGATTCCTGACGCCACCTTGGGCAAGCCCCTGGCTTTCTCAGGCCTCAGTTTCCCCACCAGATATTGAAGCGTGTGAATCAGCTGGTCTGAGGATTTTGCTAGCCTGGACTTAACCCAATGCAAATGGAACCTAGTTCTATCAAGCGTCAGCTGTAATGAGAGAAGTACTGGCAAAGACCCAGCAGAAATGCCTCCAGTCAACTTGTGTGGCTTTTCTGGCGTGCCTCTTCACTATCGCCTCCTTCCAGCTATCTCTGTTCAAGCCTCTTTCATCTGGTTCTGTCTGAAGAGGTGAGTGCAGGCCACTTCCCTCTAGTATCCAGCCCAGGGTCTGTCTCAGACCCCTGATGTTCCCCCAGGCAGCAGAAGCCTAGCGACAGGCCTCATTCATCTTCCCCACCACCTCCAAGACAAAGGCCTAATGTGTGTGCAGATGGGCCTGCCCTCCATCATCCCTTACAACCAATGGCCGATAATGGGCCTCCAACGAGTCCCCTGTGGCCACCAGCTGACCAAGGGGTGGCCGGGCAATGGTGCATGCAAATACAGGGACCGGATGACAAAGCAAGCCTCTTGGGGGAGGGCAAGAGCCGGGAGGCATGATCGTGGCCCCATGGAGAATCACATAACTCATTTCTGACACAGATGCGTTATGCCTCTCAAAGACCACTTGCCCCTGGACACTGAGCTGCCAAATTAAGTGACAGGGGTCTGCTGAGGCAGCCACTACAGAGCAGGAACCCCCACCCCCAGAGGCCTGGCCCCAGGAGCCATCACTTTCTTTGAGGACAGAACCATCCCCCGCCAGGCCTTCTGGGCTGATGAAGACCTTGGCTACCGCAGAGTGCTTGTGTTTGTGTGATTAAGAAAATGGGGTCTCAGGGAGAGCCATGATGTGGTCCAAGCACATGGCTGGGTGGGGGAAGAGCTGAGGCCAGAGCCCAGGTCTCCTAACTGCCCTCCCAAACCTTTCCCCTCACTCTATGGACAAGTCCCAGGGGAGGCCTTGAAGGGCTCTGATGCACAGTGGGGCCTCCCATCCTCTGAAGGGCAAGGCCAGTGACTCCAGCCCATCCTCCCACAGAGCCAGCACAGAGCCTAGGCCTTCCCTGGAGCCCAGGGCCTGGTCCCCCACCTTGGCAAAACCCCTGAAAGCCAGGCTCTTCTTAAAAGCAGATACAGAGCAGATGCGGAGGGTGGGAGATGGGATGGAGGAGGCGCCAGCAGTCCTGAAGTCATAGCTGGCCCCTCACTGAAGCCAAAAAGGGCTTTGGATGGAGTGGGCTTCAAGGGCTCAGCTCTGCCGCTGCCTATCTCAGAGTCTCCTTCAGACCTGCCCTCTCTTTAGACCTCAGTTTGCCTTTCAGCAGAATGAAAAATGACACAAAAACTAGTGACTCAACTCCTAATAACTCCTACGTATGGAGCACTTTCTGGGAACCCAGCCCTGTGCGGAGTGTGGCATAGTTATCTCATTAACTGAATCTTCATAACAACCCCAAGAAGTTCTCGTCTCTTAAAGATGAGAAAACTAAGACATAAATAGCTGAAGGCACTTCTCTCAGTAGTGGCCAAATCCAGGTTAGAACCCAGCCTGACAACGAAGTCGTTTCAGGACATCAGTCTGCCTGTGGCATTCCTCTGGCTTGGGGACAAGGAGAGAGGGGGGCCAGGAAGCAGGGAGGGACAGACTTGCAGAGGCCCAGCTCCCGCCAAGAGGGCAAGAAGCGTGGTTCTAGAGTGGGAGGCCCTGGGCCCCTGGGGAGAGGCGCAGGGTAGAGAGGACAGTGTGGCTTCACCATTCTGAACTGCCCAGCCCACATCGCAGCAGGACTTGCTGAAAGCCCTCCATTCTCCTCATGAACCCCTGCCTCAGCCCCCTTTCCACAACAGGGAAACCTAGAGAGCATATTGAAGAACGGAGACATCACTTTGCCAACAAAGGTCCATATAGTCAAAGCTATGGTTTTTCTAGCAGTCATGTACGGATGTGAGAGTTGCACCATAAAGAAAGCTCAGCACCAAAGAATTGATACTTTCAAATTGTGCTGGAGAAGACTCTTGAGAGTCCCTTGAACTACCAGGAGATCAAAGAAGTCAATTCTAAAGAAAATCAACCCTGAATATTCATTGGAAGGACTGATGCTGAAGCTGGAGCTCCAATACTTGGGCCACTTGATGCAAAAAGTCGACTCGGGAAAGACCCTGGTGCTGGGAAAGATTGAAGACTGGAGGAAAAAGGGTGACAGAGGATGAGGTGGTTGGATGGCATCACCGATTCAATGGACGTGAGTTTGAGCAGACTCCAGGAGATGGTGAAGGACAGGGAAGCCTGGTGTGCTGCAATCCATAGGGTCGTAAAGAGTCAGTTGTGACTTAGCAACTGAACAATGACAGGGTTAGCCACATCCTGGTAGCCTCAGCCTGGTTGTCATGGAGATTTCAACAGCCTCAAACCCTTAGCCGTGCTTCCCCGACTCTATCCTTCTGGTTCCATGTCCTGATCCTACGTCACGGAGTGAGGCCCGCTCATGGGGCACCGCCTCCAGCACCCAGACTCCCCACTGGTCCGTCACCTGAGCACATCTAATCCTATTACTGCCCTCCCTCCACCTTCCTGTCACCGTGGCTTGTCTCCACTCCTGGACCTGAACAAAAAGAGCCCCTGAAGGGGCCTCAGAGAAGGATTCCTGCCTGGCCTGTACAGGGCATTGATGACCAGCTGGACTTGGAGACTGTGAGAGGAGAAGCCACAGTGAGGGGAGAGGAATCTGCATGTTGGAAAAGCAAACACTGAGGCCGAAGAGGCAGGGCCACACCCCAGACTGAGGGTCCCAAACGCACCAGGGGAGGACTTTAAGTGGACCTTACAGCTCTGCATAGCAGAAGTCCCCAAGATCTGGGGGCTGTGAGTATGGGAGTCGCCCAGGGGGAGATCCTGGTGTGGATTCAGTGGATTTGGGGGGATGGAGCAGTGCTGGGCTGAGTTTGTCCTGAGTCTAAGCTCCCTTCAGCCTTTTGCAGCCCTGCTGTCAGCAGCTCAGAAACAGGAGCAAATCCAAAGTGACTACGGAGGAGGAGACAGTACACACAGGGCAGGGAGAGCCCCGAGGCTACGCTTTGGTGGTCCTGGGCTCTGTTCCGCCAGTCCCACATCAGGCTGTTAGGCTACACCTTGTACATCTTCCCCAGAACGAGAGGCTCACCCCTAGGAGGCAGTCCCTGCCCTGTGGATGGTTGTGCTTGTGACAAAGAACCTTCTGGCTGGGAGTTCAGACACCGCTCTGTGGCCCCACCTTGAGGTCAGAGCCTGCATTCAGTCCTCTGACCAGCACTGCCCGGCAGAAGTCTGTGGAGGAGGCTTAGGCACCTCCACTCACACCCCAAACCCCCAGGTCTCTGCAGGTCAAAGATGCTATTATCTTGTTTTGTTTTTTTTTTTTTTAATTTTTAAATGTTGTGTTTGTTTCTACCATACAACGTGAATCAGCTACAACCAGACATATATCCCCTCCCTCCCTAGCCTCCTCCTCCCCCATCCCAGCCCTCCAGGTCATCACAGAGTGCCAGACTGGGTTCCCTGTGCTACACAGCAACTTCTCACCAGCCATCCATCTTATATCTGATAGTGCAGATATAATGAGGCCACTTTTCTGCTTGTCCCACTCTCTCCCTCCCCGACCAGGGCCACAAGTCCATTCTCCACGTCTCCATTCCTTCCTTCTCCACCCTTCTCCCCACCAATGTGATGAGTTTTCATCGTTTCATCAACACTCCTACCCACCCAGCACAGGCTCCTCACTGATCTCCCCTGGCTCCAGACCTTCCTCTTATACCCCCTTCCCCAGGGCTGAGCAAGGCTCCTCAGAGATTCCCTGGTTCCATGGGCCTTCTTACTCCTCAAGAAGTCATCCAAATGCAGGGGAATGAGAACTTCACTAGGACACGGAGTCACCCCCACTTTGTCAAATGGCGGATTATCCTCAGCCATAGGCCCTTGGAAACTCAGCCTGGATTCCCTCCAGAGCAGAGCCTGAGGCCAAGACTGCCAAACCGGGAGCTTATTAGAAAAGCAATCCCAAGAGCAGGATGGAGAGACAGGGGTGAAACAGGGTAGAAGGGAAGGCCAAATCGAGGATGCATTACTGGGCTGGCCCCCAGAGCCAGCGGCTGGCGTTTGACCCTGTGACGCCTTTGAAGGGTCATGTGACAGGTGTCTCAGAACTGAGGGAACACTTACCCAGTGGCTTCCGCCCCACATTAGTCAGGGCCACCCCACCAGCCATGACTCCCCCCACCCTTCCTGGAGAACATGGAGCAGCTCCCCAGGCAGGAAGGTGGAGAGTCATGCCAAGGGGAGATGCCATCGGCTTTCACTTGGGCTGAGCAGGGCCTGGGGGAGTGGCTGGACTGAGAGGCGAGGCTGAGGGATACTCAGGGCTGTGCAGAAAGTACCCCTTATCTGCAACACAGGTAGCTCACAGCCGACATAGCCAACCAGCCGGCAGAACACCTTGATTCAGAACAGCCAAGGTGGATCTGAAGATCAAGACTGGAAGGTGCCTCAGAGCTGATGGGTTCCCTGGATAGACAGACGAGGAAACTAAGGGCCAGAGAGGGCTCTGGCAGAGGCCAGCCCAAGACCTTTTCTTCTAGATCCTCTAGTGGCTAAAGAGACAATTTGGGTGAAATGCCAGCTTCATGCATGGCATACAATAAGTGCTAGGAAATAGGAATTTTATCAATAACAAGGGCAAGAATGATAACAGTTCCCAGTGTGAAGTTCCCTGTCCTGGTTGCCATACCACACAGCTTCCTGGGGCATCTTTGATATACCTGCCCGGCAGCTTCTCTCCATGCTTTCATTCTTCTGCTCTTAACTCTGGTGCAGTGGCAGACAAGGAAAAATGTTGATACTTTCAGCTGAACGGAGCATGCCAGGAATGCACTTGAAATTCCTGTCTGGTGTGCGGCTTGGACCTCAGCTCCCTCCCTGAGTCAGGGCTGTGGGAGGTGGGGAGCTTTGCCGCGAGGCTGTTTTAAAGCTCCCTTTGTTTTTTTTGTTTTGTTTGGTTTTATTCCCTTTGTCCTTCAGAAGTGCATTTAATATAGAATACCTGGTGCTTTCCCAAGCTTTCCAGCTTGGTGCTGGCACCTGTTGGTCCTGGCAAGAGATTCTGGGCTTAAGCTGTGGAGGGGAAGAGATCCCCAAGTTCCCCTGGCAGTGAGTTCTCTTCGCAGGGCATGGTTTGCTCCCTTGTTTCCCAAGTCCAGGCCCCTCTGCTCAGCATTTCCTTCCAATCCTGCCTTCCGCACTCTGCCGTCAATCCTTATTCCCCCTAATTTTGCAAGTAAACGTTCCTAAATTTCACAGTCCCTTACTCCAACGCTGCTTTTCCCAGAGCAGCCTCTGGAGTGGACACCGCAGGGTATGCACACCCCGGGCACACTCTGGGTCAAAAATCACTGTTGGTGTGCTGGAGCCTCGCATATCAGCTTACCAGAGCAGATTCTCTGCATCGGTCAGTGACATCATGTCGGTAACTTGAAACCACCTACGGGAGCTATGTTTACACCACAGTAATTGGCCTATGTTATGAACCAGGTTTTGATGCTTTCTCTGAAGAGCCTGTTGTTAAACATTCACCAGCGCACGGCTGGAACCCCTGCTCCTCCTCCTTCTTCTGCTCTGAGACCTCATCATCCAGGTAGACCCCTCGCCCTCTACCTTCCTCATCACCCTCACCTACCAACCTGTCCTGCCTCATTCTCTGCAGACTGTGGGACTGGCTCACAGCTTCCCACACAATCCCCACCACATTTTTGGACACAGAGCCTCCTCTTGACAGCCCACCATCCTGGCTTCCCTGGCGCATCCTCTGACACTCTCCATTTCTTCAGCAGCCTGTTTCTGCAGCCTGACTTTGCCGCTACCTGGGTCACTCGGTAAGTGCCCAGAAAGCCGTGGTGTGGGCCCCAGCCACGGCAGAATTCCAGATCCTTCTGGGCTTGCCCAGCCCCTGTCTCTCCCTCAGCACAGCTGCACTCCCCCAGGGGTGTGGCCCAGTCCCCTTGTCTATGGCGAGTTCGCCCCTGGCTCCTGCCCATTCTTGAGTGGTGTGGGCACTGCAGGTAGCTGGAAGAGGTGGGACTCTGACCCCCAGGGTCAGAGATGCCACCTGCCCAGGGCCTCGGGGAGACTGGATTCCCAGTCCCATTTTCCCGTGGCTTTACTAGGTATTCTGTATTGACTGTGCCAACTTTTCTATAAAATTGTGTGCTGTGTGCTCAGTTGTATCCAACTCTTGGTGACCCCACAGACTGTCACCCACTAGGCTCCTCTGTCCAGGGGATTTCCCAGGCAAGAATACTGGAGTGGGTTTCCATTTCCTTCTCCAGGAGATCTTCCCAACCCAGGGATCAAACCGGTGTCTCTTGTACCTCCTGTATTGCCAGGCAGATTCTTCACCACTGGCGCCAGTTGGGAAGCCCCCTTCTATAAAATGGGGACTTGTGATTCCTAGACTTCTGAGGTAGGGAAAAGCAGACAGGCTATGGCCTTTCTGATTCAAAGGCTGATTCCTTTGAGGATGGTCTAGAAGCCTGGTGAGAATCACTGGGAGCAGCAGCATTTCCATCTGATGCCTTTGTGTGTTCCCAGGCTAACCCCATACAAGCCAAGCTGGTGGACATTGGCACAATAGCCCTGGGCAGGAGGGGCAGCCAATCCCTGGCCAGCAGCGGGTGAATCGAGTAGAATGGAATCTCGCTGGTCGCTGGTCGGTGCTTGCGTGCAAGGCCGATCACTTCCCCAGGCCGTTCCGCAGGCGGCAGCCCTTAGGTCAGGGCTGTGTGGAGAGTCAGGGCCTCAGCTGCACCTCCCCAGGCTCTCTCTCCCCTGCTTCTGCCATCTGCTCGCACTCCCCTGGGGGATCTTCCTAGACTTTGCCTACAGGGATTAGCAAGGGGAATCCCACAGTTCTGTCTCCAAGGCCCCTGAAGACAATGGGGTGTCTATCCTCCTCCCTCCAGGCTTTGTGAGAACCACTACCCTGTTCCAAGGAGCATAACAATAACCCTCGATAGCCGGCTTCCTCCTCCATCTTCTCGTTTGGTTGAGATCAGTGGTTTGCACATGTTTACCTGCATCATAGTCACCCTGGAGGGCTTCTTAACACAGACTGTGGGCCCAGCCTCAGGTCTGTGATGGGGCCTGAGAATTTTGCATTTTGAAAAATTTCCAGGTGATGCTGATGCTACTGATTTGGGAACGACGCTTTGAAAACAATTAGTGGTTTAGGACATGCTATTATGACCTCCACTTTCGAGGTAAGGAATTTGAGGCCTGAGACGCCCTTGCTTAGGGTCCCATAGCAGGGACTGAGCAATAGGCAGTTTCTGCCTCTGGGGTCTGGAGGAGCCCAGGACAGCCGATTTCAGCTACTCCATCCCTTTCTGCCTGCATGGGCCTAGTGACCAAGGGCAGGCAGTGACTGCCACCCTCTGGCCAACAGCAGTAAAGTCCCAAGCTGGTGGCTCCACAGTTCTGGACTGTGTTTTGGGTGGAGACTGCCCAGACTGGGTGGGGACAACCCAGGGACCCAGGTTGCTCGGTAAGAAGCCATTTTCCAGGAAGTTTCCTGACTCAGCTTCCCCGGACCAGCTGGGGAAGGAGTAGTGGGATTCCTGTGGGTTTGGATATGAACCCAAACTCCTGCCTCTGGCCCACTGAGTTCTGTCCCACCCCTCTCGGCCACCCTTGTCCTTCCTGTGACTTTCTCTTCCCTACCTTTCCCTCTCCTAAAGCTATGGAATTGGGAATCAAAAAAGATATAGCCATCTCCCAGTTCAGCCTGGGTTTCAAGCCGACTCTGCAGTTTGCTGACTGAGTGACACTGGAGAAATCACTTTCCCTTTCTTAGGGTCCGTTTCCTTCTCCGTGTAAAACAGCGTTGATCCCTGTGCAGCACGATCACAAGTATTCTGCACAGCTGTGTTTCTCAGTGCACGGCTCCAGTCGCACGTTCACCATTGCATCTCTCCAAATGTTTAGAACCCAAACAAAAGTTTGGAGATGTTAGAATCTGGGATTTGTGTATACCAGAAAGTGAGCAAGACCATCCATTGGGATACGGAAATAAAATATTAGACCTCCTGATTGCATTTATTTTCATTTCATCTTTTAAAAAAATATTCATTCATGTGTTTATTTGTGGCTGTGCTGAGTCTTCACTGATGTGTGGGCTTTCTCTAGCTGCGGTGAGCAGAGGCCATTCTCTAGTTGTGATGCATGGGCTTCTCACTGAGGTGGCTTCTTTTGTTGCAGAGCATGAGCTCCAGGGCACACGGGCTTCAGCAGTTGTGGCTCACAGGCTTAGTTGCTCCACTGCATATGAGATCTTCCCGGACCAGGGGTCAAACCGGCGCCCCTTGGATTGCAAGGCAGACTCTTAACTGCTGGACCACCAGGCAAGGCCATATTTCATCTTTTAAAAATTCTATTTCTGAATTTGTTCTATAAGATACATAAATTTATTATCAGAGTAGTACATATGCTGCTAAGTCACTTCAGTTATGTCTGACTCTGTGCGACCCCATAGACAGCAGCCCACCAGGCTCCGCCACCCCTGGGATTCTCCAGGCAAGAACACTGGAGTGGGTTGCCATTTCCTTCTCCAATGCATGAAAGTGAAAAGTGAAAGTGATAGTCACATATGGAGTTGCTCAGAAGAATTGCCATGGCCCTCTGTCCATGGGATTCTCAGGGAAGAATAGTGGAGTGGGTTGCCATTTCCTTCTCCATATGGGGGTGCACAACAAACATTTTTAAATGATGGGTATCTGAGATCATTGCTTAAGAAGATGAAGGGTCCTCATAATTTTCCAGAAGTTTCCTTGTGAGGAAATGCACAGAGTAGATCATTTCTGGGTGATGTCTAAGCGTTCCCCTATTAACTTCAGAGATGCAGATATGTTTAAGTGTCCATGGAGCCAGTGAGGGAAGGAGACCTTGAGACTTTTGAGACCTTCCTAAAGGTGAGCTGTATGTTTACAACTTCCCAGAAAATAATTGTAAGAGTAATAATAGTGAACATTTATTATTTACTATGTGAGAGGCACTGTTCTAAGCACATTATATGTATTAACTCTTTTAATCCTCATATCAACCTAAAAGGAAGGTACCATGATTATCCCCAATTTAGAGATAAGGGAATTACCTTATTAACCCAGAGAGTTACTTACCATAACCTCTTATGTATATTATTTACCATATATAATTTATCCAGAGTTGCAGAGTGGAGCAGCCAAGATTGAACCCAGGCATTCTGGCCCTCTTGGAGAATGAAATGGCAGCCCACTCCAGTATTCTTGCCTGGAAAATCCCATGGACTGTGGAGCCTGGTAGACTACCGTCTATGGGGTCACAAAGAGTCGGACACGTCTGAGCGACTTTGCTCACTATTCTGGCCCTAGAGCCCGAGCTATTTAACCCTTATATACCCAATCTGAAAATAAGAGGGGCCTGGGGGCCTGTTGGTGGGGGCAAGAAGGACAGAAGGAAGGCAAGCTGATTCGAGAGTGGGAGAGTCTTTGGGGGTGGAGTGAGGGGTCTGGCTGTAAGAGAAAGGCAGACTTTCTCTGTGATCAGACTGCGGGTTGGGCAGGAGAAGGGAGGACAGCGAGGAGGAAAGCGAGAGGTCAGCTGTGGGGGCCAGTGCGGGGAGGCTAAGATGAACCCCACACAGCCTGATGTGGGGCTCCTGACATCAGGCTTTGCCAGATGGGTTCAGGGAAGGACCACAGGAAGCCCACTTGGAGTTCCTTGAGAGCTCTCACAGGACAGACACAGCCCATAGATGTCCCGCTCCCTCTACCTGTGCTGAGCAGCAAGCAAGACTTACACCCACACCCGCTGACTGGGGTGTTTCCTAGAAAGCTGACAAAGTCTTCCTGGGACTGGAGCAGAGGCAGCTCTTCCTCTCAAGGAAGAGGTGAGCTCCCTGTGTTTGGAGGTGTGCAACCAAAGGCCTGTTGACTCCATGATGGGGTTGTGTAGAGGGAGATATGTGTGGGGTAGACCTGCAAGGCTCCTTTCCTTTTAAAATGCTCAGACCTGTGACTCTGAGTGAAGGGAAGAGGAGAGGAGTCGAGTGGGAAGTCACAGTGGGCACTGGGACCTTGTATCACTTTACGTACCTCAGCCTCAGCCTCTGGCTGGGTCTGGGGCTGGCTGGAAAGGCAGCAAGCCACTCTCTGGGAATAGCTCTTTCTCTGCAGCGTTGCTGCCTTTCAGAGTGGCCCCTTTATGCTCTGCAGAGCTTTTCAGGGCAGGCTGTACACCTGAGTTATTTCACAGTTAGCTTGGATTTTCACTTGATTTTTTCTAAAATCCTTTTCATCCCTTCTGATCCACAAGATCACAACTTACATTTAAATGGCAGGCAATTGCATTAGCAGTTCTCTCCTGATTTGCTCTGCTACTGGCCTTTGAAGGATCTGTGATTTTTGGTAGAAAATAATTATATATTTTAACCTTTAACTAGACTTAATATTTCCATTCATTATAAATGAAGGCAATAAGCACCAGAGTATTGGTAGTACCTGTGGCTTTGTTACCAATACAAATCACAGATATTCTCCTTTCACATTACAGCTGTTGCAGATCATTTGAAATATTGTTTATGTGTATCACCACTTTGAAATTATAGAAATTATTAGACTTGCTGCATTCATAAAGAAGCACATGTACTACTATTTCACAAATATTTTGATAATTATTTTGACATAATTGGTTTCCTCTATAATTGTGTTTTGTTTTGATGCATTTAAAAACATCATGCTAAGATTTCATGAGATGCCAAAGATGTTTATGACACAAAAAAGGTCAGCTAACCTATTTGCAGGGCAGGAATAGAGATACAGACATAGAGTACAGACTTGTGGACCCAGTGGGGTAAGGAGAGGGTGGAATGAATTGAAAGAGCAGCGTTGAAACATATACATTACCATATGTAAAAACATATACATTCAATTCAATTCAGTCACTCAGTCGTGTCCGACTCTTTGCGACCCCATGAATCGCAGCACGCCAGGCCTCGCTGTCCATCACCAACTCCCAGAGTTCACTCAGACTCATGCCCATTGAGTCCGTGATGCCATCCAGCCATCTCATCCTCTGTTGTCCCCTTCTCCTCCTGCCCCCAATCCCTCCCAGCATCAGAGTCTTTTCCAATGAGTCAACTCTTCGCATGAGGTGGCCAAAGTACTGGAGTTTCAGTTTCAGCATCATTCCCTCTAAAGAAATCCCAGGGCTGATCTCCTCTAGAATGGACTAGTTGGACCTCCTTGCAGTCCAAGGGACTCTCAAGAGTCTTCTCCAACACCACAGTTCAAAAGCATCAATTCTTCGGCGCTCAGCCTTCTTCACAGTCCAACTCTCACATCCATACATGACTACTGGAAAAACCATAGCCTTGACTAGATGGACCTTAGTCGGCAAAGTAATGTCTCTGCTTTTAAATATGCTATCTAGGTTGGTCATGGGAGAAGGCAATGGCACCCCACTCCAGTACTCTTGCCTGGAAACTCCCATGGACGGAGGAGCCTGCTGGGCTGCAGTCCATGGGGTCACTAAGGGTCGGGCACGACTGAGCGACTTTCACTTTCACTTTTCACTCTCATGCATTGGAGAAGGAAATGGCAACCCACTCCAGTGTTCTTGCCTGGAGAATCCCAGGGTCGGAGGAGCCTGATAGGCTGCCGTCTATGGGGTCACACAGAGTCGGACACGACTGAAGTGACTTAGCATAGCATAGCATAGGTTGGTCTAACTTTTCTTCCAAGGAGTAAGCATCTTTTAATTCCATGGCTGCAGTTACCATCTGCAGTGATTTTTGAGCCCCCCAAAATAAAGTCTGACACTGTTTCCACTGTTTCCCCATCTATTTGCCATGAAGTGATGGGGCCAGATGCCATGATCTTCGTTTTCTGAATGTTGAGCTTTAAGCCAACTTTTTCACTTTCCACTTTCACTTTCATCAAGAAGCTTTTTAGTTCCTCTTCACTTTCTGCCATAAGGGTGGTGTCATCTGTGTATCTGAGGTTATTGATATTTCTCCCAGCAATCTTGATTCCAGCTTGTGCTTCTTCCCGCCCAGCATTTCTCATGATGTACTCTGCATATAAGTTAAATAAGCAGGGTGACAAGATACAGCCTTGACGCACTCCTTTTCCTATTTGGAACCAGTCTGTTGTTCCATGTAAAATAGATAGCTAGTTGGAAGTTGCTGTATAACAGGGAGCTCAGTTCAGTGCTCTGTGATAACCTAGAGGGATGGGGTGGAAGGATGGGAGGAAGGTTCAGGAGG
Source organism: Aepyceros melampus (assembly GCA_006408695.1). Lineage (NCBI taxonomy): Eukaryota > Metazoa > Chordata > Mammalia > Artiodactyla > Bovidae > Aepyceros > Aepyceros melampus. The sequence continues at coordinate 377,293 of SJXQ01002876.1, forward strand.
AATGGATATATGTATACTTATGGCATTACCAACTCAATGGACCTGAGTTTGAGTAAACTCCAGGAGTTAGTGATGGACAGGGAGGCCTGGGTTGCTGCAGTCCATAGGGTTGCAAAGAGTTGGACACAACTGAGGGACTGAACTGAACTGATGGCTGATTCACTGTACAGTTTTTCCATCTTTGGCCGCAAATAAAATAATAAATCTGATTTCAGTATTGACCATCTGGCGATGTCCATGTATAGAGTTGTCTCTTGGGTTGTTGGAAAAAGCGTTTTGCTATGACCAGCATGTTCTCTTGACAGAACTCTGTTAGCCTTTGTCCTGCTTCATTTTGTACTCCAAGGCCAAACTTGCCTGCTTTTTCAGGTATCTCTTGATTTCCTACTTTTGCATTCTAATCTCCATGGTCCAGCGGATGTTGGCAATTCGATCTCTGGTTTCTCTGCCTTTTCTAAAACCAGCTTGAGCATCTGGAAGATATATATATAATATCTTCAGTGTAGTTTTAATTTGCATTTCTCTTATGATTGTGCTGCTTGTTTATTAATTTTTTGATGGCTATTTTCAATACAGATGGAAATGTTACCTTGCAACTCAAAATAAGAGTTTGAGAAACTGAGGATAGGGGGCAATTTGATATTCAGACACAGTAGTATGATTTTCCTAGGAGAAGATGGGGTGCTATTCTATACAGCAGTGCTATGGATGAGCTAGTAACATGGAGGAGAGTTTTGGAAGAGCAATGAAATTATGGTGACACAGCAGTGACCCTGACATGGCATATATGTAGGTATATGAGAAAAAGAAAGTGTTAGTCACTCAGTCATATCCAACTCTTTGTGACCTCATGGACTGTAGCCCACAGGCTCCTCTGTCCATGAGATTCTCCAGGCAAGAATACTAGAGTGAGTAGCCATTCCCTTCTCCAGGGGATCTTCTTGACCCAGGGATCAAACCTGGGTCTCCTGCATTGCAGGCAGATTCTTTACCATCTGAGCCATCAGGGAAGCCATATATGTAGGTGTATGTATACACATTTACATGCATATGTAAACATATGCATACATACATATGAGAGAGTCAATTCCTAGTTAGGTTGATAAGAAGTCCAAGGTTCCCGATGAGAAGAAAAGGGGCTGGAGCCCTCAAGAAGGAGAAAGCTGTCTGGGGCTCTCAAGGAGAAAAGGACAAATGTTCTTTTGTACATTGCTTTGTCTTAGTTAATATAAAAATGTATCTTGCTAGAGAACATGTTTCTCCTTAACAAGAACCTTCTGACCAATCCTGTCATCTTAAAATATATATTATTGGAGTGGGTCTGGTAAAATCTTTCTATTGTTCATTCTAATCTTGTTAATTTAAGATGTATGTTGTGGGAGTGGGTCTGAAAAAAGTATATAAGGCCTTGATAACAATAGAAAGGGGGGCATTCTCTGTCCCCTTTCTGCTGTCTATGTCAGAAGCTTTCTTTGTTCCTTTTCTTACTTTAATAAAACTCTGCTCACAAAAGCTCTTGAGTGATCAAGGCTCGTTCCTGGTCCCAAAGCTGAGTCGTCTTCTTTGGAGATGACAAATCCGACATCGTTCACCATAAGCTATCACATGTACCTGTGTGTGTGTGTGTATATATATATATATATTTATAATACAAAGGCATCCTGAGTATTAAAAATGACAGTTCAATCCATAAGAAACTAAGTTATTTATAATCTCACCTCATAGAGACACAACACTTCTGTGTGTCTTCTGGTCTTGTTTTTGTGGCACCCAAATTCCTCACACAATCACCCTCATTCACTAAAAGACATTTTGATATCATCACCAACATTGTCATTTTCTAATTAGACAACCTGAGTAGAGTTTGAGTTCTTCCATGTTACAGGAACCTAGGTACTTAACCTTTCTAAGATTTCCTCAACTGTATGAGAAATACAACTACTATGCAAATAATACTAGGAATGTTGTCCCAAGGAAGAGCTAATATTACGATTCTCAGCCTTGACTGCGTAAGAATCACCCCAAATCCTTGAAAAATTCTGACCACTCTACTTCCTCAGAGTACTGACTTGATTGTATTGCCCTGGCTTGTCCCGTTTTTCCTAAACTGTTCTCTAGATGACCGTGATGCAGCCAGGACTGAAAAACACGAAAATAATGTGTGCAAAGCTCTCAATACTTAGAACTCAGAAAGGCATGAGCACCATTATTATACTGTGTTTTTTAAAAGAAAATGAATGAATAAAACACGCTTTCACTGTATTTCTATTTTTCTATATGATGTGCAGTTTTTATTGCCAAGTATGTGTCACTGTCTTCATCAAGTTCCATGGCTGCTTGGTATTCAGTAGTATCGTGACAGTCCAGTTTACTTGATTAGCTGTACATTATAAATGTAAGTCATTCTAAGTATTCAACTATTCTAGAGTATTGCAAAGAGTCTTGTGCTTATAAATCTTCATAGATGTTCAACTATTTCCTTAGGAACTGCTGGCTCAGAGGGTACATCCATTTTTGAGGCTTCTGACATTGCCAAATTGCCCTGTTTTATGGGATAATCAATATCATTTAGGATACATTACAGCTACAAATAAGAAAAAGCTTAGTTCAAATTGACTTAAACAATAAAGGAGATTTATTGGCTCAAATAACTGGTAAATCTAAAGATTAAGTGAATTTCAGAGCTATTTGGATTCAGCATTTCAATGATACCATCAAAGATCTGTCTATATCACTTCATCTCTTGCCTTAGCCCTATTCCATATCGGCTTTTTTTCTGTGGTCAGAATAAGGCCGCCAAAAGTTCCTGGGGCAGCAAGCTTCTTCATCCAGATACAGTGTAATAAATGTCTCTTTAAGATGTTTTCTTAGAACAAGGAAGCTTAAACTTTCAGCAGACCCATGCCTCACCTCGTATTGATCCAATTTTGATTAATCAGAGATGAGAATATCCTGAAATGTTTATGCCTGAGTCACATATTTTACCCTTAAGAAGGATGGAGTAATTTCCCACAGCTCTTTGGGTGCAGAAGGGAGGCTTTGATATCTTGAAAGAAGGAAAAGCATAGAAGAGAGAATAGATAACCACAGTGACCAAGATCAACAAAATTCAAAAGAGAAACACAGCAGGATGCTTCTCATAAAGTTGAAAAGAGGGGAAGAAAGTGAGTTGATGAGAAATGTGTGTGCCAAGTCATTTTAGTCAAGTCCAATTCTTTGTGACCCTGTGGACTGTAGCCCACCAGGTTCTTCTGCCCGTGGGATTTTCCAAGCAAGAATACTGGAGTGGGTTGCCATGCTGTCTTCCAGGAGATCATCCAAGCCCAGGGATCGATCCCATGTCTCTTATGTCTCCTGTAATGGCAGACGGGAGTGCCACCTGGTAGGGTTATGTTGGATTAATAAGCTATCTTACCAATTGTATCAGTTCTGTCTGCCTCCAGCATTTGGTACCAAACAAGTGTGGATTTCAGGAGAACAAGGATGTCTATTTTTTAAGCCAATCATTGCACCCTCCTTGCCTACTAGCACTGTACAGAGGACCTGTTTCATATATTTTAAGTTCATTTAATATGTCATCAACACAATTCCTGGAACAGTAAGTGTTTAACTTTATGTTGTTTAGAGTATAAAATTAGAGTTGTATGTTTTTAGTTGTTTAAGGAATATACAGGAGAAGGCAATGGCACCCCACTCCAGTACTTTTGCCTGGAAATTCCCATGGACGGAGGAGCCTGGTAGGCTGCAGTCCTTAGGGTTACTAAGAGTCGGACACGACTGAGCGGCTTCACTTTCCCTTTTCACTTTCATGCACTGGAGAAGGAAATGGCAACCCACTCCAGTGTTCTTGCCTGGAGAATCCCAGGGACAGGGGAGCCTGGTGGACTGCTGTCTATGGGGTCGCACAGAGTCGGACATGAATGAAGTGACTTAGCAGCAGCAGCACCTGTTTTCACTCTCTCATCCACGATCTAAACTATAAGTTTCTTGAAGTACAAATATAGAATTTCGGTGTGTGTGTATGTGTCTGTTTAAGTGTGTGTAAGAGAGAGAGAGAAACTGACCTGTAAGTGGCAATGTGTCCAAAAATACTCCATGTGTGATGAATTACAACTTTCTAGTGCCTGTCCCAGGGTTTAATAGGTCCTTGGTTCCTAATTAGTGCCTACAGATGAACATACTCTCTCATTTAGAGAAACTCAGCTAAGGAACATTCCATTTCTAGCAGCACCTAGACTAAAACCCTCCTTACCTTCAGCTGGAGTCTGGATATAGACATCTGGAAAGATCATGCATTGATTTACTCGAAAAATATTACCTGTGTGGCCAAGTTCTAATTGGATTCCATCTTATCATGAAAGAGATTGTACAATGCTTCCTCTGGTGCTGTCCCTTTGGCAATTCCCCCAGTAACATTCTACCTTGCTACCATTCTTTCAAACCCACACCCAGAGGAGTCTGGGATGTGGAAGTATTAACATTTAGATTAATTTCTCATGGCAGTTAGGTTATTGGATTTCTCCCTCTTGCCAACACTCCTTAAACTGCTGTAACTATCACAGTCTCCAGTGACCTCTTAAATAGAAAGCATTGGTGGAATAATGTCTACTGAAAAGGATTGTATCATTTCTGTCTACCTCCAGCATTTGGTACAAAAACATTACACTGAAATATATTTGCAAAAATGTCAGTATTTGTATTCCAGGGAACTTTGAAAGATAATTTAGTCCTTCCACGACTCTAAGTGGAATAGCTGCTTGGCCAGGTCAGAGATGTAATTGTCATGACATATGTGAAACAAATTGTTCTCTTGTGCTTAAACCTTTTCTGCTGAAACCAAACATATATTTAAAGAATAAAATTCTTTTTAAAATAAGGTTTGGAGAAAATTGGGAACTTTTATTTTTGGTATTAGATGAATTATTCTCTAATATATAATGAAATTCATTTATGTGTAATGAGTATAAATTTCATTCCACATATCTCAATGAAAGAAATACCACATCAATTCATTTCTCTGTATCAAACCGAATTCAACTCTGAGACTTACCATTTCATCTGTTAAGTTTTGAGGCACCTTCCCTCTCCCTAATTTTACTCAAGGACCAGATTATCCTGTATGTCTCTGGGTCATGGCCAAAGAACAGTCACAAAGTTCAGCTTACCATGGTCATGTAGGGAGCTCACTGTCCAAACTTGATGGCTCACTGGTGGAGGGTGACTCTGCCACTGGGGACTGAGTGTGAACCTGCTGACAATTTATGACAGCTTCTGAGTAATGACAAAAGTGTCACTGAAATGGTAACAAAAGAATAGACTCTTTCCTCAAACATGTCTCATGGTATTGCTTCTCAATATTTAAGACACATAACTGCAGACACATAACTTGAGAAGTGCAGTGATAGCCTGTTGTTAGAGCACAATTTAACTGCTAGAAGAGCAAAATAGTGAGAAGATGGTCAAAGACTGCCATTTCTTAAAAAGCTTTGTTCTTTCACCAAATCAACAGGGTAGATCTTACCTGTCAAGTTAGATCCTGAATACCTTCACCTGTTCCCCTTTCCCACTTCATCCTCACCCTTCACGGGGCCTCAGTGAAGGACCTGTAAAAATACAAGCTACCAAATAGGTATAGGACTCTCCACTTACAGAGTTGCCTCCCTTAAAAGGAAATGCCAAACCTGTTTTCTTCTTCCACTTGAAGAAGCTCAGAAGCGTTCAGTCTGCATTGGCCATCTGTGGTTGTCCCCCTAGTAAACGTGCACCGTTGCCATCAGCTTCTGATTGTTGTTTGGAAATCCATGTTCTTCCAGGGAAGCTGATCTGTCCTCAGAAAATCCTGACATTGATCCTTATTCACCATGAGCCTTTGATGGGCAAGATATGTTCTTACTCATTTCCAGCCTTTGTCTCAGGTTCTGTGTACTTTAGCCTCAGGGGTGGGATTTTCTCAGTATTCCTGTTCCTCCCTCTGGGCTGCCAAATTCTGTCTTGAATCAGGGAGTCTTGTTTGAGAGCAAGTTTCCTACCCCTCATTCGATGGTGACGATTTAGGACTTCAGATGAGTTTCCTGACAGCCCCTTAGTGGAGAATGGCTCTGGCCTAGGACTGGGAGGTGAGAGTTTCCCACCCTTTTGTAGAAGGAGATTTTTCTTATTCCACTGAGATTCCATTCTTACTTATCCAACTGAGAAGAAAATATACATTTTATAAAATTTTTTTAAAATTTTTCTTTTGATGAGATTATGGCAAAACAAGCTTTCTTCAATGTTGCTGGGCAGAGTGCTAATAGATCTGACCCCAATAGAGGGGAAATTTGATGACATAAAAGAAAATTATGCATGTATATGCCTTTTAGGAATCTACTCCTAAAATATACTGGAAAAAATATGAAGGTAATGTATGTGCAGGATTTTTTATTGTACCATATTCATAAAACAATGGAATCACCTGGTTAAATAAATGTATCTATACAATAGAGTGTTAAGCTGCCATTTAAAAAAACGAAAGAAAATACTTTGACATATTATACATGACCACATAAGATGGTCAAATGGAAAAGTAAGAACAAAAGGAAGGGAAGTAGATGAGGTGGTTAACTTTATATGATATCTGGCTAGGCTGCGGTGCTCACTTGTTTGGTCAGATACTGATCTAGATGTTGCTATGGAGGCATTTTCTAGATATGATTAACATTTACAATCAGTTGGCCTCAGTGAAAGTGAAAGTCACTTAGTCGTGTCCAACTCTTTGCGACCCCATGGACTATACAGTCCATGGAATTCTCCAGGCCAGAATACTGGAGTGGGCATCATTTCTCTTCTCCAGGGGATCTTCCCACCCCAGGGATTGAAGCCAGGTCTCCAGCATTGCAGGTGGATCTTTTCCAATTGAGCTCTCAGGGAAGTTGTCCTTAAGGAAAGCAAGTTAGCATCCACAATGTAGGTGAGCCTCAACCAATCAGTTGAAGGCCGCTGGAGCAAAATCCAGGTTTCTCAGAGAAGGAATTCTGCCTCTAGACTGTAACACAGAATTCTTGACTGAGTTTCCAGCCTGCTGGCCTGCCCTACAGGTTTCAGACTCAAGACTGTAACATCAGCTCTTTCCTGAATTTCTAGCCTGCAAATTTTATGTATCCTATTGGTTCTTTGCCTTTGGAGAACCTTGATTGTTACAGTAGGTAAATAAAATATTAGATATAGTATGCTACTTTTTGTGTATAAGTTAAATGTCAGAAGAATAAACTAGAAATTACCCCACCCACAAAAAATAGATCAGCTAAAGGAGACAATGGGTACAGATAAAGAAAAAACGGAAATTAGATCTATTTAAGTACACCTTAATAAACTTGTTTCTTACTTGAAATACAATTTTTTTTTGTTTATTTTGAATTCAGGCAAAGTTTGATCTCTTAATTTAGCATACTTTCCATTTAAAATGCATAATTATTACTATCTAAACATAGTATCTAGTCTTACACATTTTTGACTTTTTATAAAGATGGAGTCATACTTTGGTTTTCAACTTGACTTTTTCCTCTAAAGTGTTGTTTCCTGATATCCATTCATGTTGATATCTATTTATTCCTTTTTCTCTATTTTATAGCATTGTATTATATAAATACACCACAATTTTTAATTCTCTTGTGGCTGATAGAAATTCTTGTACAAATTTTATTGCAGAAGGGCAAAAGTTTCCCTAGGGTGTTTTATTAGGAAGAGAATTGCAGAATTGGGTAGAGGATAAATGAATGTGAATATCTTCCATTTCCTAGAGTAATAGCAGTTTGCTTTATGTGGTTGTACCAATTTGCATTTCTAACTGGAAGTATAGGAATGAGTTTCCATTCTGCATTCTTCCACATCCTTACCAACACTTGTTATTGCCAGCTTTTCTAATTCTTACTGAACCTGGTAGTTAGAAAATTGTTAAATTTCGGTAACTTTGTTGCTTGTCTTTAGGTCTTCCATTACTTAGTATTTGAAGTTCTATTTCTTTCAATTTTTTGTTCTTTTCGATTTCTTAATGGTTGGTGTTTTTACTTGTTTTCAGTTCAGTTCAGTCGCTCAGTCATGTTCAACTCTTTGCACCCCCATGAATCGCAACACGCCAGGCCTCCCTGTCCATCACCATCTCCCGGAGCTCACTCAGACTCTCGTCCATTGAGTCGGTGATGCCATGTAGCTATCTCATCCTCTGTCGTCCCCTTCTCCTCCTGCCCTCAATCCCTCCCAGCATCAGGGTCTTTTCCAATGAGTCAACTCTTCACAGGAGGTGGCCAAAGTACTGGAGTTTCAGCTTTAGCATCATTCCTTCCAAAGAACACCCAGGGCTGATCTCCTTCAGAATGGACTGGTTGGATCTCCTTGTAGTCCAAGGGACTCTCAAGAGTCTTCAACACCATAGTTCAAAAGCATCAATTATTCGGTGCTCAGCTTTCTTCACAGTCCAACTCTCCCATCCATACATGACCACTGGAAGAACCATAGCCTTGACTAGATGGACCTTTGTTGGCAAAGTACTGTTTCTGCTTTTGAATATGTTATCTAGGTTGGTCATAACTTTTCTTCCAAGGAGTAAGCGTCTTTTAATTTCATGGCTGCAGTCACCATCTGCAGTGATTTGGGAGCCCCCCAAAATAAAGTCAGCCACTGTTTCACTGTTTCCCCATCTATTTCCCATGAAGTGATGGGACTAGATGCTATGATCTTCATTTTCCAAATGTTGAGATTTAATTGTCTTAGTGTTATTTTATAGTCTCTTTAGATATCCTGTTATCCAAAGTTCTTGGGGGTTTTAACCATCCTATTATATTTAATTTTCATTAATGATGGAGAGTTTCCTGTGTATTTAATACTTTTTAAATTATGATCTTTTCTCAGTGGTGCTTTATCTGATAGAATCTTGAGCAACTGAGGCTCCTATGTCTGTCTACAGTATTTTTGCTCTGGCTTCTGGTGAACACTCTAAGAATGGGCACTTGAGCAGCCTGGGACCGACTTTACATTAGTTACTTGACCTGAGGGTTTTAGAAACACTGATTAAATTTCAACCTCAAATCTAAGGCTTGGTGCCAAGACAACTTTAAGGCTGTAGAAAAAGAAAGATATTCTTTGAGCATATATCATTTACCTACAGTTGTCCCAAGTCTGTTCTGAAAGGAAGTTCTGAAAGATTTTTTTTAAATTTAAATTTATTTATTTTAATTGGAGGATAATTACTTTACAATATTGTATTGGTTTTGCCATACATCAACATGAATCTGCCACGGGTGATCCCAATTAAAAAAGAATAGTGTGTCTTGTGGAGAAGGCAATGGCTACCCACTCCAATACTCTTGCCTGGAAAATTCCATGGACGGAGGAGCCTGGTAGGCTGCAGTCCATGGGGTCGCTAAAAGTTGGACAGGACTGAGGGATTTCCCTTTCACTTTTCACTTTCATGCATTGGAGAAGGAAATGTCAATCCACTTCAGTGTTCTTGCTTGGAGAATCCCAGGGACGGGGGAGCCTGGTGGGCTGCCATCTATGTGGTCGCACAGAGTCAGGCACGACTGAAGCGACTTAGCAGCAGCAGCAGTGTATCTTGAACTCTGTTCCCTTAAAAATAATTACAGTATAGAGCTGGAGTTACATAAATCTTCAAGATAATTAACTTGTAATGATTTATTTTTATTCCTTTAAAAATGTCCTGTATGTTCTAAGTAGACATGAAATATATAGCTACAATATCTCTTATTTTACCTATCTTGTGGGGTTTTTTAAAGCCGAGTATGTAGTAGTTCCACAAACCACATTCTCATTTTCTTTTAGGTGAGTGAAGAAATGCTGGATAGTTATCTAAAAAATTATAACCCAGTAATTCATCTAGCAAGAAATACCTGAAATGTAGGTAGTCTGTTAATTGAGTCAAAGCTAAAAGCAAACCAAAAAAAAAAAAAAAAAAACACAGCACAAATGTCCCTAAAATAAGTATTTTTCCAAACCTAAATATATGATGTACACTTTGCAGTTAAGGCTGGCTTTGTCTCGTTACTATCAATTCCATGGCGGGCTTTCTATTCTTATTTGCCCTATTTTTGGTGAAGATTACTTCTCTAACAGGCCAAGTAGATGTTTCTCATCTATCCTCTTTAAAAACAAAATTCCACCTAATGTGATAGAATTTCTATCAGACGTTTTTTCTTGTACTAACTTAGACATTAAGTTTCTGATACTTCCACTAGGCAGTGTTATGAAATATTAAAGAATATGGGTAAGGAATATTTTTTTCAAGAAAATTAAGTATGGCTCTGTAATATACAATTTTTACCTAAAAAGAAAAAGAAAAACCCTTGTGATAAATGTCCAATTGCTTTTCCCTATCTTTCCACCTAGCCTGAAAAAAAAAAAAAATTGCTTATCTGGAGATCCGTGATATAGTATACTAACATTTTTTAAAAAGTAAAAAGTGGTTGAATAGAGGCCCCCTCCAAATACATTCTCCTTAAAACTCATATTTTAAATAGACTGTGGTTATCCCTGTGTTTTGAGAGTAATACCTACATACCAGTTCTCAATTTGGATGTTACTTCTGCTCGGGGATCACTGTGAGCTCTTTCTACGG